>BMAC01000598.1:901651-1066742 GCA_014905375.1 Phtheirospermum japonicum | reverse complement strand
TGGCGTCACAATAAATGTCAAGACTTTCAAACTTTACGCAACGGAAATAAACATAATATGAATGACCAAATCACCGTCAAATGATATTTATAATTTAAAACCACGTTTTTACGTCTAGTTCAACGTTCATTTAAAACAATAAAGCCAGTTTAAAGAAAAACAGAACCAACATTAACATTTTCATTCCTCTACTCGTCTCCCATCCGATCGACATCTTCGTTTGTACCTGAAAAATGTTGTTGATTTGGGATGAGCTCAACGTACTCAATTGTTACACTGACTTAACCAATGCAAAATCATACAACTCACAAATAGTACAATCGATCATAGAATTCATAGTTTTATCGTAGAAAATAAGTTGACTGCAGCTAAAACGCGCCGGGATATACCCGATGGACCCTTTTCCCCGGTCACAGACACATTTGGTCTCTGGTTTTAATTCGTGGTTATAGCACGCCGGGATATACCCGATGACCCTTTTCCCCGGTCACAGACACATTTGGTCTACGGCTATATTAGTTTTTGGAAATATAGAATCGCATGATACACATAGCACATAAATTTGAGTACATAAAATTTAACATAGGCAAGTCAGTGGTCCCTACCTCGTAAA
The DNA here is from genome assembly GCA_014905375.1 of Phtheirospermum japonicum. Classification (NCBI taxonomy): domain Eukaryota; kingdom Viridiplantae; phylum Streptophyta; class Magnoliopsida; order Lamiales; family Orobanchaceae; genus Phtheirospermum; species Phtheirospermum japonicum. The sequence goes on along the minus strand of BMAC01000598.1, from coordinate 1,066,129 downwards.
AATGTCGTGGAAAGTCGAGTGATATGCACGTATTGAATCCTAAGTCCCCTTAATGCTCGTCACCTAATCAATTAGAAAATATATATATATAATTAGTATTTTCATCTTTAAAATTTTTATAACAATAATAATAGTAATATAAATAATAATAATAAATAATAATAATAATAATATTAATAATAATAATATAATAGCAATAATAATAATAATAAATTAATAAATTGGACTGGAAAGTATTTTTATAATATGTTTCAGGGGCTGGATTGAGGTTATTGGGTAATCTGGGGGTTCAATTGAATGGATGGCAAAGTTTTGGGAGTCAATTGAAAAGTTTGGAAACTTGGATTAAAGGGTTTAAATCCCTAATCATCCTCCCGTCAACCCGTCTCCTTTCTTTTCCTTCTTTCTTCTCCTCCTTTCTTCTCCACGCCCAGAAATCAGCTCAGCACACTTCTCCTCTCTTCTTCCTCGGCTCTCGGCGGCAGTAGTCGGCAATCGGAGACGGCAATTGGCGGCAACGTGGGTCCCGTCGGCGAAATCCCTCCTCAATTTTCCAGAAAATCGGCCAGCATAGGTTCCCCTTCGGCTCCACCATGGCGGCGCCTCGGCGAATGGCGAACGGCAACGGCGCACGGCGGTGGACCTCAATTGGCGACGGGCTGCTAGAAACAGTGGGTTGGGGGTGAAGGGGTTGATGGTCTGGCGATGGGGAGGCGCTGCGGTTGGGCGGCGATGGGGCGTGGGGCTGGTTCGGCGGTGATGGTGGTTTGGCGTTGGGGTTTTGGTTGTTCGGGCCGGCTGTTGTCCAGCGTGGCTTCCGTCTCAGGCAGGTTGGCGTTCGGGATGGTTGGGTTGGCGATTCAGTTGCGATTTGACGTGGGGTTGTTTGGTGGTTTTTGTCGTGGCGGTTTACGGCATGGCGTGGGGTGGTTTGGTGGTTCTGCCGTGGCGGTTTACGGCATGGCGTGGGGTGGTTTGGTGGTTCTGCCGTGGCGGTTTACGGCATGGCGTGGGTTCGGGCCGGGATTGGTGTTCGGGTTGGTTGGTGGTGGTGGGGCTCGGCGATCCAGAAGTCGGGCCGTGGCGACGTCGGCTTGGGCTGCGGCTTCTGGTTGGGTTTTGTGGGTGGTTTGTCGAGTCTGGTTGTGGTTGGTGGTGGTGATCCTTCGGCGTGGGGCTGGATCGGCGTTGGGGTTTTGGTTGTTCGGCGACGATGATGTCGGAAACGTGGGGCTGCCGGGAACGGTTTGCCGTGGGGGTTTGTTGGGTTGTGTTCGGGCGAGTTGGTGTACGGGTCTTGGTCGGGCTGCGGCTGTAGTTTGGTTGGTTTCGGGCCTGGAAGGCAGCACGACGACGGGGTGTCTCGGGGATCCGGATTGTTCGACGTGTCGGTCACGTCTCGAACGTTCGGGTTGTAAGGTGGCTGTGGTTGTTGTGTGGCTGAGTCGGCAGGTGGAGGTTTCGTCATATTTTTTGTAAATATAAATCCTATTTTGATTAAAGTAAAATTGGGGCGTTACATAACATACAGGAGAAATCCTAATTCTAAGATGGTCACGGAATTTATGGGAATTGTGGTGGGAGAGGAAACCTGGCTTGGAGAGGACTTCTCTTGTCTCTATAAAAGGGGAGCATACCTCTCTTTTATTTTTTTGTTGTTTATGACAAATTGATCCTCCATATTATCTCCGCACACATCTAAGCATCGGAGGACCTTCGCCGAGGTCCCCCCCCCCCCGCCTTGGCCTTGGCTGAAGGTGTTGTTTTGCAGGACCGGCTAGGTTTCCAGGAAGATTTCTGGAAGCTTATCAGGTCGCCGTGACGTATTTGGAGGTTGTTTTAGTTCGCTGATCTCAAATTTGAGGTTAGTGCCCCCTATTCTTGGTAACCAATCTTTTTGGTTTTATCAAGTGGCGCCGTCTGTGGGAAAGAGGGACATCAAGTCCTTGAGCAAAAGACGTGAGAAGTTTCGCAAGCACAGTATGAATGATAAAAACATACAACCTAGAAACTTGGACTTTGGTTCTGGATCAAACAAATTGAAGAAGAAGAACAAGATGGCAGACATTAACAAAGGATAACCGACAAAAGATGGGCAAAAAACGTCCAAGGAGGAACCAACGGTTCAAAATTTAGAGGGCAAACCACCACCCTCCCCAAGGCAACAAAACGGAAAGGAGCCGGAAGAAGACTTGGAGGCGAAGACGCCGGAGATTGTGGTGCAAAAGACGATTCACATAGGGACGAATGAGTTGAGAGATTTACCTAAAGATAAGCCCTGTCAAATTAACAAGGGATTCTTATAAGGGCTGATGGAATTTGTCCCTCTAGAGAAATAGGAAGAGTAAACAAGTACCTGGAAGGTGGGCTGGGTACTCCGAAGGAGAAGGTTGATGGATTGAATGGCGGACAGAAAGAAAAATCGATATCAAAAAATACAAAGCAAAGTGAAGGATCTCTGTCTCGGAGATCTTCGCAAGGGAGGAAGAGCAGGAGTAAGCGAAAACAGGTAGATTCCTCCAGTTCTATCCCATCCACGGAGTCTCGTACCCGTAGGCATAAATACAAGAAGGCGAAGAAGGTGAAGATAGGGCAAAAAGATTACAAACGTCGAGGTCGACAGGATAATAAATCTACCAGTGAGAGTGGAACACAAACCTCGAGTACGGATGGTGAATCTCGAGATAAGTCGCACAAGAGTCGGAGTGTATACCATGAAGAAGACGACGAGAATGAGGTCGGACCAGGTAGTAAGGCGTTTAGAGATATGCAGGAGGCCTTGTTAAAGTTACAAAAATGGATGGAAGGAGAGATGTTCGGGGAAGATGAGGGGCATCCCCTTTCGGAGGATATGTTGCAAGTTCCGATGCCTAAAGGATATAAGGCGTTGGAGTTTCAGTTTCAAGGAATGACGGGTCCAGTGGCACATCTGTAGTCTCTTGAGAATGAAAGGATGTTACATGGATATACAGATGCTGTAGCATGTCGGGCCTTTCTGTCTACTTTGAGGGGAATTGCGCAGAGCTGGTTCTACCAATTGCCACGAGGAAAAATTACAAGTTTTCAGACATTGTGAGCTACTTTTTTTTAAGCAAATTTCTAGTGTGAGGCACCGTGCAAGTACGACACAATTGCTCTTTACTATGGTACAACGACCTGACAAAACCTTGAAGCCATATGTTAACAGATTCACAAATGCTACACTAGGGGTGCCCGCCGCAACAGACGAGATGAAGGCAGGAGTTTACACCAAGGATTGATGAGAGAGGACTTACGCAAGTCGCTAGCAAAGAAGAAGGCGCGAACATACGTTGAGGTCCTGGAAAGATGCCATAAATACATCCAGGTGGAGGAGGCAGAAAAGGAGCATCGTGGGCGATTTAGCAGGGAGGTCGCCCTATACAGGAGGCAGTTTTTCAAGGAGGGAGATCAGAAGAGAACCAAGGAGGATAGTGCGCGGGCTCTTAACCCCGAGCCCTGTGGTGAGGGAAAAATCGGAGATAGATATGCAAAATTGGAGGAACGATTATTTTACACCACTAGCCTTTCCGCGGGCTAAGGTGTTTACTATCATGGAGCGCTTGATACCTAATGACATCAAGTGGCCAGAAAATCGCACACCGCTCCCTACTAATCCCAAATCTGACTTCTTTTGTTTGTTTCACAACAATTATGGGCATTCCACGGAGAGGTGTAGACATCTTAAAGAGGAAATCGAGAGGCTCATAAAAGCTGGGCACCTGAAAGAAGTTTTTTACAAGGACAGAGAGCCAAGGGAACCGAGGTAACCATTGCCTCCACCACCACCGAGGGACCCGCCTCAAACCAGGTCACGAGGCAGCCACAACAAGGGAATCCAGGACATAATGGTCCAAGAAGAAACAAGGGGAGAATAAATATGATTTTGGGTGGACCAACGGATGGCGATACCAATAGTGCACGAAAGAAGCATGCTAAGTCAGCTCCCCCGGGAACGTGAGAGGTTGCTAGCGTGAGTCGACACCCGTAGATAGTTGGACCAGTCATCTCTTTTGGTCCCAATGAGCAATGCGGGCTGTAGGAGGATTATAATGATGCGTTGGTAATCGAAGCTGAGGTGGCGGGGTACGAGGTCGGTAGAATTTTTGTGGACAATGGGAGATCGGTTAATATAATATACACGGATTGTCTGGAGCAAATGAAGCTGGAGACCAAAGTGCGACCTGTGAATACACCCATATACACGTTTAATGGGGCACAAGTGATTACTGAAGGGGAGCTGACGCTGACAGTGGTATTGGGGAAGGATGAGTTGCAGGTAAGGAGAAATCTGAAGTTTTTGATAGTCTGGGAAAGGTCGGCATATAACCCAATATTAGGCCGACCTACCCTCAACGCATTCCAGACAGTGACGTCGACCTATCACATGAGTATCAAGTATCCGGTGGGAAATAGAGTGGGATAAGTTATTTCTGAACAAGAGGTCGCGAGGTCGTGTTACCAAATGACGGTCAGGAAAGGGTTGATTGAGAACAAGTGCGATAGGGATGACGATCCACCAGAAGGGGTACTTAGTGCAAAAAAGGTGAAAGAACAGGATAATTCTGTTCGGCCACATGAGGAGTTGATGGAAATTTCATTAGAATAAGGTCTCCCGTAATACACAACGAGGATTGGGACCTTGATGGCAGATACACTGAAGGGAAAGATGATAAAATTGTTGAAGGGATTTCGGGATGTCTTTGATTTTGGGGATAGAGAGTTAACAAGAGTGTCTCCGGAGGTCGCGCAACATCATTAAAATACGGACCCGGAGGCGAGGTCAGTGAAGCAGAAGAGGAGGCATTTGGGGCCTGAGTTGGACAAGGTGATTGAAGAGGAGGTGCAGAAATTGCTAAAGTGTTTTGCATGTAATTGTGGTGTTTTTCCTCGTGTTTTTAGTAGGGTTTTATATTATTTTTATTAGTTCTTGAGTCGATTAGCTATGTTTTTAGGTTGCTTTTCTTATTTTAGGAGTTTTTGTGTTCATTTGTTGATTTCTTGATTAAAAGGGGTTAAATGGTTTTAATTAAAGGTTTGGTGAAATTATTGAGTTTTTATGTTGAAATTCCCTATTTTTAAAGGTGGAAGCATTGAAGACCAAAATACAAGCCAAGACGAGCCAAGACATGCCAACTCAAGCCAAAAACTAGCTCCAAAACGCCAAAACATTSTGGAATGGTCGCCAAGGCGCGCTACGCCGCGCCAAGGAAAGCCTGACCATGCCAGTACAAGCCAACGCAAGCCAGGACCTGCCAACGACTGGCGCTTGCCCAGCGAGCCCCTGCCGAGTGCCAAGGCTTGCCAGCCTTGGCCTGCCAAAGATCCGCGCGCCCCTTCCGTGTGCCAAGGCATGCCAGCCTTTGCTTGTCGAGGAACTGCGCCCAGCTGCCCACCAGCCACGCCCGGCATCATTTTGCTCCAAGCCAAACAAAGCCAAGCCTTGCCATAGAGATGTCGGGTCAAACTTGGTCAAACTCAGAAAATCCCAAGTCTAAAGCTTAATTTTGCCCATTTAAATCCATTTTTTAAACCTAGTATAAATAGAACACAACTCTCATTTTTTTGGATTATTACTCAAATTTCCCAAACTTGCATGGGTTTTGGAATATTTTCTCTCTCTTGTTCTTAGTTTAATTTTTGAAGATTGCCTTGGGTTTGTAAGCTCAGGATGAATCCAAGTACTCCATTTGATTTTTACTTTGATGCAATTTAATTCAAGTTTGTACTCTTCTCTTTTAATTCAAGTAAGCTTTCCTTTATTTTTATGCTTTGTTCTTCAATTTCATGCTTGTTCTTCTTATTTTGCCTTTTCTCTTAGCTACTTGAGTTCTTGCTTGATCTTGTGAATTGACTATAGAATCTTGATGAGTGACACATCTAGGCTATAGATCGGGTCCTTGATCGTATTATTCTTGTGTTTTCCTATGCTTTATTTTGAGACTTATTTCCATGCAAAGTTTTAAGTTGAATCTTAGATCTACTCCTTGTTGCTTGTTATTTTTCATAAAGTTTTAAACTTTGACGTCAATTTCCATTGCTCTTTCCATTCATGCTTTTAATTTTCACTTATTCGCATTATTTAGTATTTTATGCATAGTTGTACCTTGTGCATGCATGCTTGTACTTGGCGAAACATTGCATTTTCTTGCTTGTTTTCATTATTGCTTTGCATTTTCTATTTGAGGCATACGACGAGGCGTCCGACCAACTTACAATTTCAATTCCTAGATTAGATTAGATAGGTTAATTATTTTATTTGCATTTTCTTTTAATTTCCAAAGCTACAAACACATAGAATCCTTTAATTAAATCGATCTCCAATAACACCAAGCCATGAACATTTAATTTCCAAAACCACAAAAAACTACACTTCATAAAGGCAGGACATATCCGAGAAATCCAATTTCCTGAGTACTTATATAATGTTGTGATGGTGCCGAAGCCAAGACAAAAGTTGAGGATGTGTGTGGACTTCCGCGATTTGAATAAAGCCTTTCCAAAGGACCATTATCCTTTGCCGCGAATTGATCAATTGGTGGATTCAACTTTAGGGTGCGAGCTGCTGATTATGATGGATGCTTCGCAGGGATATCACCAAATACCTTTTCAAAAGGAGGATCAGCCCAAGGTGAGCTTTGTTAATTCTACGGGGACATAATGTTTTGTGTCCATGCCCTTTGGCTTAAAAAATGCAGGAGCGACCTATCAAAGGTTGGTGGATCGAATTTTCAAGGACCTTCTGGGGTCCACTATGGAGGTTTACGTCGATGATATGTTGGTGAAGAGGAAGAAAGCAGAATCCCACGTGGAGGACTTGATGAAGACATTTTTTAAACTGAGGCAATATGGGGTGAAGCTTAACCCAAAAAAGTGTGCGTTTGGTGTACGATCTGGGAAATTCTTGGGATATATGGTGATGGATAGGGGTATTGAGGTTAATCCGGGGAAGGTACGGGCTGTTCTGGAAATGCCACATCCTCGGATGGTGCGCGATGTACAGGTGCTTACAGGTCGTATTGTAGGGCTTAATCATTTTATTTCCAAGTCGGCAGAGAGGGATGTCCCCTTTTTCAGGGCACTTCGAAAGGGGTCTAAGTTTGAATGGACAAAATATGCAGTAGATGCGTTTGAGGGATTGAAAAAGTATTTGGCTGAAATACCATTGTTGACTAAGACAATGCCTGGAGAAGACCTAATCTTATACATTTCGGTTGGGGAGGTCGCAGTAAGTTCGGTGCTAATCAGAGAGGATTCAGGTACATAAAAACCTATTTATTATGTCAGCAGGATGCTGGGGGGCTGAGCTAAATTATTCCGAGTTGGAAAATGGAGGTTTTGAGCTGATTTGTACAACAAGGAAACTGCGGTCGTACTTTTCGAGCCACAGGGTAAGAGTACGTACCAATTTAGCTCTCAAGCAGGTCTTGAGTAGTCCAAATGTGTTTGGGAGGTTGGTGAAGTGGGCCGTGGAGTTACGTGAGTACGATGTGGTGTATGAACCAGGGTAGCCATGAAGGCGCAAGTGTTGGCAGATTTTTTGCAGGAAATGGTGTGTCCTTATGAGGCAAGCGACGGGGTAAAGCCATGGATATTGCATACTGATGGATCAACTATGGTGTCATGAGCAAGGCTGGGGGTCATGTTAACTAGCCCAGAAGGAGAAAATTTAGATTTCGCAATTAAGCTGGGATACAAAGCATCTAACAATGAGGTTATGTTGCAGGGTGTGAAAATGGCGAGCGATCTGGGAGCAAGAAAGGTATGGGCATACACGGATTCCCAGTTGATAGCTCGTCAGTTCGACGGTTCCTTTGAGTCTAAGGAGGAATGCATTGCGATATACTTAAATAAATTACGAGAAGAGGTAGTGCGCTTTGAGGAGTTTAGACTAGAGCACTTACCGCGAGCTGAAAACACTCGGGCTGATCAGCTCGCTCGGATTGCAGGAGCGTTAGGGACTTGTGATACTCGAAAAGTCATGCTGATGGAACTGAGTCACAGTAGTGTGAAGAAAGGAAAGGAGGTAATGGAGCTCTAATTTAAGGATGATTGGCGCACGCCTATCTTGAATACTCTCATTAAAGCGAAAGATTGGAGCAGAGCGGTTGACAACAAAGGAAGCTAAAACAGCAGCTCGTTTTTGCATTATATAAGAGGTCGCGCTTCAGGACTTTTTTGAGATGCTTGGACAAAGAGCAGGGATTTGAATTACCGAAAGAGATACATGAAGAATACTGCGGGGATCATGCGAAAGGAAGGGCGTTGGTTAGCATAACATTTCGGGCTGGCTTCTTTTGGCCAGGAATGAAAGGCATGGCTGGCGAATTGGGTAGAACGTGTGAGAAGTGACAGATGCATGTTCCGGTTATTCATATACCAGCCGAAGAGATGATGGTTATGGGCTCGCCGTGCCCGTTTGCAGAATGGGGAATTGAAATTGTGAGACCTTTTCCAAACACTCAGAGCAATAAAGAATACCTGGTGGTGGCAATTGATTATTTCACGAAGTTGGTGGAGGCTGAAGCGGTTATGGGCATAAGCGAGCAGAATATGATAGATTTTATTTTTGATAATATTTTTTGCAGGTATTGTATCCCGCGAGTGTTGGTGTCTGATAATGGAACCCAGTTTAATGGGCAGAAAATCCAGGATTGGTGTAGGGAAATATGGATGAAGCAGCGATTTGCTTCTGTGGCGCACCTCCAAACTAATGGGCAAGTTGAAGTTACTAACCGTATCATTATGCAGGGTCTTAAGTTGCGATTGGAGAAAGCAGGCGGGCTTTGGGAAGAGGATCTTGCATCGGTTTTGTGGGCTTATCGAACAACTCCCCGAACTTCTATAGGGGAGTCTCCGTTCAGTTTGCTTTATTGGATGGAAGCTGTTATTCCAGCCGAAATAGTGGTTGGGTCGCAGCGCTTAGTGGCGTTTAATGTGGAGGAAAATGAAAGGCTATCTAGAGGGGTAATTGAAATGACTGAGGAAATAAGAGAGAAGGCTGTGGCCCGGGTTGAACATTATAAACAAAGGATACAGGATGCCTTTAACAAACGTGTTAAGCATCGCTGTTTTCAGGTTGGTGATTTGGTATGGAGGCGGGATGATGCACTGCGTAAAGATCGAAAGTTGGATCCAAATTGGGTTGGGCAATTCAAAGTTGTTAAAATTCTACAAGGAGTGGTTTATATACTCGAGGATGCTGCTGGAAAAGTTTTACCTAGGAGTTGGAATGTGTCACTTGAAGAAATATTACGCTTAGGGGACGGGCTGATTGGGTTACCATTTGAGGCGGTTGTTTTATTACCCTTCGGGGCGGGCTGTGTGTGTTTTACCCTTCGGGGCGGTTGTTTCATTACCCTTCAGGGCGGGCTGGTTGATGTTTTACCCTTCGAGGCCGTTGTTTCATTACCCTTCGGGGCGGGTTGGTTTATGTTTTCCCATTCAGGGTCGTTGTTTCATTACCTTTCGGGGCGGGTTATGTGTGTTTTCCCCTTCTAGGCGGTTATTTTATTACCCTTCGGGGCGGGCTGTGTGTGTTTTACCCTTCGGGGCGGGCTGTGTGCGGTTTATGATGTAACCTTAGGGGCGGATATCTTTTTCAATACAGAATAAAACTTGGCGAACTACTTATGGGTTTTAAATACGATTAAAGGGTGTGATTTTTGTTTTACATGTTTGGGAAGGATACGTTTGACTTACATATCTATGTCGAGCTGTTGTGTTCTTATATTATGGATGGTTGTGTCTTGGCGAGCTAATATGTTTAATCTTTATCTACGAGCTTACTTTAGCTCCATTGGATTATTTATGATTCGTGGTGTGATCATTTTTCTTGGATCTTTGGTCTTATGAGGGTAGGAAGTATGATTGCGATTGGTTACGAATTCGCACGACCTATATTAACTTATGGGTTTATTTATACATGGTTTGGTTTTTTACATGGTTTATGGTTTTGTTTTTACATAGTTTAAATTGCAGGTTCATATATGGTTTGAGATGGAAGAGCTATGCATATAATAAATAAAAAGGGAATTGTTAATACATATGAGCATATATTATTCGTAAATTAAGCAAACAGGTTACAGGTTGGGAAGTCTACAGAAAGAGACAAGACATTGGGTAGTGCTCGGCCCAGGAGCGGGAATAAAGTCCTCTAGGGGTGTCTCAAGTTTGGCGGACAGCACAGCTCCACCCTGGCAAGACAACCACCACTCAGTGTTGATTGGCTGGTTCATGTCGCCCTTGAAAGTGCTGAAGGGCGGTAGCATGTCGATGATGGCTAGCACATCGGGGTTGTACGCTACATTCAGGGCCGCGAGCTGGTCTTTGATTATTCCGATAGCCTTGAAAACCCACTCCTTACTTCCACCATCAATCTTGCCGAAGTATATGGAGGACTTCTTGTAGGCTTTCAACAACTCTTCTCAGTAAGCGCCCCTGAACTTCTTGCCCACTGCACTCGTAAGGAAGGTCCGCCGACTTTCATCCACGCCTTGATCATGCACCACCTGGTTTTGTTCCTTGAGCTTCTGATTTTGCTCCAAGATCTGGCAGGCTTTCTTCTGTGCATCTTTAAGCTCACTGCCCAAGCGAGCTGTTTCATCTTTCTGGCTGTTCACCTGGCTCTTCAGAATGAGTATTTCTTCTTCGCGAGCTTTCAGCAGGTGGTTTGTGCCATCCAGTTCTCCTTGGGTACAGGACAGCTGTCGGGTTTGTTGCTCTGTTTGGGCGGTCAGCTCATCACATGTTTTTTGGAGCTCGCTCTTGGCAGACCTCGCTATGAGCTCCACAGATAGCTTGGAAACAAGGGGACTCAGCTGTATCATAAAATATTATCAGGGTTTGCAAATATTATTATTGTAAGGAGAGGAGTTTTTAAGTGAGTTCTTGTTTGATTATCCGCTCGTCTAGGAAGGCCTGGATCTCTTTAGCATTGTCGCACTGGGCCAATACTTTTCCCAGGTCGGGCAAGCTAGAGGATTTCGCGGCGTGAGTATTTCGGAGGCGGCGATGTTTTTGGATATGATAGCTTGGGCTCTTGGCAGCAGGCATGAGGGGTCGCTTCCCCTTTCCTTGTGAGGATCTTTTCACCAACTGTACCTCCTCCAGGTCGTCTTCTTCCTGATCTGTCCCTGTCCAAAGTCTTGGTTTAGTACTTCGTCCACGTTGATTGGAGGAGGAGGCGTTGAGATGACGGCGGGCTGTGGATTGGTTAGCTCCGTGACTTCCTCAAAGCTCGATGAGGCGCACCTATTAATGAATGCCACTGCAATAACAGGAGCAAGGCGTTATTATTAAGTTATAAAAATGGATGTTGTAAAGTTATAAAACATGGGAGACCTACCGAACTCTGATTGGGTCAGGGCGAGATCTGGGTCTACCGGGCGAGAGTCGATGCCCAAGAATATGGAAATTTTTTACTGGCTGGTGAGTAGCACCACATCGAACGAGCAGAATATCTTTTGTACAATATGGGTAAATGTTTGGGACTTTGAAGTTTGGCTTGTTTTGGGGCGTGGTATTTCAGCTTGGTCGGAAAGGGCCAGTCCTCGGTGTTGTGAATGAAGAAGAAATTCTTCCTCCATTCAGGAACTTTGTTCGAAGGATTTATTGAAAAACGAGATTTGCCCGAGCGAGCAGAAAGATAAAAGGAATCTTGTTGATGTTTTATTTTAAAGCAGAAATGGAAAAAGCCTGGGTCAGGCTATGTATCATAATATTTACATAGTATGAGGTACCCCGCCATAAATTTTATGAAGTTGGGGGTCAATTATAAAGGGGAGACTTTATACAGGAGGGAGGTTTCAATATAAAATTGATGTGGCGAGAATCTAAATCACGCCTTAAGTAGCTCTTCGAAGATGGTAATGTGGTTTGGGGAAGGTTTTATAGGGTCTTAGTGAAGGATGTCGGGCAGAACCATTTTGGCTGTCTCAGGGAGGTTGAGGGTTTGTTGGAATTCTTCAAGTTTTTTCTGGGTCAAGGAGTAACCAGTAGTTATCCTTAATTTCCTTGGTTGTTAGGGACGAGGGAAGTAGGTCGGCAGCATTTATGGAGCGAGGTACAGTCATTGGGTTTTCTAGAAAGTGCTCGCAAGGTGGTGGGTTCGTATGCTTAACTATGGGAATGCCCTCTGGTATATTTACAAGGGCCATGGGGGTAGGAGAGGGGTCATCGGATATGTTTTCTAGAGAGGTTTGGGCGTCATCACGAACCCTAGTCTGGGCTACTAATTCCGACCAACTAACGTCGCCTTCTGGCTCGTCGCAAAGGCCGGAGGGGGGAGAAGGAGGTTGTTTTTGTCTTCTCTTAAGAATATAGGGGTTTTTGGTGGGAACGGAATCCGGGGAAAGGATTGAATTTTGGGAATTCAGGTTGGGGGAAGCTATTTTGTCATCAATTCAATGTCATACAAGGAAAAACAACAGACAACACAACAACTCATCAGATGCAACACATATATGGCAGTAAATTTAAATTATTTATTGAAAAGGGGAGGATTTAGGGGACTTACACATTTTCGGAGTCGTGGAGGTCGATAATGAGAGGTCTGGTGCTGGAAACTTTCTGTAAATCAGAAAGTAGGCGAGCTTTGTTGCAGAGTGAAAATGGCATTTTTTGCTTAAGTTTTTGTGAAATGGCGAATGGGAGGAGGTGAAGAGGTTTTTGTGTGTTGGGCAGCAAGAAAGCTGATGGGACAGGTTGGAGCGTGAGTTGTTAGGATTTTTTTAGGAATGTTTTTGGCCGACAACGTTTATTATACTACGAGAAAATGGGGGAATGACGCGTGTCCTATACTTTGTTAGGCTGCATTTAATGAATATTTAAAGGGATGGGATGGTCAAAGGAAGACGTGTTTTGACTTTTTGGAGCTATTTATGATTATGTTTTCTTGGCTTATTGTGCTTGATTACAACTTCAGGTCGTAGGAGAAAGGTCCTATGGTTTCAGGTCGTCATATATAAAGTCTGGCGACTGCATCTGGGGACTCATTGGTCGCTTCTTCCAAGGGGAGAATTATTCTTAAAAGGACAAGCGAGCTCAGCGAGCTGATATTTTGGGGGGTCGCCAGTTTATGGGGTAAATTTTTGTAGGACGATTGGTATTATAGATCGATATATCAAGCTCGGTTGTCCTAAAGTATGGTTTGGTGAGATGGAAGGGTGACTTATGTGTGTTTATGTTCTATTGTTATTTTTGGGTGGTTGCGCTCTTTAACTTTTTGTTTAACATGTCATATCTGATTTCGTACCTCAATCAGCTAGAACATGGGGGACTAGTTGATACGACAATAAAAATCTATACGTAATATATGAGGGTATTTATGGAAAACGACCTCATCCCTTGGAAGGAGAATCTCTTCTTGGAGGTGAGCGAGCTGGTTTGAAGAGTAGCGACCTGGAGTATGAGGATGAGTTCTCATATAGGGTTGCAACCTCTTATATTTTATGCGTTGGGCGCTAGTTGTTAAGCTCGATTATAGGCTTTATAAATGTCAGGCCCAAGTGGGCTCATATGGATGGTCTTATGGGGTCCCGGTGAACTGTATGGAAAGAATTACAAGCCCATGTCTATTCTGGTAATTTAATCGAGATATATATTATTTATGGGAACTTAATATGCAGGAGAAATCCTAATTCTAAGACGGTCACGGTATTTATGGAATTGTGGTGGGAGAAGGAAACCCTGGCTTGGGGAAGACTTCTCTTGTCTTTATAATAGGGGTGCATACCTCTCTTTTATTTTTATGTTGTTTATGATGGATTGATCTTAAGCATCGGACGACCTTCGCCGGGGTCTCCCCCGCCTTGGCTGAAGGTGTTATTTTGCAAGATCGGCTAGGTCGCCAGGAAGATTTCTGGAAGCTTATCAGGACGTCGTGATGTAATTGGAGGTTGCTTTAGGTCGCTGATCTTAGATTTCAGGCTACTGCTCCTTATTTTTGGTAACCAATCTTTTTGGTTTTATGTTAGGATATATTGGAAAGATTTGATACCATGTGAAATATCAATCGTGAATATTTATCTTGCTTTCATTCATGGCTCATGGCCTAAATATATAGAGCAATACAAGATAAATATGGCAAGTATCTTTAGAATATTATCGAGCCTATCTTTGCCAAGTAAATATCCTAACAAAATCAAATCCTAACAAGTTGGTGTGTCATTTGAAAAAGTCCCTATATGGCTTGAAGCAGGCTCCCCGGTGTTGGTATGCGAAGCTTACTGCAGCTCTGAAAGGGTATGGGTTTCATCAATCCTACTCTGATTATTCTCTGTTTACATTTTTTAAAGGGCGAGTTCAGATTAATGTATTCATCTATGTTGATGATTTTATTATTTCGGGTAATAATTCTGCTGCATTATTGGTTTTTAAATCCTATTTGGGTGATTGCTTTAAAATGAAGGATCTAGGGCCCTTGAAATATTTTCTTGGCATTGAGGTTGCTCGGAGTGCGACAGGTTTATTTTTGTGTCAGCGTAAATATACGCTAGACATAATCTCTGAAGCAGGTTTGACAGGTGCAAAGCCTAGTGATTTCCCGATGCAACAGAATCACAGATTGGGTCACGCGACAGGTGATTTTCTTGCGGATCAGGAGTCATACCGTCGTCTTGTTGGTCGGTTGGTCTATCTTAATGTGACACGGCCAGATCTTACTTATTCCGTGCACATCTTATCTCAGTTCATGCAAAATCCGCGTCTAGAGCATTGGGACGCAGCCTTGCGTGTGGTATAATATTTGAAAGGTACTCCCGGGCAAGGGATTTTACTTCGAGCAGACAGCGACTTGACTCTTAAGGGGTTGTGTGACTCAGATTGGGCTGCATGTCCACTCACTCGGCGCTCACTGACAGGTTGGCTAGTGTTTTTAGGCCATTCTCCTATTTAATGGAAGATAAAAAAGCAGCCTACGGTCTCTACATCATCTTCAGAGGACGAGTATCGTTCTATGGCTTCAGCAACCTGTGAATTGAAGTGGTTGAAAGGTTTGTTATATATCTTGGGTGTGCATCATCCCAAGGCTATTCCATTATTTTGTGACAGTCAATCAGCTCTACATATTCCAAAAAACCCGGTTTTTCACGAAAGAACCAAACACATTGAGGTTGATTGTCATTTTGTGAGAGATGCCATCACAGAAGGCATTATTGCTCCATCTTATGTGCCTACGGATACCCAGTTGGCGGATATCTTTACGAAGGCTCTTGGCAAGCGAC
This sequence comes from Phtheirospermum japonicum, assembly GCA_014905375.1. Classification (NCBI taxonomy): domain Eukaryota; kingdom Viridiplantae; phylum Streptophyta; class Magnoliopsida; order Lamiales; family Orobanchaceae; genus Phtheirospermum; species Phtheirospermum japonicum. The sequence goes on along the minus strand of BMAC01000598.1, from coordinate 1,050,887 downwards.
AGTTTAATTTTCTATTGTCCAAGTTGGGCATTTTCGATCCTCACCATGCTCCAACTTGAGGGGGGGTGTTAGGATATATTGGAAAGATTTGATATTATTTGATTTGATTTTGTTAGGATATTTACTTGGCAAAGATAGGCTAGATAATTTTCTAAAGATACTTTCCATATTTATCTTGAATTGTTCTATATATTTAGTCCATGAGCCATGAATGAAAGCAAGACAAATATTCACGATTGATATTTCACATTTTATCAACTTGGTCGTATTTGATGTTATTTACTTTCAGATTATATTCATGCTCCTTTATTTCTTACCATTTCTCAAAGATCCTATTACTTTACTAAGATTGAAATATAACTCAGCCATTGCGGTAATTTATCTCTTATTGCCTACTCTGAGGGGATGCTTGGTTGGTGGGTTTGGGGAGTGGGGAATGGGAAAGGGAATTAAAGTGACGCTTGGTAACTAAAACACTATGGGTTTGATTGCCCAATTTTTGGTATTGATCCATACCCCCCACAAGAGAGGGTTATCAAACCCATTAACCTCCACAATCAAACCCATTCCCATTCCCATTCCCATTCCCATTCCCAACAAATTCACCAAGCATCTCCTGAGGCTCAAGTTTCCGCCCCCAATACTTTATGTAAGGCTAACAGTTAAACTTATTTAAAAAATGTCAACTTGAGTGAGTTTGAGGCCTTTTAGAAAATGTTTTCAAAAGTGGCCCAAATGTCTATTCACACACCCGCCCACCCTCTAAACCTTCGTCAAGGAAAATTTGGGACCAAAATATAATGATGACGATGAGATGAGGAAGAATAAGGAGGAGGCTACCGTAAGAAAAAGATTCAACGACCGATGAATTCTTCGAGCCAACTATCTTATTCTAAGAGTTTTTCGCCATCTAGTAAATAATTGTGTGCAAATCAAGTAAGAGATGTTCTAACACGACCACTCCAGTGGATGAGTTTTTTTGACAAATTCTTATGGCAAAAACTTTATGTCCATTAGGGGTGACAACTTAGGTTGGGTTCGGGTTGGTAGGTTCACGTGTTTGTATCTGTCAACTCAGACCCAACCCATTTAATTATTCATATCAGAACTTTAAACTCGAGCCTAACCTATCTAACCCATTCAAAACAAATATTTTTATATACATTTTAATACTCTCTACAAAAATAATATTTTATATTGTTTAAGTTATAAAACATAACTTGCTCTATTTTTCTCCACCCTATATGTAGTGTTCTTTATAATTTATAAAGGCGTTAAATGGTTCATAGAATTTTGACCTTGACCCAATGTATTTAATTTTCGGATTATTCGAGTTCTTCCCCATTAATTCGTGAACTCATTGAGTATCGACTCAAACTCATTTATATCGTGTTAAAATCATGCCCAGTTCGTGTGTCAAGTTCCAAATTGTCACCCCTATCCGCTGGCAAGTGTTTCTATCACGTAATGAATTTCTTACTTAATACAAATAGAAATAAATTTCTTCGTGATAACACAAATGTTGTTAATTTTCTTACTTAATACAAATAATAATAATTTTTTTACTTGATATCACAAATGTCCGTTGTTATATATTTCTTAGTTAATACAAATAAAAATAAATTTCTTACTTGATAGATAAACACATCTTTTCAGTTATTTCTTATTAAATAAAAATAATAATAAAGTTGTTATTTATGACCATAAGACTTTGGATGAAAAATGGAAGAGTTGCCTGAAGCCTGGAAGTGGCGGTGGTTAGAATTGTTAGAAAAATTAGAACGATGTAGAGCACAAATAGGAACTGTAAAATGTAACTCAAAACTGGAAAAACAAAAAGAACAAAAAGTGTAAAAATAAGTGTCAAGTCGAGTCGAGTAAGCACTCTGTCCGGGAGATAAAATAGCCCCGGTAGTGCCCTTCGGTTTTGGCTATTCGTCTCCAAAGATGAAACGACATCGTCTCTGGTATTACAGCACCGTAAATACCAGAGCTCCAACGAAAAGGAAGAATATGGTCTGAGCTACGTAAGAAATAAAAATCAAAAATATGTGTATGCTGTGAGTGTTCTGTGAATTCTCGTATTGTTTCAGGTATTCTTTTCGTGTGGGTAAAATGAAGGAGCTTTCACCCTTTTATAGGGGATTCCACCAGGGGTTGCAGCCAGCTTAAAGAGGTCAGTAAGACATTTAAAATGTAACTGGCACCTCACAGAATGAACCTGGACAGGTTCAGCGTGTACATACGAACGCAGCCATGAGAGTGGTCAAAGTAACGTCCATGCAAGCATGACGTTTGACCTGAACGATCAAGAGTTTCAGGTGTGTACGTTTGAAAACGTACACAGACTGCTCAATGGTAAAAAACCTCATGTGGCTAAAATGTTAGCTAGGGTTGAACCAGAACTAGGACCCCACACGAACCACCTCAATCGGACCAGCCAATTCATACCAATTGCCCAAGACACAAGACCCAAGGTCCGAGGTCCGAGACCGGGCTCGGGCTTGGGCTCGGATCCGCTCGGATCCGCCGAAGGCGGACGGTCGAACCCAAGTCCAGGAGCCCGCGTAAGCTTTGTTCACACAAAGCCCACAATACCCGCTGGCCCACTTGATGTCCACTAATAAAATGAGATCATTATTAAACTCCCTTCCACATTGATTAACTATCAATGTGGGATACCCAACAATGCAATTAAGCAACCGTTCAACTTCAAATCATCATTTCTCACTCACCAATAATTGGATTTGAGAAATTCAAAAAGCTACGATTAACTACACGACACGTAGATCGAGCCTATATAATTCATTAACACGAATTTTAGATGTACCATTAAATTGATTAAATACAATTTACAACAATCCCCCACATGAGTGAGACACTTTAAAAAATGAAAAGCATGAATGCAAATACATAGCTCAGTCCTTAAGAGACAATAGAGAATAGGGATAGGTGGCTTGTGGCCTTGAACCTTCCTTAGTCAATACTACTGAGCATACCGGCGAATTAGTGAACATAATTCTTGAACTATTACCCTTTATGTATACTAGACAATAGTACCAACCCACTAAGGTTTCAAAATTCTTCCGTTCTCACGTTTATGTCAATTTCTGGACATGGACAACTTCTTTGGATTCATAAACATACAGTAGAAGCGGCCCTCACTTCTCGCTTACATAGGTGATTCATCAAATCAGCATTCTGTCATACTCAAGTCAAAGACTTGAACAAGAATCATTAAAAATAAGAGATTTATCCTCACCACATGACAGATTAAAAACTCTACTTTTATCGTTTAAGGAATAGGGTCGTAGAGTTTTAATTACCCAGGCTTTTATAGTTTAGTTTTCCCATTGAACCAAGTTTGTGGGATCTCCACTCATCATTGTTGGGTTTCCACTATAATCATCTTTAAGATGTGGATTTCACTCCCATTCCTTCAAGCGACTTGTACATCTGATCTCGAGCTATGTTTTTAGTTAATGGATCCGCTAGATTATCTTTCGACCTTACGTAGTCAACTGAGATAATCCCACTCGATAATAGATGTCTTACGGTGTTATGTCTCCGACGAATATGTCGAGACTTGCCGTTATACAAACCACTTCGTGCCCTTCCAATAGCAGCTTGACTATCGCAGTGAAGCATAACCGGCCACACGGGTTTCTCCCAACATGGAATATCTTCCAAAAAGTTACGAAGCCATTCTGCTTCTTCACCTGCTTTGTCCAAAGCTATGAACTCAGATTCCATGGTGGATCGGGCTATACATGTCTGTTTAGTGGATCTCCAAGAAACAGCTCCTCCCCCTATTACAAACACATATCCACTTGTTTACAGAGAGTCCTTTGTGTCGGATATCTAGTTTGCATCACAGTAACCTTCAAGTACCCTGGGTGTCTACCAAAGTGTAGTCCAAAAAGTTCAGAGTATACTTTAAGTATCTCAAAACTCTCACAAGCGCTTTCCAGTGTTCTCTACTTGGATTGCTTGTATATCTACTCAGTTTGTTTAACATCAAGCTATATCAGGTCTTATACAGTTAGAGATGTACATCAAACATCCAATGATCCTAGCATAGTCCTTCTGAGCAACAGGGTCACCTCTATTCTTACTTAAGTGAACGTCGAGTTTCATAGGTGTCTTTACTGGAAGACTATCGTGTGCATTGAATTTCTTGATCACTTTCTCAATGTAATGAGATTGTGACAAGACAATTCCATCTGGAGTTCTTACGATTCTTATGCCAAGAATAGTGTCAGCAACTCCCAGATCCTTCATGTCAAAATTCTTTTTTAGCATGAGTTTCGTCTTGTTAATTACTTGTACTTTTCTACCCATGATTAACATATCATCTACATAAAGACATACTATAACAAATTTGTCATTAGTATTCTTAATGTATACACACTTGTCGCACTCGTTTACTTTAAATCCATTTGACATCATAACTTCGTCAAATTTCAAGTGCCATTACAAAGGTGCTTGTTTCAAGCCATACAAAGACTTAACAAGTTAGCACACCTTTCTTTATTGTCCAGGTTTTACAAAACATTCAGGTTGTTCCATATAAATTTTCTCTTCTAAATCGCCATTTAGAAAAGCTGTTTTCATAAATTTGGTGAATCTCAAGATTGTGCAAAGCAGCAATCGCTAGAAGCACCCGGATAGAGGTAATTCTCGTCACAGGAGAGTATGTGTCAAATAAATAATAACCCTCCTTCTGGAGAAATCCTTTCACAACCAAACGAGCTTTATACTTTCGATTGATCCATCAGCTCTGAACTTTCATTTTAGAATCCATTTACTACCTAAAGGCATACAACCTTCAGGTAAATCAGTCAGAATCCACGTATGGTTCTGCATGATCGAATCGATCTCGCTCTGTACAGCTTCCTTTCAAAATGAACTATCAGTCTGTGAGAAAGCTTCTTTCAGTGAATTTGGTTCTTCATCCAAGAGAAAAACCACATAGTCTGGACCGAAGTCCTTCGCAACTTTAGCTCGAGTGCTCCGTCTAGGGTTAGAGCTTCAAGTTCTGAACCGGGTCATTTACGAGACTTGGGTTCAACCCCCACAATTTCGTGACTTGTATTTCCTTCAGCATTAAAAGAGTTTTAACTAGAAGCAGCTTTATCCTTACAAGGATAGATATCTTCAAAGAATATCGCATTCCTTGACTCAACGGTAGTTCCGACATTCATGTCCGGAACATCTGACCTATGGATTATAAATCGATAGGCGCTACTATTCAGTGCATAACCAATAAAAATACAATCAACCTTTTTGGGTCCGATTATCACCTGCTTTGGTAGAGGCACTTCTACCTTCGCTAAACATCCCCATACTTTGAGGTATTTATAAGAAGGTTTCCTTCCTTTCCACAACTCATAGGGAGTTTCGTCCCTTCCTTTAAGTGGAATCTTATTGAGGATATAGTCAGCTGTTAAAATAGCTTCCCCCCACATGTTCTGCGGTAATCTATAACTAATATACAACGCATTCATCATCTCTTTCAAAGTACGATTCTTGCATTCTGTAACTCCGTTCGATTGAGGTGCATACGGAGATGTAGTTTGAAGAATTATGCAACTTTTGTTGCACAACTCCTAAAATGGAGCTACGTATTCCCCTCCTTATCACTCCAGATAGATTTGATTTTGCAGTTAAGTTGATTTTCGGCTTCACTTTTGAAGTTCTTGAAAGCTTCAATAGTCTCATCTTTACCTCTTAAAAGGTATATGTAACAATACCTTGTGCAATCGTCAATAAAAGTAATGAAATACTTTTTACCACCTCTTGTTTGCACAAACTTCAAATCACATACGTCCGTGTGAATTTTAGAGGTGTCGTGCTCCTTTATACCGATTTAAAAGGTAACCTTGTCATTTTTGCTTCTACACAAATTTCACACTTACATTTATTAACAAATTCATTTACCTTAAGTAAATTGAGATTTGACAAACGTTTTATTGCACTTAGATTAACATGGCCTAATCTACAATGCCATAAACTAGAGCACTTTGTCAAGTAAGAGGAATCAGAAGCAATTTTTATTAATGATAGGTTTTGGGCGTATAGCCATTACAGTGAGTTTAAACAGTCCATCTGTAAGGTAACCCTTTCCTAGAGGTGTTCCAAACTTTGACAAAACAAACTTATTAGCCTCAAATACAAGTTTAAAACCATGACTAACTAGTATTGAAACAGAGACTAAATTCTTCTGGATGTCCGGAACATGCAACACCTCATTCAGAGTGATCTCCTTGCCAGAGGTCATTTTCAGAACAACTGAACTAACACCTGCAACTTGCGAAGACGCTTGGTTTCCCGTGTTCAAATTCCTTCCCTCACAGGGATGGTATTTGGAGAACAAGCTCCGGTCAGCACACACACGGGCAGTTGTAGTAGTATCGATGAACCATTGACCACGGTTCTCGACCATGTTAGCTTCCTCAGTGATGACCGCAATGAGATCATCACTAGTCAGCTCCCTCTCGGCTAGTTGGGCACTTGGCTTGGCCTTCTTCTGCTTTGGCTTGCGACAGTTCGTACACATGTGTCCAGAATAGCCGTAATTGTAGCATTTCCCATCGAACTTCTTAGAGGAAGGAGTTTTAAACTTAGTGTTGCCAGGACACGGCCTCTTTTTTGAGTTATCTCCACGTTCAAGTAGGTTCGCCCGAGGTTCATCCAAACTATTCGAATTCTTGTACTGAACTCGAACTTCAGACTCAATTCGTACCTTCCGGATAACATCTTCAAGAGACCTCGCCTTTCATTTGTGCTTGAGGTACGTCTTGAAGTCTTTCCAGTTCGGTAGAATCTTATCAATCATGGCAGCAGCCGTGAAAGCATCCGGGAGAACCATCCCCTCGGCGTGGACTTCATTCACTAGCATTTAGAACTTTTGAACTTGTTCCATAACCGGGTGAGAATCAACCAACTTGTAGTCCTTGAAATTTGTGACTACAAATTTCCTAGTTCCAGCCTCGTCAGAACTATATTTCTTCTCAAGTGCCTCCCATATATCCTTGGAGGTCTTTGCGTTCGAGTACAAGTTACTGAAACTGTCTTCTAGGCTACTTAGGAGAAAGTCTTTGCACAGATAGTCGACGTTGTTCCAGTTATCGTAGGCGGCACGAACATTGAAGTTTATCTCGGAGTCATCCGGAGTAGGTGGTTCTTCTTCCTTCACGAAGTTAGAGAAGCCAAGCATCGTGAGGTAGAACAACATCTTTTGTTGCTACCTCTTGAAGCATTCCCCATTGAATTTTGGAGGCTTCTCCGCGGCGGGCATGATCCGTGAGGAGTGCACCGGAGCGGTCATAGTTGGAACAAAATTCCCCATCGTACCCGTTGAGTGGGTAGCTGAAACATGTGAGTAGGTCGGCAGAGCCATTGCGAACATGTTCGGAACCGAGGTTCCCAGCATCCTAGAATGATGGATTCCAGCCGAAGCTGACGTATTTGGAACCGAAGTCCCCATCCCATAAGGGAATGATCCAGCGGCCGAAGAAGTGGCTGAAAACATACTGGGAACCGTAGTTCCCGTCATCCCAGAAGGATGGATCACAGACGAAGCTGACACAGTTTGGACCGAAGTCCCCATCCCATAAGGGAACGATCCCGAGTTCGGGTTGTTTGCCAAGATGCGCCTCGACAGTGTTTCCAGGAGGGTGTCGATGGTCCTTAGGTTGAAGAGGAAGTCAGCATGAATCAGGTCGTGTTTGGCATAGAGCGCCAATCGTCGTGGTATTCGTGACTGCAGGGGCAGTGGTCGTCGTGGTCATCGTCGAAATGGTGGAGGAAACGGCAGGAGCGGTGGAACTGATCGGAGTGCTGGAGATCGACATTTTTCCAGTCAGGGATATTACAAATTACAATATTAAATATTTCTTCTTGTGATTGTTAGAAAAATTACAATGATGTCGAACACAAACAAGAACTGTAAAATGTAACTAAAAACTGGAAAAACAAAAAGAACAGAAAGTGTAAAAACAAGTGTCAAGTCGAGTCGAGTAAGCACTCTGTCCGCAAGACGAAATAGCCCCAGTAGTGCCCTTCGGTTTTGGCTATTCGTCTCCAAAGATGAAACGACTTCGTCTCTGGTATTACATCACCATAAATACCAGAGCTCCGGCGAATAGGATGAATATGGTCTGAGCTACGTAAGAAATAAAAAGCATAAATATGTGTATGCTGTGAGTGTTATGTGAATTCTCGTATCGTTTCAGGTATTCTTTTCGTGTGTGTAAAATGCAGGAGCTTTCACACTTTTATAGGGGATTCTACCAGGGGTTGCATCCAGCTTAAAGAGGTCAGTAAGACATTCAAAACCTACCTTGCACCTGGTAGCATGAACCTGCACAGGTTCAGCGTGTACATACAAACGCAGCCAGAAGAGTGGTCAAAGTAACGTCCATGCAAGCATTAAGTAGCATGACGTTTGACCTGAATGGTCAAGAGTTTCAGGTGTGTACGTTTTAAAACGTACACAGACTGCTCAGTGGTCAAAAACTGCACATGGCTAAAAAGTTAGCTAGGGTTGAACCAGGACCAGGACCCCACACGGACCACCTCAATCGGGCCAGCCAATTTTGACCAATTGCCCCAGACCCAAGTCCCAGGCCCAGGCCCAGAGCCCAGGACCTAGGATCGAGGTCCGAGGTCCGGGTCCGGGACCTAGCTTGGGCTCGGATCCGCTCGGCTTCGCTGAAGGCGGACGGGCGAACCCAAGTCCAGGAGCCCGCGTAAGCTTTGTTCACACAAAACTCACAATACTCACTGGCCCACTTGATGTCCACTAATGAAATGAAATCATTATTAAACTCCCTTCCACATTGATTAACTATCAGTGTGGGATACCCAACAATGCAATTAAGCAACCGTTCAACTTCCAAGCATCATTTCTCACTCACCAATAATTGGATTTGAGAAATTCAAAAGGCTAAGATTAACTACACGATACATAGATCGAGACTATATAATTCATTAACACGAATTTTCGCTGTACTATTAAATTGATTAAATACAATTTACAATAAGAATAATGGTTCTTTTTTTTTCTTGCTATTATTGTGATAATCAATAGAAGGTATCATTGAAATTGTTACATTTGGGAAAAAGTAGGATCTCCTTTTAGACCGGTCGTCAGATACACCATGTTAATATAAGGTAAAAATAAATACAATATACCTATTTTTCTCATAAGGAGGAGTCAGTGGCAGATTTTTATTGCACAAACGGTATGCATATTCATACCCAGATTTTTCATAAAAAGTGTGTGAGTATATATAGAGAGAGAGTTGGGTTCCAATGAGAACCCACACTTATATGAGAACTTACAAATTATATCACCAATTAATCTCATCCAAGGGTTGCCATAATATATGATTCTTGAATTAAAAAGAACAAGAAATTTGTGTGTAAATACAAACTAGGAACAACAAGGGTAAATTAGTTATATTGCAGATATCACGCCTCCAATAAACACGTAAATTATGCAATTGAACCGTAACATCCCCAAACCACCGCTGAGGCTCAATCTTTCACATTCACAGAACCATTTTCAGCCTAATTATACTTTAAACTTCAAAATATCGCAAATAGTAAGGGGAATGGAATTAATATCTTGGCCCTACTATATGTGGAACGATCAGGGAAGTACAAAAGGTATGGGTGAAGCACAGTTCATGCATCAAATTGTGAATGATTTTTAGAATTTTCAAATAAAACTTCCAAATTTGAGTAATTAAAATCTAGTAAACTAGCATGTCTTGAGTATTTTATCTTACTGAATAATCATTAAAATCGGTACAAAAATCGACATGCGGGGAAAAGTAAAATTTCAAATTTTATTTGCGATAATTTTTGAAATATGATACGTAGCAGTTAGACTTCAAATGTATTCAAGCCCTAGTGTTCCCAACGGTCTAATGTATCAGTGAAGATGATTTATGCGAAGTATTTTTTAATGTATTTCTAAACTTTGAAAATTGAACATTTAAACTTGGAGATACTTTTATGTCATAAATTTAGTGCTTTTTCGATAAATGATATTTTTGTGCGCATTTGACTTGAAAATGTATGTTTTTTATATTAGGTTTTGACTAAAAAAGTTGTTTCGACAAATTACAGTACTGCTTTGTAACAAGATACCTAGATGCTTTTAAATCATAACGGTCACTACAAAAAAAAGTATTTTACCGAAGGCAAAACCAAGGGAAATTTCCTGTTGGGAAAACCCTCCTCAGTAAACTTTTCTGAGGGGTTTCGCCATCGCAAAATTTTTTGAGGGCATTGCCGAAGGTGTATTTCTTCAGTAATTTACTGATTAGCACGGATTTGTCTTGATTTTTATTAGTCTTTTAGTTAGTTTTTATTATTGTTTTCGGTATAAGTTGGATAGATTGAGCACATTTTCATATTTTCTTATCTCCAGCTTATTTTACCATATTTTAATTATTATCAATTAATTTTATGTTTATTTTAGGTATTTTGAAGTATTTAAGTTTGGACGTAGTCAAGGATGGGCGTACGAGTGGAGATTCAGCGAAAACGGGCCGCGATTTGAAGCTGCCGATTATCTATAATGGTTTTCAATCTTGAACCGTTATAGTAGCGCTGCCGAGCCATGCCGACACTACCGACGCTGGCTGTCGAGAGTCGCCCACGTCGCCCAATGCTTTTAGGCACTGATTGACGCACCTGGCCGACGCAACTCTCTGTGAGCGTCGACCGACGCACACCATCATGCTGCCGACCACTGCACTCCACACCATCCGAGCAACCCCGTGCGCCCTGCCTAATGTCACCGCTGAGCCCTGCCGCGTCGACCGACGCACCCATCAACGCCAACGGCCCAGAAATGCATTTTTAGGGTTTCTTTCTGCCCAAGACTTCCCACAACTGTAAATACCCTATGTATTTTGGATTCTTAACATACATTATCATATTCTTAGGGGTTTAAGGCCTCTTAGGGGCTGACAACCCCAACGAGTGCCCTTCGATTTCTTAGTTACTTTTTATAATTATTAGTTTTAAATTCTTAAGTTTAGAATAAAGTAGATTAGTTCTTAGATAGTTTAGATAATTTAGATTTAAGACTTCGCTTCCGAAACGCTGCAACTTTCTTCTCGTTTAATTAGTAAGTCTTTAATTCCTTTCGTTTTAATTTAGTTTAATTAGTTCTTATGCTTTCGATTCATGCTTGATAGTTTAATAATTGATCTTCAAACAACCCCCCATGTATGATGATTTGTATGGATCTTGAGTATGATGGTGTCTGTGTTGGGTTTATGATGATGAGATTAATGAGATTTTTGGATAGATCTAATGGGTCTAGAGCCTAGAATCATCGTGAACCATCAATTGGGTTTATCCCATTAGATCGTGGAAACGATTCGAAGCTCTAGAACCCTTGTATTCTTAAACTTTCAAAAACCCTTGATTTTTATTGTTATTCGTTCAAACCAACTCCTTGATTTTAAGTGTTTAGATTATTTATTTTTATTATTTTCTTATTGGTGAACACAAACACAAGAGGAACTTCTGAGTCTAGCTTTCCTTTGAGATCGACACGAGTAAACTTACGCACTTACAAGTGATCTTGTACTCTTGCGGGCGAACTTTTTAAAATTGACAACTTTAAATAAAAATAGGTGCATAAAAGTTCGGTTCAAAATTCTGGCGCTGTTGCCGGGGAAAGCTAAGTAGGTTGTGGATTCGGTGTTTGCCCTTCGTAATCTTTTTTTATATTTATCTTTATTTTCTTACAATTTTTCTTTTCGTTTGTTTTATTATTTTGATCTGGTAAATTTAATCTTGTGCGTTGAGAGTTGTGTATGCAAGGTACATCTCTCGAAGACTCGATTCAACGTCCAAAATAAATTAAAAATTAATAAAAAATAAAAAATAAAAAAAATATATTATTTGTACGATGATCCACCGCTAGATTGGCTTCATGCACCTCAGCGGACTATTCCATTGAGCCACACAATGATAAATTACTTTCCTGACAAATACGGCCAATTGAATCTCCCAATTTTTTAATAGGCTTCGGAACGAAGATGCACTAAAATTTATTCGAAAGTACGAGTTCATCACTGATAGTTCTCCTCTTCACGAGCTTAAAAGGGATCAAGTGAAGATGAGACTCTTCACTTTTGTGCTGAAGGAAGAAGCAATGAAATGGTTTGTAAGGCTAGAACCTGATTCTTTGTGTACGTGGTATGAAGTAGGCGATATATTCATGAGGATGTTCTACGTACCTAATGTAATGTGAGATCGTTGTGGATGCCGAGTACATATGATGCATGAATGTTTGGTACCATTTGATGATGAGCCACAGGAGGAGGTTGTCGCCATCCAAGATTGTACGAGCCACGATTCTTATATCTTTCCCGACTCGATTCCCTACTACCCGATCCATAAAGAATATAAACCAGACAATCAGGTTTTGGCGGGGCAGCAAGATCAATAATCCGAGACCGTTCACAATCAAGATGAACTTGCACTATCGTCCATACGAGATAACTATTCTAAGTTTACAAAGAATATGGAGGTACTGTGTGGTCAAATCGAGGATTATTTAACGAAAAGGTCGAACGAGAAAGCCGAACTTCCAAGTCAGCCTGAGATGCCGATTCTTGTTGCGATTAAGCCCAATTTAGAGGTTGAGAATACGAGCTTGAATGATCGTTTGGGAGAAATTTGTGAGGAGAAGGTTATTGAAGATTTGGTCGAGATCATTTCCCCTGTGCTAATCGATGATACCTTAGACAAGGATGTTGGGGCATTGCCTTTGAAACTTAATGTAGATCTTACGAATTCTAGTTTTCTTAATTTTTATGTAGGCAATGATATGAAGCCAAATTTGGAGTAGATGCATGCGAAGGAAATAGGGGATATGATGGAGATCGACCCTCTTGCGCTTTTTGAGGATTTAATGGATGACGAGGAGGAGGTGTTGCCATTGGAGAACCTAATCGACGATGGAGATTCATGCCCAATCGAGCTCAATAGGAATGGAGATGTTGCGTTGCCAAATGTAGAAAAGGCGGTGGACGAATTCTTAGAAAAGGTAGTGATGATCGAGCCATTGTTGAATCTTACTTGTGAAATGGTGGATAAATTGTTAGGAAAAGGAGAGACTATTGAGCCTCATACTGTGCCACCCGATGCTTTAATTAATGTTGAAATTGAGGTGGTGGACGGGTTTTTGGAGAAAGATGTGTTTATTGAACCCCTTACCGAGCCACCCGAAGCATTGATAGAGGTTAAGAATAAAGTGGTGGTTGAGGTAGTCGACGAAATTCCCCCTCCGCTTTGCCCTTTTGTAGATTTTAATTATTTTCAAGTTGTTGAGGGGGATGTTAAGGAATTGAATGAGTTCAGAGTGTTCGAGGGATTTTCCATTTGTTCGACGGATTCCCTAATTTTTACGGAAGTAGAGGATCACCCTATGCCGCAATTTACTTTTGATATGTTCGTGGTGATCAATTATTTGCTTTTTCGGCCTCCGAAGCGAATTGAAGTTTTTGTTCTATGACTTGCTTTCCGTGATCGCCTTGGTGATTTAAGTTGCCTGCATTTACTCTTGGAGAACACTAAGGCGTGGCACGATCATCATTTATTTTTGGATCCAGGATAGCAACGTTCGTAGAAGGCATCGAGCTTTCGACGTAAAACAAGCGCTTCTTGGGAGGCAACCCAAGTATATATTTTCTTTTCTTTTTCCTTAAGCTTTTCTACTTGGTTCATTTTTTTTTCTTTGTTAGTTTTTTTAGGTTCTTCTTCAAGACATTTTCGATCACGAGTTGAAGACGAAGGACGATTGCACAAGAGCTTTTTGGAGTAACTCGACTATTTTTCAGGGACGTTCCCTTACTCCTTTCCTTGTTTGATTTGCTTTTCTTTATATTTAAGGCAATCAAAAGATTGCCGAATTTTTAGAGAGGGGGATGGTTGAGTATAAGTTATAGTTTAAATTTGTGAAATTTTCAAAAAAATTCGTGGGATTGTAGTGCTAAATTTTAACGTGATTGATTACTATTTCTGCGCTGATTTGTGTTTGTCTGGCTTGCCTGTCAAAGTTAACTAAGATTAGATTTGAAGTTTAGTCTTTTGAGCGTGTATAAGTGCATAAAGTTTTAAAAAAATTATTATTTATATATTGTAAAATGGTACTTGGACGCAATTGATTTCGCAAAACCCAAAAAGCAGCGTCAATTCAAAACTTTTCGTGCAAAAGCCAGTGAGTAGCCTCAGTGTTTATCATCTTTACATGTACTTGAGTGAGTTCTGTATTGATATCTCTTTGAAACCGCTGTGTGTAGTTGACTTTGAAAATTAGGTTAAGGCACAGAAAACCCTATTTCCGGCCAAATCCATAAATTTTAGCCACTATAAATTCCGAATGAGCCAATCATAGTTGAATAATTCATTCCTTTAGCCCTGAGTGATTTTATTAAGTCGACCCCTACTAACCCATTAATGGCGTGGGGTAGGAGTTCATTATTTTTACTGGTTATTAGTGTTTTGTAATTTTTATTAGGAATTTGTGATTTTTTGTAATTAAGGACCACCATCCGAAAAAAAAAAGAAAGAGGAAAAAAAGCAAATACCCAATAAAAATTATAATAATGGGAAAATTAGGAAACAAAGGATGGTGAGACTAGTTGAGTAGAGTTAAGTCATTGACTACGCGCTGATAAAGGCTTCTGTTTTATTGTTTATTTTCTTATGAAGCCTAATGTTTAAAAGGGAAAGAGTTGCGTTGTAAAAGAAGTGTATCATGAGCTTCTATTTTATTTGAGTGGTTTGAGCAAAAGTCGGTTTAGAGTTACGAGTTGAGATATAGCCTAAGTATAAAAGTTACGTTATGAGTATTTAGTGAGGTTTTTCTTTTGAACGAGGTGAAGCAAATTGCTTCGTGATTATAATAGTTTGGTGAGTTATTGATCATGTTAGATCATGAGTTAGCCACACGACTTATATATTCCATACCTGTCCAAAGAGCCTTACATTACAACCCAAAAAGACCTTTTTCGATTCTTAGTTCGACAACACACTTAATTTGCGATTGAAAAGAGATTGATTTTCTATTCTTATTTATTTTGCATCTATTTGTATGATCTGAGTGTATACACATCCCATGCAGAAAATACTTGACTGCTTTGAGCGAATACCCACATATATATTACCCTTTTGAAAGGATGCATGATTTTGTTTTGGAGCGACAATGTAATAAGGGTTGAGTGTTTGACGTTGCAAGACTTGTATCTATATTTTCAAAATTATGTATGTAGCACGACAAGACTCCTTGCTTGAGCTTATTTTCATTCTTGTTATACTTTGAAACTATCGTTTGTTCGAGGACGAACAAACCAATTAAGCGTGGGGTAGTTGATTAGCACGGATTAGTCTTGTTTTTATTAGTCTTTTAGTTAGTTTTTCTTATTATTTTCGGTATAAGTTGGATATGAGTACATTTTCATATTTTCTTATCTCCAGCTTATTCTACCGTATTTTAATTATTATTAATTATTTTTATGTTTATTTTAGGTATTTTGAAATATTTAAGTTTAGACGTAGTCAAGGATGGGCGTACGTGTGGAGATTCAGCAAAAACGGGCCGCGATTCGAAGAATTTGAAGCTGCCGATTATCTATAATGGTTTTCCAACTGGAACTGTTATAGTAGCGCTGCCGAGCCATGCCGACGCTTCCTATGCTGGCTTCCGAGAGTCGCTCGCGTTGCCCGATGCTTTTCGACACTGATCGACGCACACTAGCCTGCTTCCGACGCTGCCAACCACTGGGCGCCACACCTTCCGAGCCAACCCGTGCGCCATGCTAGCGTCGCCGCCGACCCCTGCCGCGTCGAACGATGCACCCGTCGATGCCAACGGCCCAGAAACACGTTTTTAGGGTTTCTTTCTGCCCAAGACATCCCACAACTATAAAAACCCTATGTATTTCAAATTTTTAACATACATTATCATATTCTTATGGTTTTAAGGCCTCTTAGGGGCTGACAAACCCAACGAGTGCCCTTCGATTTCTTAGTTACTTCTTATAATTCTTAGTTTTAAATTCTTAGATTTAGAATAAAGTAGATTAGTTCTTAGATAGTTTAGATAATTTAGATTTAAGACTTCGCTTCTGGAACGCTGCAACTTTCTTCTCGTTTAATTAGTAAGTCTTTAATTCCTTTCGTTTTAATTTAGTTTAATTAGTTCTCATGCTTTCGATTCATGCTTGATAGTTTAATAATTGATCTTCAAACCCCCCCCCCCATGTATGATGATTTGTATGGATCTTGAGTATGATGGTGACTGTGTTGGGTTTATGATGAGATTGACGAGATTTATTGGCTAGATCTAATGGGTCTAGAGCCTAGAATCGTCGTGAACCATCAAATGGGTTTATCCCATTATATCGCGGAAAAGATTCGAAGCTCTAGAACCCTTGTTTTCTTAAACTTTTCGAAACCCTTGATTTTTATTGTTTTTCATTCAAACCAACTCCTTGATTTTAAGTGTTTAGATTATTTATTTTTTATTATTTTCTTATTCGTGAACACAAACACAAGAGGAACTTCTGAATCTAGATTTCCTTTGAGATCGACAAGAGTCAACTTACCCACCTACAAGTGATCCCGTACTCTTGCTGGTGAACTTTTTAAAATTTACAACTTTAAATAAAACTAGGTGCATAAAAGTTCGGTTCATTTACGGGGCCTAAAATCTGTCTGCCCTCGGAAAAACCAAGGGCAAGAGACCTTCGGAAGAATCAAAGGTTGTTACCCTCGGTAATACTGAAAGACCTTACCCCCCAAAAAGACCGAGGGAAAACTACCCTCAGAAAATCGAGGGCATGTTCCCTCGGAAACACCGAAGGGGAGGTTCCCTTCAAAAAGTAAAAAAAAGTATATTTTCATAAAATGGAAAAATTCAAGGGGATTTCGCCCTTGGTTTTTCCAAGAGGGGCACACCCTCAGGTTTTTTCGAGAGGATTTATCCCCTCGGTTTCCCCTTTTTATTATTTTTAATTATTAATTTTAACCCCTGTTTTTTTATTAAAATACCCAATTTTTTTAAAGTCATTAATAAACATACAAATAAATAATTAAAATTACTATATAAATATTTGAAAATTTACAATTATTATATTTGTTCTATGACGGGAGAGGCTGCCGCGGGTACTACTGTAATCGAGCTAAACACTCGGCCATCTACGCGTTCACCTGCACTTGAAATTCTTGTTGCTCCTGGCGCTGCTGCTCATGTAGTAGTTCAGAATTGTTATTTCGCTGCTCCATCACCTGCTGCGCTTATCTTATAGCCTCTAACTTGTCCCTCTACGCCTGGAGCTGCGCCTCGAGCTCCCTCACGTGAGTCCTATCCTGTTCTGAGGAGGTGGAAGAACAGCTGCCTCGGAAAACCTTCATAGCATCCACCATCTTCCCGAACAAGCCGTGGTGGTAATTCCGGCCCTTACCCGACCCGACGATTCAAGCTTTTGTGTACCTACTTATAAATATTTGTCAAATTTTAAAAGCTCGCCCGCAAGAAAACGGGATGGCGTGTAGGTTGATAAGTTGACTCAAGTAGTATCTCAAGGAAAACTAGATTTGGAAGTTACTTTTGTGTTTGTTTTTCACAAAAAAGAAATAAGAATAAAAATCTAATATAAACACATAAAAACAATAAATTGATTTAAATGAAGAATAATAAAAATCAAGGGTTTTGAAAGGTTTTAAGAATCAAGGGTTCTAGAGCTTCGATTCGTCTCCACGATCTCTTGGGAAAACCTAATTGATGGTTCACAATGAATCTAGGATCTAGACCCATCATATCTAGCCAACAAATCTCATCAATATCATCATCATAAACCCAACACAATCATCATAAACCCATCACAATCATCAACCCAATCAAGTTCCATACAATTATTCATACATGGGGGGTTTGTTTGTTAGAGTTTTGATTATTCTAGTTCAAGCAAGAAATTAAAAGTATTATAATTAATTAAACTAAATTAAACGAAGTGAAATAGGAAACTTACGATTAAACGAAGAAGAATAACAACGTCTTGATTGTATAAAACTTGAATCTAAATTATCTAAGTGATATTCTAATTAATCTAAAAACTAGAAATTTAAAACTAAGAAATATCGAGAAGTATCAAGAGAATTGAAGCAATCTTAGGGCTTGGAAAACCCTAGGAATCCCCTAAAAAATGTCCAACTATGGTTTGAAGAAGTATGGTGAGGTATATATAGGATTAGAAAGACTTGGAGCACAAGAAACCTCCCAAAAATAGGATTCTGGGCCGCTAAAGGTAGCTCTAGCAGTATGCCTAGCGATTACGGTTACCGCTAGGTGCTACGGCTAACTTCTCTGACAGGCAGTCAATAGACAGTCAATCAGCATACCTAGTGTCAGCTTAAATACTTCAAATCGTTGTCCGTTTTCGCTGAAACTCCACTCATATACCCATCCTTGATTATGTCCAAACCCAAAACCTATAAAATACCAAAAATAAACATAGAATTAATTAATTATAAATAAAATACGATAAAATAAGTTGGAGATAAGAAAATACGAAAATATGCTCAATATATCCAACTTACACCAAAAATAATAACAAAAATGAACTAAAATACAAACTAAAATCAAGATAAATCCATGTTAATCACCCGACAATGTCAAGATAAACAAGGTCAGTGTCAACCTTATTATTCGGATTCTGTGAAGAAGTACGTGCCTCATCCAAACGTCGCTCGTACTCCTCTTGCAATACAGTTCGTTAGTAAATTTTCATTAAGACCAACAAACAAGTTAAATAAGAAAGTGTCTCAAATTAGTATTACTGGATCTCGTATCGATCGACGTGCCCTCGTCTTTCTTGTGTGTACGTATAAAAACCTAATAAGTAGTGGCTGACTCACCCGTGTGCTGCTCTTGTATCCAATAAATATTATCAGATAATTAACATTAAAACTAACTAAATAAATAAATAATATATTATGATTTGAAATTACTTACAATATCATAGTAATAATCGATCGTAAATCTATACCCCCCCATGCTTCGACATCCCAGTACCCGGACCAATAGGCTCCTCCCTCCTATTAATTTTGCATGACCTCCTCCTGTTCTCACACTTATCACAGTCAACATTACAAGCCCTAGTTCAAATACATGATATATTTAAATTATAAATCACTAGTAATAATGAAAAACCTTAATTTAATAAGAACACATAACAAAATTATTTACCTCCAGAACCCCTCGTCAAAGACTCTCGATGGATGACCAGTCTGATCATGATATTTACTTATACACATTCAACCGCTTCTGATACTTGTCCTACATCATGTGGAGAAATGTCGTTCGTATAGCACGTGGAGTAAACTGGTCCGTGTCCCAATAAGAAATCTCCTACAAAACAATATAATAATTAAAATTCAATTGATACATGATTCTAAAGTTATAATAATGATTAATAAATTTGGACACAAAATAAGAATTACATGAAACAAGTCCCACCAGTATCCTTAGGGACTGCCTTAAACTGCCACCCAGCGGGATCGAGCTCATTCTCCCTGATCTGCAGGAATATGGTTGTCAGCCTGACCTCCCTGCTATGTAGCCTATAATTGTTTTTGTGGTTACAAATATAATATAATAGTAACGATGATTAAAATCTTAAGATTATTAATTTATTTACTTCTTCTCGGTGATATAATATAAATAAGGTATCGCTTCTACGGTGGGCCCAAGTCCTGTCGGGATGTACACGCATCGAATAATGTCAATGTCAGTATCGGTATGGTGGTATCTGGGGTCGGTGATGAATGATCAGTACCAATTCCCACGTAATCATCATCAAAATCAGCTAAATGATTAGCCGACCCCATATCCAATAGACTTAAGCTAGATCTGCGTCCACGACCTCTCGGCTTCTGATAAGAGTATATATATTACGAGCATTTTTCAAAATACCAGTATACATATCAATAATATTAATAAATCTTAAACATAAATAAATTTTTTAAAACAAGAGAGTTTTACAATATGATCAATTCACATATATTTCAACCAAAACCGACAATTTCACTATTAAAGTTATCACCAAACTCATATTCGTCTGTGTCTTGATTTGTATTTTTATTGGTGAGTAACTCTTCTTCTGCATCATCATCTGCCTCGTCACCAGGTCCATCCACGTCATTATCATTGGGGTCGTGCAAACGGAAATCGATATCATCTTGTTGAATTGGATTGCATGTATCTAGAGCTTTCTCTTGAAGTGATTGCTCTGATAGAGGCTCGATAAACTCAACATTTTATCTCGCCTTGACTTTACACATTGCCCACCAGCCAAACTTGTCTTATTTCAAACTTGGGTATGCACAATATTATACTAGTACAGCTTGAGGCAACATGTACGATAGGTTCATATCGATTGAACCTACACTTACGATTGATATCGACAAGCTTATAATGTGGAGGAACTTTTGTGCCTGTATGAGTTGGATCAAACCAGTCGCACTTGAACAATATTATATTTTCTCCATTCAGCCGGTGTATTTGAGCTGAACAATTTCTATTAGACGACCGTAATAATCATACTTGGTTGCCCCATAGTTTGACACTTTAATACATACTACATTGCTAGACGTTAATTTGTTAGATCCCTACTTAATTGTGTGAAATATAACTATTATCTTATATACAGTATATATTTTCACACATCATGATGGACCCTATTCTAGGCTCCTAATGTTTACGACAATCACATTGTTCAAATGATCTCTAGCCTATGACGTTGAAGAGTCATTTTTAATTTAAGAAATATACTAGATAAATAAATACTTTAATTAAATGTAATGAATCTCAGTATCAAACATCATACGTAATATTTGAACCAATTGGCAAATTCATTTTCCAGTTGTTCATTGAGCCTATAATTAGTAATGTTTGGTTCGAGACGTTAAATGCTCTTCGTATAAAAACTACATCATTTGGTAGAAAAATGAGTAAAAAACTTGATAGTACATATATATAAATTTATAATATAAATGAGAAGTGTATTCGTATCTAACTTATTCTTTGACCTCTTCACAATTTAGCAAAATGTATATCCTTGCGGCGTTGTATTCTAGTTCGGTTATGAATCTTTTTCCCTTTGTACCAAAGGTCTCATCATATTCTTTTAAAGACCGAGGGAATTTCATCAGCACCATCCTGACCATTGTCAGTTAACACGTGATCTTCAAAATAGTACGAACTAAAAGTTGATGCCTCTTCAACCAGTTATACGTTTGCTATCGACCCTTCAAAACTTGCCTTATTTTTCACACTGTTCTTTAGTTTGCAAAGATACCTCTCGAACGGGTACATCCATCTATACTGCACTGGGCCAGCAATTCTCCTTACGTAATGTTTGAACCAATTAGAAAATTTATTTTCCAATTTTTAATTGAGACTATCATTAGTAATGTTTTGTTGGAGACATTGAATGCTCTTCGTATAAATATTATATTATTTGTTAGAAAATTGAGTAAAAATGTATTAGTACATATATATAAATTTATAGTAGAAATTGAAAAGAGTATTTGTACCTAACATATTCTTGGACCTCTTCGCAATTTATCAAAATGTATATCATTGTGGCGTTGTATTCTAGTTTAGTTAGGAATTTTTTTTCCCTTCATACCAAAGGTGTCCCCATATTTTTTTAATGACCGGGGGAATTTCATCAGCGCCATTTACACCTTCTTGATCGTTGTCATTTCTAGGCATATTTATTCTTTTAGTTAACATGTGATCTTTAAAATAGTACGAACTAAACCTTGATGCCTCTTCAACCAGATATACATTTGCTATAGACCCTTCAACACCCCCCTTTTTTTACATTGTTCTTTAGTTTACAAAGACACCTCTGTAATTTGTATAACCATCTATACTGCACTGGGCAAGGAATTCTTGCTTCATACGCAAGATGAACGGGTGGATGATCCATTGAGTCAAAAAAACTTGGAGGGAAGATCAGTACTAGTTGACACAATATTCACAGAATATCTTATTCTAGATGACTCATATCTTTGGTGCGAATGATTGTTGACGTGATATGCTTGAAAAACAGGCTCAATTCGGTTAGAGACTTACACACATTTGAAGGAAGCAGTTCATGAAAGGCTATATGTATCAACCTTTGCATGAATACATAACAATCATGACTTTTCATCCCGATCAAATGCAATTCTTTCTTATCGACGGAATGCCCAAAGTTTGATGCGTGCCCATCTGGAAATCTTTGGGATTTAACCCGGTCTCAAAATGCAGCTTCCGATGGCTTATCATGTGTGTAACAGGATTTAGAACACTTTCTCAATCCGTCTGGTGCCCGCTACGAATGATTTCAATACTCATTCAACTCTTCCCTTGATTTAGGCGTGTCTGGTCTACTTTTTAACATTCATCGCCGTGTTAAAATCATTTTCAAATATATTTTTCTCTATGTGCATAAAATCTAAATTGTGGCGAATTAGATTTTTCCTCCAATATGGCAAATCCCAAAGATGCTTCATTTTCTACAACCAGATGTTTTTGGAAATTTATAAATTAAAGAGTGTTGCATCTAGTTCAATGACTTTCAGAAGCCCCAAACTTTCCATATCTACCAAAATTTCTATCTCTGAGTGGGCGTTCGGTGGTGGAGTCTCGACAGATATTCTTTTTCGAAAGCATCATTTGTCCCTTCAAAAACGGTGACCCCATTAAAGAAATTTATGGTGATTGTCAAGCCATGATTGCTTCCCAATGCACTTAAGAGTGAAAGCGTACGAGCATTCCATACAGTATGGATAGCTGTTCGACCGGCTGAATCACACGTATTTGCCATGATTTTTGTATATTTGGCTAGTGTTTTAGTTAGATTTGTTGTTAATTTTGGTATAAGTTGGATTAATTGAGCATATTTTTATATTTATGTATCTTCGACTTATTTCACCACATTTTATGTTTATGTTAGGAATTTTGAAGTCTTTCGTGTTAAGGTGGATGAGTGTGGGCCCGCGAGTTGAGTTTCAAAGAAATTGGGCCCTGATTTGGTATATTAAAGCTGACACTGTGTATGTCATCCACACTGGGTTACCCAGTGTCAAAACCCAGTGTCAGAAACTCTGACAGAAAGATCCCTCCGATCAGACCGGGAGACCATCCGATCGAATGTAAGCGTTACAAACTCAGATTTTGTGCATATATTTAGTTACGGAAGGGGTTTTTGAAGGCTACAAAGGGCCAAGAACTCAGCCACATTCAGAGAACCAGAAACACCATCCATAATCCCCATGTATGAATAGTCCCCCATCCAATTTGTGAGATGAGAGTCTATTTATCATTGGTTTATTGAGATATGACGATTGCAGGGTGAGAATTGGTTGGATACTATTAAAAAAAAGGAAAAGAAAAAAAAAAGAGAAAGAAAGAAAAGTAAAAAGAATATATATGGAAATTAAGGGTGCTTAAGTTCATAAGAGCATATAGATGTTAAAAATAAAGCTTGTTTATAAAGGCAAATATTCGGGTCTTAGGGTTAGAAATAGCCTTAGCTATAAAAAGGTTAAAAATAATGGTATATGGTTGTTTGGGAAGAATGAGGAGCAAAGTTATGCTCTATGCTTAAGATTTTAGATTAAATGAGTTATTGATTGCGTTTGTTCACAAGTTAGACACACATCTTTATATATGACATACCTTACCAAAGAGCCTATATTACAACCCTATAAAGTCCTAATCCGATTCTTGATTAAATGTTCACACATATGCAATGTACGAGTCTTTTATTTTCAAGAGTCGTTGAATGCGTTTTTGTTGATCCGAGCGTATACACTTACCTTTTGAAAAACACGAGCGAATGAGTGCACCATGATATGTTTCCCTTTTGTGAGGATGCATTCTTTTGGTTTCAAGGTGAAAAGGTAACACGAGCGTAGCTTAAGAGTTTTCGACAAAAGTGTTTAAATTTGCAAAACTATATTGTATGCACAACATGACTCTTTGATCTAGCTACTTTCATGCTTACGTGGTTTTCATTCTTTCGTTTTTTCAAGGGCGAACAAACCAATAAAGCATGGGGTGGTTGACTCGCACGTATTTGTCATGATTTTTGTATATTTGGCTAGTGTTTTAGTTAGATTTGTTGTTAATTTTGGTATAAGTTGGATTGATTGAGCATATTTTCGTATTTATGTATCTTCGACTTATTTTACCACATTTTATGTTTTTTTAGGTATTTTGAAGTCTTTCGTGTTAAGGTGGACGAGTGTGGGCCCGCGAGTGGAGTTTCAAAGAAATTGGGCCCTGATTTGGTAAATTACAGCTGACACTGGGTATGTCATCCACACTGGGTTACCCAGTGTCAGAAACTCTGGCAGAAAGATCCCTCCGATCGGACCGGGAGACCATCCGATCGGATGTAAGCGTTACAAACTCAGATTTTGTGCAGATTTTTAGTTACGGAAGGGGTTTTAGAAGGCTACAAAAGGCCAAGAACTCAGCCACATTCAGAGAACTAGAAACACCACCCATAATCCATCCATGGACGAATAATCCCCCGTCCGGTTCGTGACAAACTGAGACAGGAAGACATTCTCGAACCTCTTGGGGATGACAACCCATGAGTGTTCTTGAATCGTTTTTCATTTCATCTTTCTTTTTAAGATCAAGATCTTAGTTTCCAATTAAAACTTTAGTTTTCAGATTTTACATAGGTGTTAGATTAGCTATCGTTAATCGTTGGAATTGGAGGTTCGTGACAAGCTTCCAGAATTCCAGCGTGGTTCATCTTATCTCCGGAATAGCTGGAGTTGGCAAGGATTTCATCATAGCGATAAGCACTTTGCTCCAAATTTGGTAATCTCTAAACTTTGTTCTCATTAGTTCGTTTTGATTTTCAGTAATGTTTTTTGGATATTGTGTTTGGATTGGATATTATGTTTAGATTATTCGTTTGAATCGTTTATGTTTGGATTATTGTGAATCATTTGGTGAAGAATTATTTTATTTAACTAGTTGATCACTATTATCGTTTTTTGGGCTTATGATATTGGATTTATCGATGTTTGGTAGTTAGGATTCACGGGTCTAGTGCCCGGAATCGTTTAGAACCATCGATTGGGATCGTTGAGCGTTCGATCTACTAGTTGGGATTCACAACCCTACCTCACGGACTAAGTGTTCGACGAAATGTCAATCGATCGTGGAGACAATTCCAAGGCCCTAGACCCCCATAATATTAATCTTTGAGAAGTTATCTGTTTCGTTTCAAGATTTGTTGTTAAAACTTTATAAACATTAGTTAAGTTCTTGCATAAAGATTGACACTCTCTTTGAAAGATTAGTTTTAAATTGCTCGTAGTA
Source organism: Phtheirospermum japonicum (assembly GCA_014905375.1). NCBI lineage: Eukaryota > Viridiplantae > Streptophyta > Magnoliopsida > Lamiales > Orobanchaceae > Phtheirospermum > Phtheirospermum japonicum. The sequence goes on along the minus strand of BMAC01000598.1, from coordinate 1,025,449 downwards.
TAAATCTTATTTCTCCGTTTTAGTAATTACCAAAACCCTTTTGTCCGCGTGTTTAGCATAGCATTTTGTTATTTTCTCGTTCGTAAAAACAAACACAAAAACTATTTTCGATTAGTCTTCCTCGAGAGATCAACTCGAGCTAACTTGCCAGTCTACAGGTGACCCCATTCTCTTGCGGGCGAACTTAAAGCTTTCAAAAGTAGACGCGCACTGTTTAACTAGATTTTAATTTTCAAAGGAACACAAAAGTTCGGATCAAAATTTGGCGCCGTTACCGGGGAAGGCTAAAGGTTGTAATTTTTGTGTTTGCTCTTCGTTATCTTTGTTGATGTTTTTATTTATATTGTTTGTGTTTCGTGTTCGTTTGTGATTTTTCTTTTTTTTTTTCCTATTTGGTATTTTCCTTCGGTGAGTTTAATCTTGTGCCTTAAGTGTTGTGATTGCAAGTTACCTTGACGACCAAGATTCAACAAGCCATTTCAAAAAAAAAAAAGAAAAAGAAAAAGAAAAAATAAAGAAGATGTCTTACCCACCGTCTGATTAGCGTGGCTTTCGACTGGCCATTCCTTTGAGCTCCAAGATGCGGGAGTACGATCTGGACGAGTTCCACTTTGATCAACTTCCAGTTTTTCATGGGCTCCCGAGTGAGGATCCATTCAACTTCATCTAAGAGTACGACGCCATACCAGAAACATTCCCTCTTCTAGGTCTTACAAAGGATCAAGTGAAAATGCGACTCTTCGCCTACGCATTAAAGAATCGGGCAAGAAAATGATTGATAAGTTTAGAGCCCTATTCCTTGAACACGTGGAAGGAAGTGTATGATTGTTTCATGGAGTCGTTCATCTCCATGTTCTGTTCGATTTGGCTGAGCTCGGCATCTTTATTGGTGTCCTGAGCGGAGCTCGGTCTTTTCTCTACTTCTTTTTCTGTGAGCTTAATGGCCTTTTCTGAGCTCTGCACGTCCTTGCTTCCCATCTCTTTGCTTGCTTCCTCAATTGGTTCTCCCAGCTCTTCTCTTGATCGCGCAACCGGCTCTTCGCTCATTTTCATCTGCTCGACCATGTTTATCTGTTTTGGCCTGATCGACCAACTACATTCCCGAGCAGCTACTTGGTCTCCTCGGTGCTTGCATTCACCTAAGATGCCTGGGAATTTGATCGAGTAGTGGTAGACTGGTATTGCGCCTTTGTGGTCGTAAAAAGCTGGTCTGCCGATGAGGGCGTTGTAATCGCTCGGGACGTCTATTACTTTGAAGGTTGTGAGTATGGTCCTTTTTTCTTCTCCAGTGCCGAACTCCACAGATAGTCTTACTTGGAAGAGAGCCTGCACGTAGCCACCGTTGATCCCTCTGATTCTATCCTCACACGGCTCAATGTATTCTTTTGGCACTCTCATCCTTCGAAAGGCTGGAAGGTAGATTATTCTTGCGTATGCACCGGGATCTATGAGAACTCGATGCTTTCGAATTCCCAAGATTGGCACTGTGATTACCAGCGCGTCCGAGTGTGGGTGGTCAAGCGGCGCTGCATCAGACTCATGAAAAGTACAGGATGACACAATTTTGTCCTCCTCTTCTGTCTGGTCGACAAAATGAAAAATTCCGGATCTCATGACTTTTGTCTTTTGAATTGAGTTCCTTGCCTCCCTGATATGGTCTTATTTTTTCGGTTTGACATTTCTTCCTCTACTTGGCTGGTGTTAGCGAAAGTTAGTATCTCTCTTGGTGCCCCGGCTCCAGCAGCTGGCGGTGGGGGTGGATGATTGTTACCTCTTGGTTCCTATCTGGCTTGGTGGTTCTTTGAAAATGGCAGCAGGTTCCGGTCATCACAGACTTTCATCAGAGCACGGACCAAATCGTGTCACTCTTCCGTGTTGTGCCCAATCGATCCGTGGTACCTACAAAACCTTTTCTTGTCCAGCAGAGAAGGGTCTTTCTTGATCGGCCGAGCTGGAGGGAGAAAGTCCAGGTCCTTGATAAGCTCAAAAATCGTGGCGGCTGCCTTTGAGTTGACCTCGTTGTACTCGGCAAAGAGATCAGCGTGTTTGTCTTCCAGAAGTTTCTTTGGTGCGGTTGCTTGAGATCTTGGTGTTTGTTAATCTGACGGGCTGATTTGTGATGTTGTGGGAAGGATATTACTGGAGCCGACATGTTCTGCGCGGCTGCGATTTGTGAGGCGGCCAGAGTGAGAAATTCCTGGAAAGTTTGTGGATCTTGCTGGTTATTTATCCATTTAAAGGAGTTGTCCGACAACCCGTTATGAGCTAGGATGAGCAAGGCTTCGTCACCGCATGGCTGAGATTCTGAGACTTGCTTCGTGAACCTTGCTATGTCTCTCTTTAGTGACTCATTTGGTTGTTGTACTATGGTGGCAATAGCTCTCTTGGGTGCAACGGTGGCCTTAGAAACCATGAAGTGTCCTCGGAACGAAGATCTCAGGTGTGGCCATGAACAGATAGAGTGATGCGGAAGTGACCGGTACCACCTTAAAGGGACTTCGTCCAGCGTCATGGAGAACATTCGGCACCTATAAGTGTCGGATGCACCGAGCATGTCGATGTAGTTCTGGTAATGACTAATGACTCAAGTGTGAGTTAGAGTCGTTTCTCCCATTGTACAAAGCAATTGGAGGGATTTTCAGCTTTCCCTCTAGTGGTTCAGAGAGAGTTTGGATAGACTGGGGGGACTCGTCATCACATGTCGGGCTGATCACAAGTGGTCGTGAGATCGGGTATGTGGGTTGGACCAGGGGAGTGACTTGCTTGGCCTCCAGCTCGGCAATCCTTTGCTTTAGAAATTTTAGCTCGGCCAATTCATCGTTTGGCTTGTGTGGGATGCTCATGGCAATGCTCTTGCTGTTGGCCGACCTCACGGGAACATCTTCCTGCGATTTGCTAGCTGACTTTCCAAGCCAAGCAAAGACGTTCTGGGGGGGAAGAGGATATGAGGCGGCGCGCGATGGGAGGTCTATCGAGCCTGCTCTTAGCATTCAACTCAATTTCCTCCTCCATCCTTCTTTTCTCATTTTCCTTTGCTGCCTCCCGAGCTGGGTCTAACTCTGCCTGCCCTTCACGAAGGTTAGCATTCTTGGGATTGTCGACAAGAGCTTCTGGCGTCAAGATTTACCTTGCTGCCTTCTTCATCATCTCCTCAAATTCCTTAGCGAAGGCAGGGTGCTGCATAAACGACCTTACTTGTTCCGTGTCGAGCTCATTTGGACCCGATTGCATCGTCGTCTCCTGGCGCTCCTTACCAGGATTTCTTCTCGAACTTTCTGAAGGATCCATATTGACTAGTGGGATAAACAGAAATTCCTCCTTTTTTCCTCACCAAACTCAAACGAAAGCAGAGCTAAGGTTCAGCTCCTCACAAAAAAATGAAAATCGAACAGAAGATAGAAAATGAAATTTGAAGGGCTGACTGAGCAAGTGGGATTGCAGATCACAAGATCCCTTCTTCTAGCGCCATTTTTTTATGTTAAGAGTAACACAACCAATATAAAACAAAAAAATAACAGGAGAACAGCAATCAAATATCAGAAAATGTGTGGGAAAAAGTGATTAACTTTTATTCCTCAAAATCAGTTCGGATCGGCCTTAACCGGACCCTTTTTACAGGTGGTTGACCTTAAATACAAGTTTTCTATCTCTAAAACTCTCTATGTCTCTCTCTCTAAAACTCTCTATGACTCTCTCTCTAAAAAATTGGGATCCTTCTCTCTCTCTTGGAGAGGCTATTTATAGGTTTCTCTGGAAACCCTAATTACACACCTGTCACTCTGCAATTGGTTCTCTAAGATTTCTGCTCACGTGCTCACCGCCTCAATGCCGACCTCAGTAATTTCCCACCGACTTGATCGGACCTCAGTTTCTTTTCATATAGAATGGATCTGAATTCGTCGGTCTAATATTTCAGCTCGGCGTCTTGAGGTCGCCGACTGGTCGAAGACAAACCTGCTCAAACGGCGCACTCCTCGGAAGGACTCGCTATGCTCGGCTTCTTCCTGGTCGGCACCCCCGGGGGGGAGTACTCGGTGGGAAGCACAGAGCGCCTGCCATCCCCGGGAAGAACTCTGCTCGGCAGAGTGATCGAACTCAATTTGCTCGGCACTGCTCTGTTCGGCACTCCTGGGCGGAAGCATTCGGCGGGTAGCGCGGAGCGAATGGCGTGCTCAGGAGGAATCCTGCTCGGCAGGGAACCGAGCTCGGCAGCTCGGCTCATCTCTGCCCGGAACTCCCGGGCGGGAGTATTCGGCGAGTAGCGCATAGCGCCTGGCGTGGAGTGGTTGACGTGCTCTAAAGAAATCCTATTCGGAAAGGGACCGAGATTGGCAGCTCAGCAACTCTCTGCTCGGCAGCCCCGGGCGGGAGTGTTCGGTGGGTAGCGCAGATCGGCCGGCGTCTTTGGGAGAAATCCTTCTCTTTACGACCAGGTAAGGAATGCCCCGCTCTGCTCGGCATGGGCTCTCGGGTCAGTTCAGCATCCTCAACACGGGCACTCATCTGCTCGGCGCAGGCGCTCGGCAGGGGACGCAGGTCATCCAGCGTCTGCTCGGCACCACCCTGTTCGGTGCCTTCGGAACTTGTCCACTTTTCCTGGTCAGTTTAATTTGTTCGGCTCGGATCCTCCTTGGGATAATACCGACCATCAACACCTAGCATTTTGTTATTTTCTCGTTCGTAAAAACACACACAAAAACTATTTTTGATTAGTCTTCCTCGAGAGATCGACTCGAGTTAACTTGCCAGTCTACAAGTGACCCCGTTCTCTTGCGGGCAAACTTAAAGATTCCAAAAGTAGACGCGCACTGTTTAACTAGATTTTAATTTTGAAAGGAACACAAAAGTTCAGATCAAAATTTGGCCGTACTCCATCCGTACAACATAGAATATGCAGGAAAATTATTAATTGTCCACATAAGAGTTGCTCGCAATTGAAAATTTTGTTTTTTAGATATATTATATGAGGGAGACCGAACCGTCCACAACTGATTCAATTCGGCGATTAGAGTTGTGGAAACACATCGAGTTTGTCTTTTGGATTCTTTGGGACTGGTACAAGAATGCTGAGGAACATGAACTGCCCTTTCATGCACATCCACGGAGTCAAGTTGTAGGTTGTAACTATTACAGCCACGATGAATATTTTGCCCCAAAACTTCCAAATGGTTGAAAATCATTTGTATAAAGGCCCAATCTAATGTTTCAGGTTTCAGCCGCAAAATCTGGATGAGTCTCTTTGAAATATTTCCAAGCTTCTAAGTCGGATGGGTGGCACATAACATCATCCTCAACCACGTGTTCAACGTGCCAAATCATATATTCTTTTGTAGAATTAGATGCGTACAAATGTTAATAGAATATGTTCTTCCAAAATATAACCATAAAACCATCAATCCATAATCCATAAACCTTCCATAGACCATCCCTGGCCTGATAAATGCGTCAGCCCATAATCATAAAAACCATATCCATAAACCATCATCGACTTAATAAAAGCGTCGACCCATAAACACAAAAACTATATCCACAAACCATTGTCGACCTAATAAAAGCGTTAGTCCATAACCATAAAAACCATATCCATAAACCATAAAACCATCCTTAAACCATCGCCGACCTAATAAAAGCATCATCCCATAACCATAAAAACCATATTCATAAATCATAAAACCATCCATAAACCATTACCGACCTAATAAAAGTGTCAGCCCAAAACCATAAAAACCATATCCATACACCGTAAAACCATCCATAAACCATTGTTGATCCAATAAGAGCATCAGTCCATAACCATGAAAACCATTATAATACCATAAGAATAACTTATTCATCGCTGATCTAAACAAGCATCGACCCATAGTTTGTGAAAAAGCGCATAATAAAAACTTAACTCCGTCTCCGACCTAAACAAGCGTCGGCCTATAGTGATAAAAAGTATGACCTCCATCCATCTCCCAAGGAACTAGGCATAGTATTTCTTTAGGTGGAAAACATTTCAACTCCTTGGTACGCCTTTCTCTCTTCATCTTCGAGCACATACGCACCCCCCCTTAATACTTTGATAACCTTGAACAGTCTTATCAAGTTAGGATCCAACTTCTTTGTAGTATATATTACATCGGCACATTTCCAGACTAGATCGTTGACCTAAAAATAACTTTTTTCACACGTTTGTTTTAGGCTGCCTGAATCCTTTATTTGTACTTTTCCACGCGTGTTGCGGCCTTGTCTATTATTTCATTAATTATTTCCAAAGCTCCTCTAGCCAATTGCTCATTTTATCCCTCATTAAATTTTTGTAGTCACTGCGAGCTCCCTACTATTTTTGCCAATGAAAGCTTCCATACCATAAACAAAACTAAAAGGTGATTTGCTTGTCATAGTTCGCGGGGTAGTTCGATAAGCCCATAAAATAGAAGAGAGCTCTTCAAGCCAAAGCCCCCCTGCTTTTTCCCATTCTAGCTTAATTCCCTACACACAATAATTCGGTTAGTGACCTCAACTTTTCCATTAGCTTGGGGATGTGATACAGAAGCAAATTAATGTTTCATCCCCATTGTCTTCCACCAGTCCTACATCATGTGTCCATTGATATGTGCACCATTATGTGAGACTAATATTCGTGGCACACCATACCTAAAAAAATACCGTTAAAGATAAAATCAATTATGGTCTGTTTGGATATGTGGGTCACAGCCTCGGCCTCCACTGCGCGAACGGGCAGGGTGAGCTCTTCACCATCATATCTTATGCTGGCACATGGATAATAGGTGCGTGCTTCTGAAACTTCCCTTCATTCTTGGCCAAAAAAACCTAGCTCACAAGGCCATCCAAACTAACGCCCTGCTTTTTGTATGATCTCCGCAATACCCCTCATGTATTTCTTGCAACACTTCCATCCCTTCTTCTTGCGATAAGTACTTTAAGTACGGCATGAAGTGCGATCTTTTATATTGACACCCATTCATTAAATAAAATCATGCCTTCATCCTTGCCTCTTTAGTGGATATCTACATATTCCCGCCAACGACCTTATCGAGAGTCTCCCAAATCAGCGTCCGCCAATCCTCTCTATTATCTATCTCTATGACTTCCTTTTATTTTTCCAAGTTGTTGTGCGCTAACTCCATCAATGTAACCCTTCTTGTGTCACACGTACCCAATGTTCCTGCCATTTCACGAGCTGATCTTCCCTAGTATTAATCGCTCACGATAGATGTTCCAATCGGAATTCCTCAAATTGGACTACTCCCTCCTTAAGCTTCCACAAATACTCCAGCATGCGTCCCTATTTTGCTTCGTAAGACCCATCATATTGGCGAGCTAACAACTGTGAATCAGTGTATGCCTTCATCTGCCTTGCTCCCAGATTGCTTGCAATTTTAATACCTTGCAATAATGCCTCATATTCAGCTTCATTATTAGAGGCCTTATACCCCAGCTTGTTTGTAAACTCCAAATTCTCCCATTCCAGACTAGTTAGAACAACTCCTAGCCCCGTTTTCGATATCATAGTTGATCCATCCACGTGCAGTAACCATGCTTTTTGCTCAGCCCCGCTCTTTGCCGATCGCACCATCTCTTGTAGAAAATCTGCAAACACTTGATCCTTAATCATTTTTCATGGCTTATACACCACATTATACTCACTGAGCTCAACTGCCCACTTCACCAATCACCCCGACATATTTAAATTGCTCAACACCTATTTAAGAGCTAAATTATTACGTACCTTAACCTTGTGACCCAAGAAGTAAGGTCGAAGCTTCCTCGCCGTGTAGATCAATGAAAATACACCCTTTTCAAGAGTTCAGCTCAGCTTCCCTTAACATCCTACTGATATAATAGATGATTTTTTGAACACTCGCTTCTTCCTTGATCAATACCGAACTCACCGTGACCTCTCCGACAGATATATAAAAGATTAAATATTCTCATGGAATAGGTTTAGTTAGAAATAGGATTTCATCCAGGTATTCCTTAAGTTTATCAAAAGCCTCTGCTGCCACCATGGTCCATTCAAACTTGGACCATTTCCTCCAAATTCTGAAAAATGGAAAGTCCTTCTCCGCTGACCTGGATATGAAACGGTTAAGTCCTTCAATGTGACCTATTAGTACCTGTATGTCTCTCACCGTTCGAGGATGTGTCATTTCCATGACAGCTCGCACTTTCTCAGGATTGACTTCTATGCCTCTCTATGTCACCATATATCCCAAAAACTTGCCTGATCGAACCCCAAAAGCACACTTCTTTGGATCGCATAGCGTGATGCCTTAGTATAGAGAAGGCATTCCTCAAGTCCTCCACATGTGAATCTGCCTTCTTACTCTTCACCAGCATATCATCCACATAGACATCCATGGTTGACTCTAACAAGTCCTTAAACATCTTATCTACAAACCTTTAATAGGTCGTCCCTGCATTTTTCAACCCAAAAGGTATGGAAACAAAATAATATGTACCCATCGAGGTGATAAATCTCACGTTAGGTTGGTCCTCCTTTGCCCAGTACTCCTTGAGTTTATCAAAAGCCTTTGCTGCCTCCTTGGTCAATTCAAACTTGGACCCTTTCCTCAAAGTTCTGTAAAATGAAAAGCCCTTTTCTGCTTACCTGGATATGAAATGGCTAAGTCCTGTGATGCATCCATCATCCTCTGCAGATCACACTCTCAAGTTTAGTCGACAAGTTGTTCGATGCGTGGGTATTGATCTTTTGGGCAAGCTTTGTTCAACTCACAAAAGTCTACACACACCCTCCACTTCTGACTGGGTTTAGGTACCATCACGACATTGGATAGATATTTTGGGAATTAGATCACCCGGATATGGCTAACCTTCAACAACTTTTGTACCTCCTATTCAATAAATTTGTCTAACTCCACCCAAAATGTCTCATTTTCTACCGTACAGGTCGTGCCTCTGGATCAACATTCAAGTGGTGTTGCGCGACCTCATGAGATACTCCTGGTAGTTCCCTATCTCGAGAAGCAAAGATGTCATGCAATTCTCTTAATCGGGCAATCGGTTCTACTCTCACATCCTCCTTCATCCGAGCTCCTATTCTACTAGTATATTCTGGTCTTCTTACCTCCAATGTAATATCCATAAGCTCCTCATAAGGTTGGAAAGATTTATCCTCCCTCATCTTTTTGGCACTAGGTATGCTTTCTTGCCCAACTTCATTTCTCCCCCACTTTCCTTCACTCATCCCCTTCCTTACTGTCATCTGGTAATATCATCGGGCGGCCTGATACCACCTCGCCTGCCTTGTCTCCCGTGGGATGTTTTATACTCATGTGAAAGGTGTAAGTGACCACCTGGATTTCATTGAGGGAAGGTCGCCCTAGTATAATATTTTATGCTGAAGTGGCATTGATGATTGAAAACTGCAACTCCTTCTCTGCTCGTAGCTCACCCTTTCCCCATGCCACTGGAGAACTACTTCTCCTTCAATAATAATTTCATACCATTAAAAGCATAAATAGGTGTTTGTACAAATCGTACCTTTACCTTTAGATTTATCTTATCCAAGCACACCCGGTAGAGAATATTAACTGAGCTTCCATTGTATACAAATACCCTTCAAACCTCATACCCTGCCACCTCAGCTTCAATCACAAGTGCATCGTTATGTTCTACCTAGAAACCTCGTCGTTTCTATGGACCAAAGGAAATCATTGGTCCTGATGTTGGAGGTTGTTGTTAATTGCAAGGACCTCACACGGTCTTGGGCGAGTTGCCTTAACATGTCATTTTCGTACGTTGTTTGTGTATCCTTCCGTTAATCCGCTCGATATCATATTTATTCTCCTCATATTGTTTCCAGTAGTCTCCCTCATTCACCCATTTCTTGCCCCTCCTGTTGTGGTTGTCTCCCCACCTGTGCCTGCGGAGGTCCTCCTGGAGGTGTCCCGGGTAGTGGTAGTCTTTGTTCTTGAGATTACTTGTCTTTATACACAACCTCCTTCAAATGTCCAGCCTTAATAAGCCTCTCATTACTCCATTAGGTGCGTACATCGCTCAGTTAAATGCCCATAATAATTGTGAAACCTGCAAAAGAACTAAGATTTTAGGTTAGTAGGAATTGGCATGTAACCCTCGGGACACCTAATAGCATCTGGTACTTGTCTCTCCATAATTATGAACACCCTCGCTTGTGGCATCTCCATGGGTGTGAAGTCTGCATCCTCCCTCTATATTCTTCCTCCACCTCTTGTTGCCCCTATAACATCTACTCCAGTAGTTAAGAGTGCCCAATCAACTCACCTTGTCACTCTCCTAGGTTCCGACCTCCTGGGAGATACTCTCTCTGATTCTGCGATCTCCTGTCCGCAGCGCAATCTGAGCTCCTCTTCGGCTTCGACCGCATATATGTACTTCATGCACTTGTCCAAGACCTCCTCGAATGTTTGTGCAGATCTCTTATCCAACAATGTTCACAGGCCTCCCATCCTTAAACCCTGATGTAAAGCTCCCGCCTTCATCTCGTCCGTGGCTGCGGGCACCTCCAAAGTAGACCTAGTAAACCTAGCCACATAACTCTTCAATGTTTCCCAAGGTCGCTGCACCATTGAATAAAGAGATTGTGCGGTCTTCGTATGTAGCTTGGTGCTAGCCAAATGCTTCAAAAAGGTCAACTTCAAGACCTGGAAACTAGTGATCCTTCCCGCTGCCAGCTGATGGATCTAGTCCTGCGCTAATCCCCACAAAGTAGATAGGAAGGCCCTACATGCTACAGTATCAGTATACTATCTCAACACCGCCTCATTCTCAAAGCTCTGCACATGACGTGTGGGGTCTGATATCCACTCATAATAGAAACCCAACCCTTTATATCCGCGAGGTAAAGTCGCTCTTAATATCGCTTCTAATAACAGATGACCCCTTGACTCCTCGCCTCCTGCTCCCGCAACCTGCCTTTGTAACGCTCGTACTTCCTATTGCATATATCTCAATGCGCGGGATGTAGGTAACACCTCGTCCTCTTATACCTCCATTTGTTGCTGAAAGTTTTTTCTTCTCAGCCTATTGTTTAAGAACAATGTGTTTTCCTAGTCCTCTTCCTCGTCTTTTAACGATGGGTATTTCATCTGATATCGCCTTGTTTTTGTGGTCCGGGTCAAGTCGGGATCCGTCCTCCAAGGTTTCTTTTTCCTTCTCTTCTTTTGGTCTGGATTCAATGGTACTGGAATGTACTCCTCATCTTTCCTCCTAGCCTCATCCTCCTTGCTATCGTCTTCGCCCGCAAAGATCTTCTCTAACTTGTTAGGAGACATTGATCCCATCAATCTTTCAAGGAGTCCCTTGTCAACGTGATAAGTTCTTCATTTTGGTAAATCTTTCTACACCTAAGTCCTGATATGAATAGCCCTTTGTTAAGTTATTTATGGGGTTATTTTCCTATTCACCTCCCCTGAATATTTTGCCTTTTCTTTACGTGGTGATGGTGCTGATGTTTTTGTTTTTGTAATCATCGTATCCGTTGGTTCTCCTTGTGGTGGTGTTTGTTCTTCCTTGACCTATTTCCCCTTGTCTACCTCTTTCGCCTTGCTCGCCTCCACGTCAATATCTAAAGTTTGAGAAATGATATTTCTCCCCTTCATGTTTGCTTTCCGAGAATCTCATGCCTTTCGTTCAATACGCCACTTGATGCGATCAAAAAGATTGGTTCACCAAGAAAAGAAAGTAATAACCTGGAATATGTGCTTGTCGACCTGATACACCTCCAAAGAGCTCTTGGCGACCTGATCAACCTCCAAAACAGAAACCAAGCCAGACAGCCCCGATACTTAAGTCAGTTTCTTTTAATAGTGATATACGGAATCATAACGTTGGATAATAGATCAAATTAGAGATAAAAGTGAGGCATGTGTCCTCTTTATATAGAGAAGAGACGTATTCACAATCTAGGGTTCTCACCTTCTATTCGAACCACACTGCCATAAATAGCAACCGACTTAGAATTAAAATTGCTTCTATATGCTAAGTTACTATAGATATTAGAAACTACCGTAATAAACATGGTCCAATAACCATGTCCGTGTCTTTAGTCCGCTAGGACCCCATACCATAGTCCTTATCTGCCCACCACGGCCTAAGATCTTCTTAACCATGAAGCCCAGCTCACAAACTGTTATAATATCATTTACGTGATAAGAGCTCGCCACCCTCATATAATAGCTCGTCACTTCTATACGAGAGTCCGTCACTCCTATACTAGAGCTCGCTACTCCCAAAATAGCTCACCCCCTATAGAAAAGATCGTCCCTTCTACAAGTGAGGTCGCCCCATAAATTACTATAAAATCTGCATATTTACCGATTTATATGTCGTACCTACAATGATACAATAATAAATTATCAACAGAGATAATTAAGATTAATTATCTTGTGAGAACACAAGATGTTCAACATATAGTTAAGTTAGAATGAATAACATGAATCACAAAAAAGTGTTCTAATCTCATCCTAACAATATAATTACATAAATGTACTTAGATTAAAAATTGAATAATTAAAATAACATAAGAATGTCACTTATAATTTAATCTAAATACTATTTCTTATAATATGATTCTAATGATATGCAATAGTAAGCAATAAAACCACAAGATTAGCAAGGCAATAATATTATTTGCCACATGTACTTGTAGCATTTTTATGGTTTGCAACCTAATATTTTTTTTGTTGTTATTAACAACCCAAAGTATGAGAGTTTTTCTCTTTGCAACCTTCAAGCTATTTTTCATTCAAAAATTGGTTGAATCGAAGCACGTAAACCTCATGCCTCATTTTAAAAACATGAAAACATTGCCCTACATAATAATTGGTGATGAGACATGAGGTTTACGTGATTCGATTCAACTATTTTTTTGAATGAAAAATAGTATGAAGGTTGCAAAGAGAAAACCCCGCATACATTGGGTTGTTAATAACAACAAAAAAAAACATTAGGTTACAAAGTATAAAAACGTTAAAAATACAGGTGGCAAAGAGTTTTTTTCCCAATTTTTTAACAGAAGATCAACTACAAAAAGAAGAAAAGAATTGCAGACGAATAATGTGAGTATTCAGCTTTCATTAGTAGCGTAGCGTTGGGCCTGTGGTGCGTTTGGTTGTGTGAATGCGTGAAAATATGGTGCCCCAATAACGTTTATGTTGTGTTTGACCATAAATTGCACTTGTTGAAATTAAAGTCGAAGCATGAGATCGTTGCAAATAGCAATATCTCTACTAACTGCTCTAACACTTTATTCCACTACTTGCATTTAATTAATAACTACATGCGCTCAATCGGCCCATTGATCAATAAATTATATATAATGTGATTATATGCCTGCTTTTGTTTGTCTGACTCAAATGACCTCTTTATTGGTTATTAGTTTCACTTATGGAATGTACTTTATATTTAATAATAATAACAATAATATTATTATTTGTTGTTTGGTAGATCTATGATTTTGAAAAATAATGTTAAGTCTCATGATAAATAATACAAGTCTTAACATCAATCAATTTGAATATGCAAACTTATAACACAGTAAATGTTATGATTGATGTTAAGTAATACCAGTGATAACACCAAATAGGGAAAAATTGAATGACAGCGGAATAAGAATAAACGAACACACTTATTAAACTTTTAGTTTGTAAGTAAAAGTACTTACGGACATAGGTAAACAAACCCAAAAACTATGTTATTTAATCGTTTAAGAACAATTACAAAAATATTTAAGTAATATATGAAAAACAAGTGTATCAATATTTGATACACAAATACTTGGTACTACGAATGATTCGATCTCCTCCGTTGGTTACGTAACGTTGAAGATCTCTTGATTCTGACTATTAGCTCCAAGTAGATATTGTGCAATGTTCTGCTTCTCAGAGAATGTCTTGCGTCCTTTCCCAAAAACCGTTATTCATTTGTGTCGTTCTTTTACTTTAAATAATCAAGACTCCTAGTCTTGATAAACAAGTTAGGCTAAAATTAAGAAAACTAATTAAATACCTAAACTACTTTAAGAGATAAACCTAGAGTCCTAAATAAACCAAAGTCCAAGAAAGACAACCCTAGAAAATGGAAAATTGCCGAAAATATTATTCTCAACAATCTCCCCCTTTTGCCTTTCTGGACACACACAAATGACATAAGCAAGACATACCAAAAACTCTCCCTGAGTTCAACGAGTCCGTTTGAATAAACATTGTTTAAACAACCCAAAGAAAAGAAATAGAATTGTTTTTGTAGCAACCAGACATAACAAAAAAATAAACTAAGAGAAGCATGATCACTCAAAGATCACGAGCTCTCTTAGATCGTCGAGAAGACGATGATGTCCCTTCATCAGCCTTCCTCTTCCGCAGCAGCTTCTTCATCTTCTGTAACTTCTTGTTTCTCGACAAGATCTTCTTCTTCCTCTTGCTTAAGTTGTCCAATACCTCGACATCTTGTCCATCAGTATCCTCGGCAGCCTCGTTAGTCTTGGTACCCACATCATCCTCTTCATTTTCTCCCCCTTGTTCAGAAAGTAAAAGGTCCTCATACCAGGAACCCCGCACGGCCTGAAGCTGGGCATTTTGATTGTCCAACAAGGCAAGCTGAGCACGCACTACCTGAGGAGAGAGTTTGACCATGTTGAAACTGGTGTTGGGAACGCCAGACCTGTCACCAGTCCCAACACCACTCTGCACGGGCGCTTGCCAAGGAAGATCTACGACACGAGCCCCAGCCAGGTGCTGGCTACGCATGGTGAACCACTCAGCCTCCTCAGTAAGAGAGTTATCATCAAACGGCAAAAGCCCTTGGTTGTCCAGGACGCTGTAAATAAAAGAGGGAAAACAAAGAGAGGAAACACTTTTGGCGGTTGCAAACCTTGTTATAGCGTCAAAGACCTGTTGCCCAAAATTGAACTTGATACCCCAACCAAGGCGAAATAGGAATTGAGCTTGAGAGTGAGTCAGAACGGTCGCATTCTTCACAGGAACCCAGTTGAAAATGGCTACCTAATGCAGCACCGAGTAAAGGGAAGACAAACGAGTGCTGGGCAATTGTTCTTGCCATTTTTTCACCAATCCACCAGATAAGAAAAGAATAACCTCATTCAAGTCATCAAACATCGAGTCACCATGGTACTCTTCAGTACCAAACACCTCATTTATGAAGCCTGGAGTAAAGGAGTAGCATCAGAGGAATAGGGTGAATACTCGAACCCGAACTCAGTTTCAGGGTCAGGAACAGGAACGGTAGCTGGAGTAGCATCAGCAGGCTTGGAGGAACTGGAAACTTCTCCAGTAAAAAATTCCACAATCTCATATGGAGCAATGGAGTATTCAGTCTTCGTCGATCCGGGAGAAACTTTGACACGAGCAAGCGAATTATTTTTGTCAGCAAGCTTGACAGTTTCCTTCCGCCGGTGAGTCCTCGTTGGTAACACGCGAGGAGCAGAGGAGGTCGGCGGGGCAGCAATATGGGCGGAGGATAAAAACTCCTCATCATCCGAGTCCATCATGACAGTGACGTCCTCGAGGAGGTTCATGTGTTCAAGCGGTATAACACACTGTGGTCTTGAGTGACTTTTAGGAACTGCCACCGGCACCACGCATGGGGGGATGTTCCTCAGACGCTGGTACCTTTTCAAGGTTGGATCACCGACGCGCCCAAAGACCTCTATAATAAAAGGCAGGTTTGGCGGGTTATCGACATCAATTTCATTCCCAGCCTGGGCGGGAAAAACCTATGCCTCCGGATTAGTATCAGCGGGCGCCGGAATTGGGACAACGTCCTGAGATTGAAGCGGCGGCAATTCGGCAGGCGGTGTTACAACCGGTGACGAGTTCTGAGTGAAGGTGCCACCGATTTCCTTGTGAATATCCTGGCCACGGAATCTCAAAAGATTCACCGGTGCCTGGTCACTTGATGGGTTCTGCACGCCGGCACGGAGCACTAGAGTTCTGCTCGGAGAAGACATCCTATTGTAAATTTCACACAAAAAATAGACAATTCAAGACGGATAAGAGGTGGAGAGTTAGAGAGGTTTAACCGCAAAAGAATTACAGAAAACTAGGATAACAAAACGGTGACAATTTCATATTGTTAAACACAAAAAATGACCGTTGTAATAGGAGAGAGAAAAATAGTAAAAACCCTAATTCACCGAAAATCCTTACTTAACCCATACGAATTTTATTTACATCTAAACACCCCATTCCACTTTAATTTAGGACACATTATCTCCACTCAATCAACCACAAAATCAAGGTAAATCACACGTCCCTACAATCATATAAAACCGAATTAGAGCTAGAATTTAGAACCATCACCATAGTCGTAGAAAATACGTACAGGGTGAACAACCTCCTGCCACGTGAACCCTTTATTACCTGTCCATCTCTCCCAATACTAACTCCACTGAAACAACCGATTAACATAACCCTTAAAAAGATTGAGAAAAGTGAAAGAGAGAAGCAATCAAGCAGTAACAGAACACAACAATTTCGCATCTTCACACAGTATGAATGTCTTAATTGATGCCTAAAATATATGACCCAAAAAAAAACATAAAGATTTTAGTGGCTTGATCAGTAATGCTTTTCATGACTGATGACATTATAACCAACATTACTCCAGGTGAAGTCAATGAAAACAAACCCCTTAACCCAAGTTAATGACTAAGTCAAAATCGCTCAAGGAGGTGAAATATAAAGATTGGGTCTTTTTTAATCCATATTTTCTTCATCAATTTACAGATTTGAAGAGAAATTATCTTAGCAATTGCTTTTAACACCCGTTGTTTTCTGACCTTGGAGAAAATCAGTTTCTGCGGGAAAGATTCACAATCACTTAATTCAAGAGGTTGATCTTTTTGTCATCACTTTTATTACAACACAAGATCTTTTTGCACTATCAATCAGATTCAATGCATTCATATGATGTATGAAACAGAAATAGAAAAATGCATGCAAAATATACATGTTTCGGCCCAAAATATGACCAACGTCAAGAACAACACCTGGAACCTTGAACACCCTTTTGATCTGCTCACAGAAACACGTTAGAAAGGACCACCGGTGGTTTTCCGGTGGAAACCTCTCTGATGCTTAAGTCAGTAAAGCGTATGTGGTTTCTCTTAGCAAGCAAAGAAGGAATGCACAAAGAATGACATACCTCTCTCAGCCTTGGGGCTAAGATATTTATAGTTTTCCCAGCGGGGACCCTTTTCCGGGATCTAGGAAACAAAGACCGTGAATCAGGGGTCGTTTAAACAACAAACTCTGACAAGTGGTCCCACTTGTCCCCCTGCCAGGGGTCAGGAGGCCAAGTCTTACCTAATCCTGGTCTCCTTTCCATTAGTAAACCTGTCTTCACCTTTCCCAGGCTTATCTCACGGGAGACCTTCCATCAGCTCATATGACGTCGTTCAGTTTTATTAAGCTCAGGACAGCTCCTAGGCTAGGATGACGCTGCCCTGACTTATTTCAATTCTTAAGAGAACCAGGCCAAACTAGATGCAAGTCGTCCTGAACTTCCTCCCTCGACTGTCTAGGTCTACCCCAATCCGGTTCTGGCCTATTCATTCCTCATCAACTCCTCCCCCCGAAATAGTTGGGGTAGAGCTGTAACACTCCAGGGCCTTTTAGAAATAAATGAGGTCCCGCTCATCCTTTATTGTTTCTCGTATTGGTACGAATCTCAAGAAATCCGCCTGACAATCAGGCCTAATTATTGGCACTAGTGGTGTCGGCCCACATTCCCAAACGGTTGTCATACCCACACGTCTTTCCAAGTACTGTACCTGATAGGTCAGCGGCACGTGTCCTACCCTAGGACGGTTAGCGTTCCAGCTCACTGCCTAGGGTACTGTTCCTCTGTCCGCATTAAATGTGAGGATCCCATCAAATCCAGCTTTTCCTTTGATTTTCGATTTTTGAATTTATCCTGTTTTCTTATATTCTTATTGTCTTCTCTCTCTCCCACTTTTCGTATTTCATTTCCTGCAAAACACTTTCAAGCTCTCACTTTTTTAGAACTCCGGCATCTCAGATTTCCAATTTTTTCTGGCTTTCCTCACAAATCAGGTACCTTCTCAATCCCTCTCTCTTTAAACTTCTGACCATGTCATCATCCTCTACTTCCTCCGACAATCCTCTCGCTCCGTCCTCTTCTCCGGAGAATTTAACCTCCTCCTCTTTGCCTTCCACGACGGCTGTCTCTTCCTCCTCCGGGGGTTTAGAGTATCCCCCGGCGAACCCTGAACATCCTAAAGTTACTTCTATCCTTAGTGATAGAAGTGTTGAGGAGCTACGCCATAAATATAAATTCCCAGAAAAATACGATCCCTATGCTCCTCCGACCTGTATTCTAGCATGTCAGGCGCCGGCCGACAGATTAACCTTTTACGGTGACCAATTTCAGGCGGGTTTGCCCTTCTAGTAAATCCTTTAATGTTAGAAATCGCCAGTATGTACAAAATCCCCGTCTTTCAATTTACTCCAAATTCTTTTAGGATTATGGTATGTTATAACCTGGCCATGCGTTATGCTGGTCTAGATCCTTCAGCCTATACCTTCTACCAGCTCTACCAAGCGAAGAGCTCCCCCCCTGGGTGTTTTTACCTTACAGCCAGAGCTGGGGTTCGTTTTTTGCTTGGGCTCTCTTCCTCCAACAAGGCTTGGAGGAATAAATTCTTCTTCGTTCACTGCAATGTGGACTGGGGTTTTGACCTTAAGCCCATTGATGAGCTACCACCTTCTCGTCACCTAACCTCCACTGACAGGTCTCTGTGCCTTCAAAAGGTCATCTCTACCCTTAATGGAAATCCCATTCATGTGACTGATCTTCTCCTTCCCTTTGTCCTGGACTTCTTTAATGAGCGGGAGGAAACAGGCCTTCTATCCAAAGACATCGGTAAAACTCTTTTCACCCCAACCCGACTTGCTATACTTTATTTAAATTTTAACCCTTTTTTCTTCTCTTATCAGAAAGAAAGATGCGCCAGATGTTCGAAGCGGCGGCCAAGAAGGGGACTGAGGCTGCTTCAGAACCTCGAGCTAGAGATGCAGAAACCCCCTCTTCTCCTCAAATCCAGAGCTCCCAACCTCCTTAAGCTCCTGCTCATTCTTTGCCAGCAAGGCGCTCCACCTCCGGGTCGGAAGAGGATGATGCCCTCTAGCTAAGAGGCCTCGTTCTAGCCGAAGCAGGGGCCCTGCTCCCACTGTAACGCCAGCTGTTCCCATCACTCGCAGTGCGGTTCTCCCTAAGAGGACCTCTGTCCGGAACTATTCTGGCGATGTGGCAGTTCGGCATGTGAGTGGGAAGTGCGCACCTGAGGATATGCGGATCCTTGAGAAGATGAGCGACCGCGAATTGTTGGAGTCATGGTGCCAAGATGAGGCGCGGGTAAATCCCTCACTACCTCTTCTTTACTTTTCTTTTTTCCTTCTTCCTCATTTCTGTGTTCTAACTTTTCCTTTGTATCTAGGCTGAGGCCAAGAGAGCCCTCTTGGCCATTAGGGGCGACCCGGTATATGACCCAACTTGATCTCCTCAATGAGAACAAGACTCTGCAGGAGAGAGCGCAGCGTTACCGGGCTCTGGCCAAGGAGAGGATAGATGTGACAAAGATGGCGAGGGAAGAAGTGGCCGGAATGAAGAAGGTTCAGGACAAGATGATGGAGAAAGCTCGTTCCGAGGCGAGAGACGAGGCTCTTGCAGAGGCGAGGAGTTTTGTAGACGAGACCTTGGCCAAGGCTAAGGAAGAGTGGAGAACCGAATTCTTGAACTCCGAAGAGGGCATGCGGCTGGTTCAAGCTAGCATGGCGGTGGCACAGAAAGCCTTCCTATGCTCCAAAGAGCTATAATCTCTGCTCTTTCCCGAGGCGGTCGTCTATTATCACTTTGGCTTAGACGAGAAAGCCAAGTGGACCCAGGACAACCCAAGGGCCCCTTTTGATCGAGCCCTGCCTCTGAAGAACCCTCCCGATCCTACCTCCTTTGCTTACGCACCCGAGCAAGATCGCCTTCATATTGTTGGGTCTGCAGAGTTTGCCGAGCATATCTTCTCTGTTCTTTATTCTCCCGATCCTGGGCAGTCTCAGCCAGACCTGACTCTTGCTATATTTGCTCCAACCTCTTCTCCCTCCCCAACCTTTGTAGGTCTGGGTGAGTTGCCAGGTGGGACTTCTACCGGCCCCCTGTCTGAAGATGCTGTGGAACAGCTAGCGGTCGAGTTGGATGCCGAGATATATGCCGAGACTTAGGCTGTTTTGTTTTGTTTTTATATGCAGACCTGTATTATTGCCTGTGTGGCTGGTCTGTCTTTTACTGTTTCTTAATTTGTACTTCGAATAATTTTGACAGTAATAAATGCTCTTTTGTCTTGTAATGACTCTTGAGTTCCTAGGGTTTCCTGATTTTCCGGAAACCCTAGAACTTTTTGATTCCCTTTGCACATACTTTTATTTCCTTTAAATATGCACATATATTCATCATTTATCTTCAATTTCTGCGATGGCGTCATCTCCTCTTTTCCAAGAACTTGATACCACCAAGCGAAAAAACATTTCTCTAGTAGTCAAGAACTTCAAGCTTTCTGACAAGCTTGTCATGCTCGGAGAAAAAATAAGCTACCTTTATCGTCTGCTGGAGAGAAAAGGCAAAAGAAACGCCACTACAAAAGAGAATGGGCTGAGCTCTGGCAAGTTAACAGCCAACTGCAAGAGGAGAGGGCTGACTTGACTGAATCGATGAACCGCCTGACCGTCGCCGCCGGCAAGGCTCATGCGCTTGGCGAACGGGCTGACAAATATCTCCATTGTCTGCATGAGTATGAGCGTGAGCTTTGGCATGTTCGTCGGGCTCTGACCTCAGATCGGAGATCTATTCAAGGATGATCTCTTGTGTTTTTTGTGTTTATTTCCTGTATTTTTTGTAATCAAAATTGCCAACCTTCGTAGAAGGTGTAGGCAACTTGTATTTTGAGTTTTCCAGAACTAATGAAATATATATTTGCGAAGATACCATGATAAACCTGAAAGATTTTCTTTTAATCGATCTTTTCTGTTCAAAGTTCGTGAATTGTGTTTTTGGACTTACCCTCCACAGACTCCGATTTTAACCGGGTCTTGCTCGGGGTTGATCAACCAGGGCAAGCATTTAACAAGCTTTGGGCTGATAATCAGGTCAGGCATTAACGTGGATCGTCTCGGCGTACCTGTTCAGGCAAGTTAGAATATTTAACAAACGATCGTTCTAGGTCAACCCTAGTTTTTCTTGGCGACCAGATCTGGAGATACAAGCGCCTGCCTTTTAAATAAGATTGATTTGAATTGCCAGTCAGGTCAGGAAGTTTGGGGCATCCGCTCTTAGCCAATCCTGGCCTATACTGACAATCAGGTCAGAAAATCGAGGGCATCTGCCCTTAGCCAATCCTGGCTTAAACTGACAATCAGGTCAGGAAATCGAGGGCATCCGCCCTTAGCCAATCCTAGATTATACTGACAATCAGGTCAGGCGAAATCGAGGGCATCCGCCCTTAGTCAATCCTGGCTTAAACTGACAATCAGGTAAGGAAATCGAGGGTATCCGCCCTTAGCCAATCCTGACTTAAACTGACAATCAGGTCAGGCAAAATCGAGGGCATCCGCCCTTGGCCAATCCTGGCTTAAGCTGACAATCAGGTCGGGAAATCGAGGGCATCTGCCCTTAGCCAATCCGGGCTTAAACTGACAATCAGGTCAGGCAAAATCGAGGGCACTCGCCCTTGGCGAATCCTAGCTTAAACTGACAATCAGGTCAGGCAAAATCGAGGGCCAGAAATATCCCGCTCGCAAGATCTTACTAGAGCCCATATGATTGCCACAACATCCCTCGTGGATTTCTTCAAGGACCTGGGCTCCTTCTCCTCGACTTAAGCATCTCAGGAGAGGCTGTCCAAATCCTCTTCGAAACAGCTCTCCTTTGATTGAACAAAATCTGGCAGCCCTGGTTCTCACCTTTATCGATTCTTTCTTATCTACTGGTAGGTCTCCCTTCTCAAGATATGCTTTTATGTGAGATTGCCCCCAGCTCCGTGTCTGCTTTCAACAGAGTGATCACTCTTTCTCGGCAATTCATAGCTGAGCTAACTACTTTAGCCAAATAATCAGCTCTTCCATTCCCTTCTATAGAGGTTTGGAGAACCATCAAGCCCTTCATATCTATGGCAAGTTCTCTAAACTTAGCCAAATATTTCTGCATGCTCTCCTCTCTTGTCTCAAATTCTCCACTTATTTGCTTGCAAACAAGCTGGGAATCTACCTTAGCGCACACCTGTTCTGCGCCCAGGTCTTTTTTCATTTGAATTCCTCTCAAAAGGGCCTCGTACTCAGCGGCGTTATTGGATAATGCGTGATTCAAACGTACGGCATACTCAGTGGACACACCTGCCGGGTCTATCAAGGCGATCCCAGCCCCACAGCCTTGATTACTG
This sequence comes from Phtheirospermum japonicum, assembly GCA_014905375.1. Classification (NCBI taxonomy): domain Eukaryota; kingdom Viridiplantae; phylum Streptophyta; class Magnoliopsida; order Lamiales; family Orobanchaceae; genus Phtheirospermum; species Phtheirospermum japonicum. Next base: position 1,002,975 of record BMAC01000598.1, on the reverse strand, counting down.
ACAGAGCCATCCGTGAAGATTGTCCATTCCTTCACCTCGTCAGGAGGGCCAGCCTGAGCTTTGATTGCTATTCTGGCTTCAAACGTAACGTCGAATTTGCTGAGCTCTATTATCCATTTGACCAGCCTTCCAGATGTTTCTGGCTTATCCATAATGGCTCTAAATGGCATTATGGTCCGCACGATTATGCTGTGTGAAAGGAAGTAAGGATGCAGCTTACGAGCCGTGCCAACTAGGGCTAGCATTGCTCGTTCTATTTCCACATATCTCACCTCTGCATCGTGCAAGACCTTGCTTCAGTAGTAGACCGGCCGCTGCACTTTTCCCTCTTCCCTAAGCAAAACAGAGCTGACTGCCTGCTGCCCCACAGATAGATACAAGATTAGGGGCTCCCCCTGGATAGGCTTTGTAAGTAAAGTCATGCTGGCCAGGTGCTCTTTTAACAATCTAAATGCTTCCTCACACTCATCACTCCATTGAAATTTTGCCTTCTTGCGCAAGGCCTGAAATAATAGCAGGCTCTTCTCAGCCGAGCGCGAGACAAACCGACTCAAGGCGTGATCCGTCCCGTTAAACATTGCATATATTTAACATTCCTTGGCGCTTTCATGTCCATAATCCCTCTAACCTTCTCAGGATTTGCTTCGATACCCTTCTCTATCACCATATATCCAAGGAGTTTTCCAGCTCTTACTCCAAACATGCACTTCTTGGGGTTGAGCTTCATCTTGTATTTTCTCAAGGTATCGAAGGTCTCCCTCAGATCATTCACATGTGAGCTCTCCTTTACACTTTTCACTAGCATATCATCCATATAGACCTTCATATTCCTCCCCAGCTGGTCTTTGAACATCTTGTCCACCAATCTCTGGTATGTGGCTCCTGCGTTCTTGAGCCCGAATGGCATGACCACATAACAATATGTCCCTTTTGGGGTTATAAAGCTAACCCGCTTCTGATCTTCTTTAGCCAAATAGATCTGGTGGTAGCCTTGTGAGGCGTCCATCATGATCAAGAGCTCACAACCTGAGGTATAATCGACCAGCTGATCTATCTTTGGCAATGGATAGTGATCTTTTGGGCAGGCTTTATTGAGGTCACAGATATCTATGCACATCCACCAGTCGTCTGTCTTCAGAACCAGAACTGTATTGGAAAGCCATTCCGGAAATTGTATCTCCTGGATGTGACAAGATTTGAAGAGCTTATCCACCTCTGCCTCTATGATGGCCTCCTTCTCTGGCCTAAAATTGCGTTTCTTCTGCTTGACCGGCTTTACTCCCGGACTGATGTTAAGGCGATGCTCGGTTACATCCAGATCAATCCCCGCCAGGTCTTGGGGAGACCAAGCGAAAACATCTGCACTCTCTCTTAACAAGGATACCAGGTGTGTCAAGACCTCCGGGCTAAGAGTCGTTCCTGCGCGGAGGACCCGACTTTCGTCTCCCGGAACTACTTCGACCACCATCAATCCCTCATCTCTCTGCGCCAGACCTGTCTGAAGTTGCTCTGTCCTAGCTCTCTTCTATGGCCGCTCATCCTCATTACGTCTAATGCATTCCATATACGTCTTTCTATATGCATATTGATCACCTCTTACCTCCCCTGTTCCATCTTCCGCCGGAAATTTCATCTTCATATGATAAACCGATATCACGGCCTAGAATTGGCTCAGGGATGGTCGGCCAAGCATGACGTTATAAGAGGATGGCGCATCCATTACCAGAAACGCACCGTTCTGGTCACCCAGTATGGTTCCTCACCCAATGTCACGAGGAGCCTGACCGCTCCTAAAGGTTTCAAGGCTCCCCCTGCAAACCCAACTAAAGAGGTGGTAACCTCCTCCAGCTCAACGTCCAACTTCAACTGTTTAAAGCAATCATAAAACAGAATATCAGCAGAGCTTCCTGTATCCACAAAAATTTGCCTTATGTTATAGTTGGCGATTGTAGCCATTATAACTAAAGCATCCATGTGAGGGGCCAGAATGCCATCACCATCCTCTGATCCGAAACTTATATTCGGGGTAGACATCATTTGCCCAACTTCGCGCGATTTCCGGACTAGATCTCTCGCAGCTCGAACGTAGCTATGCTGCGTCTGCTTAGAATGTTCTTCCAGCTCTCCACCAGTAATCATCTGGATTTCTCCATGAATGACCTGGGCCTGATCGGTCTGTCTTCCATCAGTACGACCCCTATCCTGATCTCTCTTACTCTACTGAGACCGGTCATAGCCACTGCGACCAGATCTAATTTCCTCCCTCCGCATGCGAACATATTCCTTCAGGTGCCCTGCCTGAATCATTCTCTCCAGTTTGTCTTTCAAATGAGTGCATTGGTCGGTGTCATGTCCATATTCATTATGGAAGCGGCAGAATCGGTCAGACCTTTCCTTCCTGGGTTTCTGCGAATAGGTCTTAGGCTATTTCAGCTCTGGGTGCCTCTCTATCGCTTGTAGAATTTCACCCTATGGCGTTGCCAGGGGGTGTATCTATCCTGACAGGTGTGTCCTAGGCTTCTTCACCGAAGCCCTGTCTTCTCAGTCATACTTTTTCTTTTCTTCTCTCCTTCGTCCTTAATCTTCAAGGCCTCTTCCAGGTGAATATACTTCTCAGCTCTCTCCAAGATCTCTCCGAACTTCAGAGCTGGCTTTACAACTAACGATTGGAAAAACTTACCCCTCCAAAGGCCTTGCGCTAGAGCATTCACCAGCAGCTATTCGGATGCAGAGGGCACCTCTAGCTTCGCCGTTGTAAATCTGTTAATATAACCATGCAGACTCTCATTCTCCTTCTGCTTAAGGCTGAATAGCTCCAGTGGCATTTTCTGGTACTTCCTGCAGCTTGTGAACTGGTGTAGGAAGGCCGAGCTGAACTCATCAAAATTTCTAATAGAACGAGGCGGCAACTTGCTAAACCAGAGCTGTGCCGACTCGGTGAAAGTCATCGGGAAGACCCGGCACATGACAGAATTGGAGAATTTATGCATCTCCGCTGCTATCTCAAAGCGGCTGAGGTGGTCCCACGGATCCGTGGTCCCGCTGTACTCAAATCCTAGAGAGCGATATGAAGCCGGTACATCATCGCGCATGACCTCCTCCATAAACTGAGTGCCTCGCCGTGCTAGCACTGTGCCTGTGCCCATCATCTTCTTCTTGAAGTCCCGCACCTCCTTCTGCAGGCTCTGCATCTGCTCAAGCAAACCTGGATTAACCTGGCTTGACGTCTCGCTATCCGTAGTAGAGAAATGCTCTTCTCTGTCCTGAAGAGGGGTCCGATCCATGCGCTGGCCGAGCAGTGGCTCAGTTTCCGTCGGTGGAACTGTCCGATATGGTCGCTCGCCGGATGGCGGCGTTGACATCTTTGCGAACTTCTTCTCCACAGATGTCTCCACGGCTTTGCCGATGAGCTCAGATAGCTGCCTGAGGAGAACGTCATTGAACAACCCACCAGCGGCAGGCATTGATCCGCCGGAGGGGGGCGGCACGGTACCTGATCCTATTGCCTCTGACGGCTCTTCCCCCTCGGGCCTCGCCGTGGACGTTTCTACTGACCGTGGCATACCCCACGGCGTGGTGGAGCTGGGAGTTTCGCCGAGATCTCCCACTAAGTTTCGTCGTAAACCGTCTGAAGCCATATAAAAACCCTCACGTCTTAGCTTGATCGCCTTCCCACAGACGGCGCCAATTGTTTCGACCCAAAATATGACCAACGTCAAGAACAACACCTGGAACCTTGAACACCCTTTTGATCTGCACAAAAAAACACGTTAGAAAGGACCACCGGTGGTTTTCTGGTGGAAACCTCTTTGATGCTTAAGTCAGTAAAGCGTATGAGATTTCTCTTAGCAAGCAAAGAAGGAATGCACAAAGAATGACATACCTCTCTCAGCCTTGGGGCTGAGATATTTATAGTTTTCCCAGCGGGGACCCTTTTCTGGGATCTCGAAAACAAACGCCGTGAATCAGGAGCCGTTTAAACAACAAACTCTGACAAGTGGTCCCACTTGTCCCCCTACCAGGGGTCAGGAAGCCAGGTCTTACCTAATCCTGGTCTACTTTCCATTAGTAAACTTGTCTTCACCTTTCCTAGGCTTATCTCATGGGAGACCTTCCATCAGCTCAGATGACGTCGTTCAGTTTTATTAAGCTCGGGACAACTCCTGGACTAAGATGACGCTGCCCTGACTTATTTCAATTCTTAAGAGAACCAGGCCAGACCAGGTGCAAGTTGTCCTAAAATTCCTCCCTCGACTGTCCAGGTCTACCCCAATCTGGGTCTGGCCTATTCATGCCTTATCTGACTGATGACAGAATTGGGTGTCACAACATCAAACCCAACATGGACTAGACAATGCACATACCGAGTTCTCTTCTCAAACGAGAGAAGGTCTCAAAATCTAATGCCTTTGTGAAGATGTCAGATAGTTGATCGTCTGTCCCTACATGCTCAAGACTCGCTATTTTTCTCCCAACCAAGTCTCGGATAAAATGATACCTGATGTCAATGTGTTTTATACGAGAGTGCTGAACAGGATTTTTTGAGATATCTATGGCACTTGTGTTGTCACAAAGTACGTTCAGAATACTACTATGGAGACCGTAGTCTTCAATCATCTGGTTCATCCAAAAAATTTGCGTACACGCATTAATAGCTGTGATATATTCAGCTTCTGCTGTAGAAAGGGAAATACAGTTTTGTTTCTTACTGTACCACGAGACCAAGTTACTTCCCAAGAAGAAACAGTCTCCAGTGGTACTCTTCAAATCCACTATATTACCTGCCCAATCTGAATCAGTGTAACCAACAAGTTCAGTGCATATATTTCTGGTATACCACAAACCTAAATCACTCGTTCCATCCACATATGTAATTATTCTTTTTACAGCTTTTAAGTGTAACTCTTTAGGGTTCGATTGATACCTATCACATAAACACACACTATACATTATGTTTGGCCTACTTGTAGTAAAATACAGGAGACTTCCTATCATGCTCCTATAAACGGTGTTATCAACACTAATCCCAACATCATCTCTTCATAGATTGTTGGTTTCCCTAAAGGTGTTTTCTTATTCTTTTCATTTTCTAACCCAAATTTCTGAACCATATTTTTAGCATATTTGGTTTGGAAAATAAAAATACCATCGTCAAGTTGCTTAATTTGTAAACCAAGAAAATACTAAAGGTTACCTTCCATGCTCATTTCGAATGTGTCTGACATCCGAGCTATGAAATCCTTCACCATCTGTTCACTAGTAGATCCAGAAACAATATCATCCACATAAATTTGAACTATAAGAATGTGTTTGTTGGATTTGAGGAGAAATAAGGTTTTATCAAATTCACCTCGTCTAAACAATCTGACTGTTTTCTCCTCCACCAAATTTCACTTTTCCACCTCTGAATTTTACAATGTTCGAGAGAAGGTCTTCAGAACCGGTCATGTGCTTGGAGCATCCACTATCAAATACCACGCTCCTGGAATGTGGGATTTTAGAGATGTATAGATCATGTTACATTTGATCTCATCCTTCTTCACCCATACATGTTTAACTTTGTTGTTGGTTCTGATGTTGGAATAATAGAAACTGTCATGAGACACAATATATTGCCTCGTCCTCTGAAATTGACTTTTCTTGCCTGCTTTCTTCCAGCAGAATGGGCGAATATGACCAGGATCACCACAATGATGACACACATACTATCGTCTTCTCTTTTTGTGATGCTTGGTTGTCTTCAGTTTCTGGTCAGTTTGCTGCTCTTGCTGTTCAGGTTTGTAGCCAATCCCATGTTTCGAGGACTCTGGGAATGACATCCCCAGAATCTCATCGAGCTTTGTTGTTCCCTTGTTGAGGTTTAAGAGAGTATTCTGAGCCTACTTCAAATCGGCCTTCACTCATTCCAATTTCGAGTCTTTCCTTATGATAGTTGATTCCAGACGAGTAATTATTTCCACTTGATCGTCCTTCTCATGGGTGAGTTTCTCAACCTTGATCATGAGAGCTTTCACATTTAGGACCTGATTTCCCCAATTTGCAAACAAATCGTCATACTCCATGCACAGTTTCTTACACTCGTCAGTTGTTTCTTTAACTTTTGCATTCAGACACAGAATGTTGGAATTGATGTTGCCAACTTGAATGTCCTCATCCCAGACAACATCAGCAAATAGTGTAGGAACTGACTTAGGTGAGTCAGAGTCATCTTCATCTTCATCAAACTCCTTTGCTATCAGGTTCTTTTTCCTCAACGTGTTAGCACATTCGTTTTTGTAGTGTCCCCAACCTTTGCACTCGTGACGTTGAATTTCACTGAGAGGTTTGGGGGAATTCGGTGTCTTGGACTCAGATGATGAGGGATGAAAATTAGAAAGGTGTTGTCTCCGATTTGAACTTTCAAAATGCCCCTCCAATATTATTTTTTCTTCTCGAATGTTTGTTGAACTTCTGAGTGGTTATAGACACCTCTTCCACTCTAAGAGTGGTATTCGATTTTATCCAGTAATTCTCTCCAATCAACAACTTAATTGTCATCATCCGAGCTGAAATTGGTAGTGAGGGCAACATACTTTTCTTTTGATTTGGATTCGACATGTTCCATTTCGAACGTTTTGAGCTATTCAACCAATTCATTGAAGCCTAAATTATCAGTGTCCTTCGATTCTTCAATGGAAATCACCTTGACGCTGAACTTCTTTGAATGGATCTAAGTAATTTTCCTACAAGGCGTGAATTGGACACGGCCTCGCCAAGTTCTCCACATTCATTTGCAATCTCCGAAAGTCTCATGGCATAGTCCATGATTGACTCTTTTTCATCCATCCTCTTCGCTTCGAAGGTAGCAGTCAGCTTTTTCAGTCATGACCTCTTCACACTTTGGGATCCTTCGCACACCCTCTGATTGCATCCCACGCATCCTTTGCAGAATAATACTTCTTGATCACTTTGTATTAATTTGAGTCAACATATCCACAAAGAGTGTTGATCAATTTGTAGGCATTCAAACTTGGAGTTCCTGTTTGAATCTGCTATCTCATCAGCGGTCCAGTCTATTTCTTTCCTGATGATAGTGTCTCCTTCAGCATCGGTAACTCGTGGTTTCTCCCATCCAACCAGAATGGTTCTCCACGCTTGTTCGTCGATATTTTTGATATGCCGCCGCATCCTTTACTTCTATAGAGAGTAATTCTCTCCGTTGAGGATAGGAGGTCGCGGATTGCCTTGAGCGTCCATAAGTCAATGAATCTACAAAACAAAGATCGAAATACTTGATGTTAAGTACCCTGTACTGGTGCCAATTGTAGTTTTGTATATCTATGATTTTGAAAAATGATGTTAAGTCTCCTAATAAATAACATCAGTCTTAACATCAACCAGTTTAAATATGCAAACTTATAACACAGCAGATGTTATGATTGATGTTAAGTAACACCAGTGATAACACCAAACAGAGAAATATGGAATGGCAACGTAATAAAAGTAAACGAACACGCTTATTAACTTTTAGTCCGTAAGTAAATGTACTTACGGACATGGGTATACAAATTCGAAAACTATATTACTTAATCATTTAAGAACAATTACAAAAATATTTAAGTAATATATGAAAAACAAGTGTATCAATATTTGATACACAACTACTTGGTGCTACGAATGATCCGATCTCCTCCGTTGGTTTCGCAACGTTGAAGATCTTTAGATTCTGACTTGTAGCTCCAAGTAAGTCTTATGCTGTGTTCTGCTTCTCAGAGAATGTGATGCGTCCTTTCCCTAAAATCGTCGTTCATTTGTGTCGTTCTTTTCCTTTAAATAATCAAAACTCCTAGTCTTGATAAACAAGTTAGACTTGAAATAAGGAAACTAAATAAATACCTAAACTACTTTAGGAGATAAATCTAAAGTCCTAAATAAATCAAAATTCAAAAAGGGCAAACCCACAAAATGAAAAATTGCCGAAAATATTATTCTCAATCTTATTATAATATCAATAATAATAAAGATAAAGAAAGCGTGAACCGCATATATACAAATTATGATAAGACTATTAAATATTTAATTCTTAATAAATACTAAAAAGAAAAAACCAAACCTTAGGACTCTTTAGTTACATACACTGGTTTTGCCTTAAACAAACTCCATAGCCCAAAATTCATGCCTAAGTTTCTAAATCTACCAGCTTTTAGTTTACAAGTCACTCGGCATTTATTTTTAATTGTGCTTGAAGGGCTCATTTTTCAAATTAATTACGTGATTAAAGCGTGTGGTGACAATAATCCTTGGTTATTAATGCACGTTGGATTCAAAAGCTGGCGGGCAAGCAACACTTGGCGTATGTCCCAAAGTCTTTGACGGAGCACCACCGACTCCGACCGGAGGTACTCGTTTTCCGTCCAAAACAAACGGGTGTGATGAACCACCCACCGCAGCCGGTTCATTAGTTCCCGGTTCTCGACCTTAAGCCGGTTTACTTGGTTCCTCAAGTTGTCCACGTGTTTCTGTTTTCGCATGCGGGACCGCCGTGCCGACTCCCGGTTTGATATCATACGCCTACGCTTTCTCTCGTCTATGGTGGTCCCTAAAAGACTAGTTCCACCACAACCGGATCCTTTACTATTAGATTTCATCCGATCTAATTCGTCAGAACCGGAGCTTAAATTTTTCGTATAGTCCCGAATCGGTTCACCCGAACCGGGGCTCGGGGCTGGGTTCGAGGTGTCTGAACCGGAACTGACCGGTTCATGGGAAGATTGTGGGGTAAAGACGACCGGGTCATCTTCTTGTGGGGGAGGAAGATGAAAAGGAAACACCGGCTCATGGTTTTCCCACGTTGGGAAACCGGGTTCAAAAAGCGGAAAGGGGTCTCCGAGGAGTGATTCGGAGGAGAAAGTTGCGAGAAAAGTAGACAACATGGCCGGAAAAGTGTTTCGTAGGAGGGGAAGAGGAGAGGAGGGGAAAAGGGAAGAAATGAAGGACAGGAGAGCGGCATTTATGGGCAAAACCATGGGCAGTTTTGTGGTGGCCCGCACTGGGGCATTTCGGTCATTCCAACGGTTATCGAGAGGTAGCTTTTGAGTCATCCGGCACTAGTGGTGGTGGTGGGGCAGCGGTTTGGGTTGGCCTTTAAAATTTGGTGCATGGGCTTACGTCAGCTCGTGGATCCCAGTTAAGCTTAGTCATGAAGAAATATCCCAGGTAGGATTTCTTGGACACGTGTCCAGCTCTGGTGCTCTTGGAAAGGTGCTTACGTGAGAACCTGACTAGTCAGTTTGGGCTCGGCGCACGCAAGGTAATCAAGAGAGCGTCGACCATGGGAAATACTAATCGGGCTAAGTTGGGATATTAAGAAATAAGAACTGTGGTTTTGTTAAATTTACCTTTCAAAGAAAAAAAAACAAAAAAACAATACTATCTTCCAGCTGTTTATCTTCCCAAAAAAAATATGTAGTAAGATTATAAATGCTCTTTAAACTTTCATAAAACCTGAAAATTTTAAAAATAAAATGCACATGAATAATATTCTATATAGTTATATAAAATAAAATGAAAACTATTAATAATAACACGTATTTTTCGCGGAGAAACGTCTCACTTCTTCTCAAAATTGTTTTATAGAATAATTACTGCATCCTGCAAGTACAATTTGCAATTTACACGAATAAGATTCATTCTAGTTGAACTAACACTATAATGACTATTCTAATTAATTTCTAGCCAACACGTGGACTTTTACAACATTGTATGGACTCTCCTAGGCTAAAAAGATGTTAATCTCAAACACCGAATTACAAATAAATCTTAAGTTTCAACCACAACAAGAAAACAGCAAGATTTTAACGGAAGAAATTCATTGGAATTTAGATGAGTTTCCGTTGGAATGGCCAAGTCCAACGGAATACAAATCCTTAGAAAAAGGCCCGTCAAAATCACCAAACTCTCACGGAAGAAAATATACAACGGAAATTCCAACAAAAAAATTCCATCGGTATTGTCAATCATTGGAATTTACTCCAAAGCAAATTCCAACGGGCATTCACAAGGTGTATATTACATTGAAATATTTTCCAATGACTTTCCAACAGAAGTACCCGTGGGAATTCTAACAATTATTCCAATGGTCATTATTCTACAGGAATTAATTTTAATAAATTCCAACGGTTATTTCCGTTGGAGTTACAATAGGATTTTTTTAAAGAAAGAAAAAACTCACCTATGTGTATTCCTTTCGCACACAAGAACAATATAACCATGGAAGCAATTAGTCAAAACAATAGAAGATACAAAACTAAATGAAAATAATTCTAACGATCAAACATCAATCTTGAAACATAAAATTTAACATGTCTAAAAAAATATAAAAATTTACAATGCATATAAATACAACAAATATTATCATTTCTGAAACGGTGATGTCACCTCAAACTAATCACACCACCACACTGATGTACCATAAATATTGGTTCACCAAGAAAAGAGAATATTAACCTCAAATATGCGTTAGACGACCTGATAGCCCTCCAAAAAGCTCCTGGCAACCTGATCAACCTGCAAAACAGAACCCACGCCAGAGAGCCCTGGCGTAGGCCCTCCGATACTTGAGTCAGATATTGTTCGAGAGAGATGTGCGAGAGCTTAATAATGTGCGAGAGCTTAAAACGTAGGATAAAATAAATATAGAATAAAAAGTGAGGCTTGTGTCCTCTTTTGTATAGACAAAAGACAAGAGACATGTTCCCAATCTAGGTTCCTCCTTTCCTGTATAAGAGCTCGCCTCTCATAAAGAAGAGCTCGCCTCTCCTGAAGGAGAGCTCGCCATAAAATCCATACAATCCATAAGCTCCATGATACAAGATAATTAGAGATGGAAGAATTATTCCACATAAAATTATATAAGAATAGAGAATCATGTGAGCTACATGATAAAGAGAAAGGTGAAGTTAAAGTTGAAGTTATCAAACTTGTAAAATAAGGGTCTGAACCCCCTATTTATAAGATTATTGAGACTTGTCCACCAGCTAATAAAATTCCTTCATAAGGTGGGATTAAATCTCCTAATTATACTCAATATCCATAATAAGGAAATAATAACATACTAGGATTCTTAGTTTTCATAATTCCATAACAACCATAAAAATATGTTATTATCATGTTGGCGTCCTGCCGGGACATAGAATATTTCACCCCTTCCATTACATTCTTACCATATAATCAAGTCGATTTTTGATGTCGTATCAGCTAGTCCCCCATATTTTGGCTTATTGAGGTACAAAATCAGGTAGCATATAAAAAAGAAAGATTTCATTCATTTGAAAATAAGTGGCACTTACTCATAAGAGCTCGCCACCTCACATAAGAGCTCACCACTCTTATATGAGAGGTCGCTGCCCCCCAAAATAGCTCGTACTCCCCGCAGAAGGATTGGACCTTCTAGAAAAAGAGGTCACTTACTAAATCCACACAATACCTGCATGTTTGCTGACCTGGATATATGTCATCTTATAACCATAAGAACCATAAAAAGCACTGTCGACCTGAATAAGTGTATAAAAATATAAAAACCAAAATAATACGCATATATTTAAATCATGTAGCTATGGAGCAATCATATAACAATAACATAGGGACGAGAAAATCACTCAGTTCCCCATGTTCAAATAAGTCAAGCTAAACAACCATGTCACATGAATAAAGTTTAACCATAGACGACTAAGAAAACTACTTAGTCCCTCAAAGTTAATGCAACCAAGTAGTTCAACCAGGTTATCTGTCAGCAACATGTTAAAGGAAATATCAAGTAAACCTGCATTTCACATAGGTTACAAGATCAATCAAAAATAATAAAAGGCACAGAGTCCGCAAAGAGCATGTAAATCAAACATGCGCATTACAGCAAAAGGGATGTTAAGAACATGTAAATCAAACATGTTCTTCAAATAATAAAACAGTATGTAAGCCAAACATACTCAAAAAGCGGAAGGAGAACATGTAAATCAAATATGTTCCTCCCAATCATCCTATAATATGTAAGTCAAATATATTACAGGACATGCAAAAACATGTAGGGAATTTTTTTTTGCCACCTGTACTTGTAGCGTTTTTATGGTTTCCAACCTAATGTTTTTTTTTTGTTGTTATTAACAACCCAAAGTATACGGGTTTTGCTCTTTGCAACCTTCAGGCTACTTTTCATTCAAAAAATAGTTGAATCAAAGCACGTAAACCTCATGCCTCATCACCAATTATTATGTTGGGCAATGTTTTCATGTTTTTAGAATGAGGCATGAGGTTTACGTGCTTCGATTCAACCATTTTTGAATGAAAAATAACCTGAAGGTTGCAAAGAGCAAAACTCGCATACTTTGGGTTGTTAATAACAACAAAAAAAATTAGGTTGCAAACCATAAAAATGCTACAAGTACAGGTGGCAAAGAGTTTTTTTCCCAAACATGTAAACTAATCATGACACAAATAAGTACGCGTTCATCGCCAAAATTACGCGTTCATAATGCATTCATCGCCAATATAATGCGTTCATAATGCATTCATCACCAAAATTACACATTCACAATGCGTGCACAATGCGTTCATAATGCATTCATCACCAAAAAATACTAAAAAAGTACGCGTTCATCGCCGACCTATAAAAGCATTTGGCCATACCATATCCATAACCATAAAGACATATATTGTTCTATGTAATAAGGTCGAATGAGGTCGTAGCATCGCCAGAATAAAGGCGAGATTGCAGGCTAAGGTTGCTGCTGATAAAAAAACTGAGATCGCGAGAGTAAAGCTGAGGTCACAGCATTGACAATGTACGTGTATATATCCTTAGATTATGTAGCTGGGAAAATAAATGCTTTGCCATTAAGAAGAGACAGTGTCATTTTAGTATAGTCATGGCCCAAGAGGTATGTGAGGCGGGCCGATGCCATTAGAACGTAGGGTCGGTGAGTGAAGCGCTTGTGCCAGTCCGTAGACCGAAACACGCAATGAGTTAGTTTGCTTTCGGAGGCTGGAGAAAATTTTACACTTAGCACCATCAGGCCAATGCCCGAAGGTCTGAGATAAAAAAATCAAGCAAGGTAGATGAAGGAAATAAAACCCTTCCTTTTACGAGATTTAAACGAGCGTACCTGATACGTAGTCATATATATGCCATAGAAAAATTTACCTCTTCTCGAATATCGAACTACGCGATCTCTTTAATTTCAAGTAGCAAAAGTTTTCCGATCACATCTCATTGAATATTTGGGTACGCGACCTTTTAGGCCACAATTTATCCTCCATAAACCTCTATATCAAAACATATATAATTGCTCTACTTTGTGAGGTGAGTTGAAGACAGGCCAATCTTAAATATTGGTGATCTTGTTGTGTTTGGTTGACACGCGACCTGATCGCCTCACCATATCAGGCCACAAATAACCCAAAATTGTAATATGTCCAATTTCAAAAGGAGGATAGAGAAACTTATCTTTCACTTTGGTCATTTTGTGAGACCCCCTTTACCATCCATCCTTATTGATGATTTAAATTATGTGAAACAACACATCTTTCGCTCAAGGACTCGATGTCTCTCGCATTCCCACAGACGGCGCCACTTGATGTGACCAAAAAGATTGGTTCACCAAGAAAAGAGAATGCTAACTTCAAATATGAGTTAGGCGACCTGCTAGCCCTCCAAAAAACTACTCGCGAACTGACCAACCTACAAAATAAAACCTAAGCTAGAGAGCCCCGACGTAGGCTCTCCGATGCTTAAGTCAGATGTTGTGCAAGAGCTTAATAGCGCGCGAGAGCTTAAAACTTAGGATAAAATCAATGTAGAATAAAAAGTGATGCTTGTGTCTTCTTTTGTATAGACAAAAGACAAGACACGTGTTCCCAATTTAGGGTCTTCGTTTCCTTTATAAGAGATCGCCTCTCCTAAAGAAGAACTCGCCTCTCCTAAAGGAAAGCCCACCTTAAAATCCATACAATCCATAAGCTTCATGATCCATGATAATTAGAGATGAGAGAATTACTCAACATAAAATTTTATAAGAAGAGAGAATAATGTTAACTCCATGATAGAGAGAAGGGTGCAGTTAAAGTTGAAGTTATCATGCTTGTAAAAAAAGGGCCTGAACCCCCTATTTATAAGATTATTGAGACTTGTCCACCAGCTAATAAGATTCATTCATAAGGTGGGATTAAATCTCCTAATTATACTCAATATCCATAATAAGGAAATACTCCCATTTTAGGATTCTTACTTTCCATAATTCCATAACAACCATAAAAATATGTTATTACCATGTTGACATCCTGCCGGGACCTAGAATCTTCCACCCCTTCCGTTATGTTCTTACCATATATCAATCATTTCTGAAATGGTGATGTCACCTCAAACTAATCACACCACCACACAAAGACACACTCTATAGTGTGCTCTACTCTATAGAAATTAGGACGCATGCTACAAGCTAGTGAGTCGAACAATGGTGTTTTTGTCCACCCTTCGAACTTAAAATGCTTCATAAGAGTAATATCATCAAATTGGTAAATATTAGGTAGCCTAACTAGTTTAACATATTATGTAATTCTGGTCTATGCAACAAAAGAAAAGGAAGTCACACAAACTGTAAGGTTACCTTGAACATGATTACACTGGACACGATAGTTAAGAATGTTAAAGTGACATAGTTAGTATAGAATTTAGCAAACTAATAACAAAAAAAAATCACCATAGAAAAGATGCACAAAGCAGGTTATTCTTATAAAGGAATGATCTCATATATATTCTATATATTGACTCATTCAATTTACATTAATGTATATATTTGATTCCTCTGTTTTGTAGGCTATAATTTAGAAGTTTGTTATGGGATTTTAATTGTGATTAATACCTCTTGTAATCTATATATTGTAACCAAGATTAGATTAATGATCCAAACTTTTGTACACCCCTTTTAAGATATTTAATTTAAAAATACGTAAGTTTGTTCGTAAGAGTACGAGGAACTTGTAGGGTGGTGAGTTTAACTCAAGTCGATTCTCTCGAGAACAACTGTTCCTTCTCTTAGACGCTTTTCTCATTTCACAAACTATCATAAAATACATGTACATTTGGGGGGTTTTGAAGATTTTGAATTGATCATTATAAACTAAAGCAATATTAAGACTAAGACTAATTAAACTAATTATTTTAAACTAGATTAACAACTAAGAAAAATGATTTAAATATTCGAACTTAAGAACTAAGAAATAAAAGCAACGAATCTAAGAGCATGAATATAAGAAACTATAATGAAGCAATTGTATTGTAAGAATATAAAGACGGGAAATTAAACATAAATCAAATTGCATAAATAAACTAGATGAATCCAATATCCAATACTCAAGCATAAAATAAATCGAAAACTAATTGTCTAGTTCTAGAATTAACTAAGAAATTAACTGAGAAATTAACTAGGGAATTAACTAAGAGTCTAGAATACTTATTGAAACTAGTAAAAGCGGTAAAAGTCTCCAGCGAATACGGAGTTTGGAACGAAATCTCGACTTGAAGTGATTCTTGAGTGTAAGGATCTTGAATCTTCAATCTTGGATTCTGTCTACGTAACGGAGTGTGTAAATGCGTTATTTCTGTGCTCTCTAACCCTAGGTAGTGGTCTCTCCTCTTTTGGTAGTGGTCTCTCCTCTTTTGGTAGCGGTCTCCCTTTTTAAAAAGCGAAATATGAAGGGTATTTATAGATATAGCATGTCTTGGCGCACAAGAAACCCAAAAAATGCATTTCTGGCAAGCCACGTCGACGTCGCATCGACCGACGCGTGCTGAAGCTCAGCATCGATGCTGCTCGTGCACTCGCGTCGACTGGGCGGGGTCGTCGACTGACGCTGTCATGGATCAACGCAACAGCAAGTTGCGTCGTCTTGGCATCGACATAGCGTCGACCATCGTGGACAGGATCTTGCGTCGACAGAGCGTCGACGCTCGGGTCGACCTACGCGACAAAAGGTACGTCACCATTTTCTCGATATCTCTGCTACTCTTTCACCGGAAAGCTCGTTCTTTACTCTTGAACATCGAACTTCATCATTTATTCTCTTGAACTCTTTCGGTTACTTACTTGTAAGGTGGAAAACAACAAATAATCACCTAATCTCATCAATTACGATCAAAATACGATAAAACAAGCTGGAAATGTAAAAATACTAAATTAAGCTTAAATCATCCAACTTATACCAAAAACAAATAGAAAATAAGGACAAATATGCGCCAATCAATTAATAAAATACACAATTCCTATATGATCTTATTTTCTTATATGGTATCAAATTGAGCTCTTCTCTCACGAGATACTCCACCGATCCTTGCCTACCATGACAATCGACAGTCAGACTTCTAGCACTGCTTTACCTGCACTAGACACGATGGTTATTCCCATTTCGGCCCATCACCACCTTTAAGTCAGACTTACCCAAATAAATTTTCCTACTTGGCGCACACATCTTTGCGCTCTTCTGAATGGATTTTCATTGATTGGCCACATCGATGGTTCCTCTCCATCGCCGGATGCCGTCACTGCTTTGGATGCTTACCTTCGTTGGTTCAAGCAAGACCAATTTCTCCTCGCGGATATTCTTGTTTCCATCTCGCCGGATATTCTACATATTATCTCGGTTGCCACCACTGCTGCGGAGACATTTTCCACTCTTTCCATTGCTTTCACCAGAACGTCCCGGGCACATGTGATGTTCTTGAAGACATCCCTCACCAATGCCTCGCTGGAAGGTAAGTCAATTTCAGATTATGTTAATTGTATAAAATCCTTGGCCGGAAAACTCAGTCTCATTGATGGTTCGGTTAAGTCGGACGATCTCATTCTCTATATTGTAAATGGTCTCACCCTGGAATATATAGATATTGTTAGTTCATTACATACGATTGGCTAATGACATTACCGGCCGATTCCCTCACCAATTGGGATATAGTGAGCGAGAAGTTTATGGAAGAGTACTACTCCCAAGACAAGACGGCCGAATTCTGAGCGAAGATTGCCACGTTCCGACAAGAAAGTGACGAGACCTTTTATGAGGTATGGGAGCGTTTCAAGGTTTACCTTACCAAGTGCCCTCACCATCTTAAACAAATTTTTCCACAAGGGCTTGACATTTGCGTCTAAACGCATGGTGAACAATGCCACCGGAGGAAACCTCGTTGGTCGCTTGACGAGGGAGCTACACGACATCTTCGTTAATATGGCCATGGACGATCACCAAATGAGTATATTAGAGCAAAAAGAGCAAGTAAAAGAAGTGTCAACGATGGATGAGCCCGAGTGGGTCCGTAATATTGTCGACCTCGAAAGTCATGTGGCTTCTCTCACTAAGCCCTACCCGAATTTGATGGAGACATGTGCCACGTGCGGCATCTCGGGTCATGGAGCTAGTACGTGCCCGATGGTTTTTGGGCAACCAAGTAAGTTTGATGAGCAAGCGTTCGTGGTCCAAGTCTACCAAGCCTTGTAATCGAACCAAGCCCAACGAAATGGGATCCAACGACACAACAATCCATATTCCCAAATTTACAACCTCGGGTGGAGGAACCACACGACCAATGCCCAAAGCCCACCCGGGCCTCCAATGCCGCAACAAGGGAAACAACCACCACCAACGCAACAACCACGGTCTCAAGTCCCATTTAACGTATGACCACTTTTACTGCCTTCTCAAGCATCATTTCCGTCTCCTCAAGATCATCCGGCATCACACCAACCAAGCATGGAGTCCATCTTGATCGAACTTTTGGTTCTATTCAACAATTGACTGTACGACTTGCAAGTTTAGTGACACAAGTGGGGAAAGTGGCAACGGATGTTAACGAGCTTAAGTGGGCCCACGAAAAGGGAAAGCTACCGAGTCAACCGGTTCAAGCTCAAGCCGTGATGATTCTTCAAAGCGACAAGGTGGTAGATAACAAGGTTACCCATCCCGACGATGATCCCTTGCCTTCACTCTATGTTGTAGACGAATTGATCGTGCAAGACCCGGATGAGCCCGTGGTCACTCCTAGCTCACCCACATCCTCTTCAAGTGGTAAGGCAGAGGATACTGAGGCTACTGGGAGACTCCATAAATCCACGACGCCGTACTGACCTTTGATTCCATATCCGAACCATATGCGACCGACGAAGCAAGAAACCAAATTTCTTGAATTATACAAGATTTTGTCCAAGGTCAACATCAACCTTACCTTGCTCGATATTATCCAAAATGTACCCACGTACACGAAGTTTTTCAAGGAGTTGACATCCAAGAAGTGACGATTCGAGGACAACGAGAAGGTGTGTACATCAAACGCGGCGAGCATCATTTATAGCAACCCTCTTCCACACGAGGAGGGTGATCCGGGAATTTTTTGTATGAAGATCACTCTCGGGAATGGCAAGTAAACAAGAGGGATGCTAAACCTCGGCGCGGGGATTGATTTGATGCTCTACTCCATCTCTCAACAATTGAAGTTTGGCGATCTCAAGGAAAGGGGGGGTGGGGGTGGGGGTTGCAATTGGCTTACCGATCAATCCAGTACCTGAAGGGGACACTAGTACAGAAACTGCATTCTAGAACAGACAAAAAAGTCAATCCAGAAGGGTATTTTTAAATTGTTCTGGATTGCACTTTCCAGACCGGTATTTTAAAATTCCGTTCTGGAATGATGACTTTGCAGAACGGTTTTACAATACCGTTCTGGAAAGTATACTTTCCAGAACGGTAATTACAAAACCGTTCTGGAATGGGCGTCAATCCAGAACGGTATTTTAATACCGTTCTGCAAAGTATACTTTTAAGAACGGTATTGTAATTACCGTTCTGGATTGACGAACATTCCAGAACGGTATTAAAATACCGTTCTGGAAAGAATACTTTTTAGAACGGTATCGTAATTACCGTTCTGGATTGACGAACATTCCAGAACGGTATTAAAATACCGTTCTGGAAAGTATACGTTTCAGAACGATATTGTAATTACCGTTCTGGATTGACGAACATTCTAGAACGGTATTAAAATATCGTTCTGGAAAGTAAACTTTTCAAAACGGTATTGTAAATACCGTTCTGGATTGACGAACATTCCAGAACGGTATTTCAATAACCGTTCTAGAAAGTCTGTCTAAAAAAAAACAAATTACAATCCAGAATGGTATTATAATTACCATTCTGGAATGTTCGTCAATCCAGAACGGTAATTAAAAAACCGTTCTTGAATGTTTTTCTCAAAAAAAATAAAAAATCCAGAACGGTATTTTTAATAATACCCATCTGGGAATTATTTGCCAATTTGAAATAATTTTACAATTTAGGCGGGTACATGGAGCGGGTAAATGAATTATTTTTCACACTTTAAAGAACCCGCCTGCTCCTTATTCTCTTTCTCTCCAAATCGGCAACGATATCGAATCCCCAACAGCTTCTGCAACTTCTTCTCCCACCTCACCTCCACCATCCGCCACAGCCTCTCCCAGCGCCGCCCGGAGAAACTTTTCCTTCTTTCTCCCATCCCCGATTAGAACCATAATTGGTTTAGGGTTAGGTTTAGGTAATTGAGTTTTCTTCATTACTGCAATTTCAGGAAACCAATCGTCCGATCCCCAACTGCAATTTCGTATGGTATGTAAGTTAAACTTTTATTCCCATAATCATCTGGTGTGTTCATGTGCCTTTAGCAAAAGTTAATTAACAGGCTTATTGGGGATGTGGCCATGTGATATTTAGTTCATGCTTATTGTTGGATATTTATATTACTTGAATTTTTGTGAGATCTCAAATACAAATCGGAAAATACAATCAGTGTTGGTAGGTATAATAAATGGAAATTGATTTATTTTATTGGTTAATTACTTTCATCTGGTGTGTTCATGAGCCATTGGAATGGTTTCGGCAAAGGGTAAGGAGAAGGTAACGGACGACGGTGGAAAGGGGAAGAGGAAGAGCACGGGCAGAGGCGACATAAATTTTTTATATAAAATTTTCAAAATTAATAGGATTAAAATTTTTTTTAATTAAAAGCATATTTATTAAAACATTCCAATGGCTGGATAATTTTTTTAGAACAAAGCATGGCAAAAAATTTTTATTACTGGGATAATTACATTAACCTGTGGGAAACGTTAAATAAAAAGGGTTTCGAGTTGAAAAGTTCACTGAAGTAATAATTGGATTTACTGTTTTTTATTTTTTAAAACATCTTCATATTTGGAAATATAGTTTGTTCTTATGCTGGATAACTTATGTTCCCTCTGAGGAAACTTAGGTATAAATATGTGGATGTGCTTCTTATTTATGGATAAGTTTAATTGATTAGATGAATTTTATCATTTATGTGGTACTCTGTGTATTTAATATTATGTTCTATTATTGATTACTAGCGTTTTGCTTGGAGTGATTGTGGTAAACAAGTCTATTTTGGTAAGCACATCCTCTTCACCTCTCCCTTTTTTTCTATGTTTAGATTTAGTTCAGCAATATTGATATCATGTTTAGGCATCTCCTTTAATGATTTTCCTTTGTTTGTTTTTTTAGTAATTTCTTGTTGGGATATAACATTTAATTGTTATTGATGACTAGCTGTAATTCTGTAATATTGATTTATGATTACAACTGAGTTCGTTGGATCATGATTAATGTACGATCTTAAGATAGTCGATTAAACGGATCAGAGAGGAACCCTCTTTTATTGGTAAAATAACAAAATGGTTTATTGCAGGTATATGTATCTTGGGTTATTCGACATCGAAGTAGAAGCTGCAAGGTCCTATGCAATCATGAATTTTCAGATTGCTTATGAGACTTAGTGTTTAGCACCGAGACCAATTTCGTTTGACTAATTCTCATCGTCGAGCCTTCGTTTCATTTTTTTTCCGTTTCAGGGCTTATGATCAAGCAGCCATCAAATGTAATGAACAAGAAGCGGTTACAAACTTTGTGCCTAGTAACTATGAGAGGGAGCTTATGAGTTCCAGAGATGGAGGTATAAAATAAATTGTGTTTTGATATTTTCAGCCTTGATTATGGCTTGTTTGTATTTTTTTTATTTCTTATTTTTGCAAGAAAAACTAATAGACAGTTGAGTTGGTGTGTTATTGGTTATGGACTTATTTTTGCAAATGGACTTAAATTCGTCTTATCAGGGTTTTTAAGTTTGCAAAGATTTGCTAATGGGAATTTAATCTCAGTTTTAATGTGTACGAAATATTGCAAATAGTTATTATTTTATTATCAAGGTACGAACGCAAATAACTGATTAGCATATGCCATGATCTTCTACATAATCAACATCTTGGCTTAAATTTTATAATAGTGAGCTCGAAGTGGATCTTGATTCTTGGATATGATATCCTTATGGAATTCCAGTTCTGGTTACGGTTATTAAATTATGTCTAATAGTCGTATACGGCATTTGTTAAGTGCATAGTAGTTATTTGGTAGAAAGAATATGAAACACTTTGTTGGTGTGCATATTGGATGAGTAAGGTTCTTTTTAACTAACTTGTTGTTTTACTTGTGTTTTTTGCCATTGATCAGCTGATATCATGTGTAAAGTCCAAATATGTAATCGTCAAGTTTTAATATTTTACCTTTGTTAATCTGTGTTCTTATAAAATAACAAAATAACAAAAAAAGAAGAAGAAAGAAATCCCTAAAAAAATGAGGAAAAAGGGAAAAACTTTAAAAAGTTATTTTATTAGCTTGTGTATATATCATTGCCTATATATGATTGCTGGGAATTTGCGCATCTGTTTCATGAATGTTAGGTTTATTTTATGCATGAATTCTTTTGTGGTTTGTGTTTATATCACATATTTGGTTTGATAAGGGAGAACAACTTGGAAACCTTGCTAAGAGCAAGAAGGAAGTAATGGAGGATATTATCTTTTAAAGCAAGTTCTTCAAGGTTGTGCTTTTTTAATTTTTTTGAGTTATAGAAAATATAATTTGTCAAGTATACTTTCTAACTTGCATCTAATCAGGTTCAAAAGGCAAAGGAGAAGGAAGAAAACGAGCAGTTCATTGATCAACTGGACATTGAAATGACCAAGTGTCATGGGTGCATGCACACATGACATATGCATGCTGGGGTGGCTGCTACAACAGCTGCTTCATCATTAAAACTCAAGCTGAGAGCCTTTCTTGTCACTACAAGTGTCTCAATAGCTTCTTATTTTAGCTACTATATTTTTTTTGCCACCCCCACCCCAGCATCATAAATCTTTCAAAACCACTATAATTATTTTATATAAAATTACTAAAGCATATGTATTTTCATATAGGATTGCTAATTGAAATAAATTGTATTTTCATGTTTGCCAATTGAAAGCATCATTATAGGATTGCTTCTATCTTTTTCTCCAGTTTTTAAATCTCTTATTTGCAAATACAACTTACTTTTGATTATCAAATTACTTTTCACTTCTACTGCATTAAATCACTTGTTCTAAAAGCATATGTATTTGCAATCTCTCTCAAGTAAATTTTAGCTTCTCATAGTATTTCATGTGTTTCTTATTGAAAATGTTACGGTTAAGAGTTTAAAGAGACATTTTTTAACTCGTGATAACCCTAAACGCAGACTGAGAAGCGCACCCTTGATTTTAGCGAATGTGGGACGCCGGGAAAGGAAATTGTGAAATCTTCAAGCAGCAACATTGGTTTCTCAAGTCCCTCTTCATATCTATTAAAAGGCTGCAGGTAAAAATGCATGCCTTCATTGTCACTTAAATATAGTCAAAGAAACTTTGGATAGATTTTGATGCATATTATTTCTAGATTTTTTTTCCTTTTATGTTCCATTTTTATGGCAGATGTCGAGTTTTAAAAAGCCTGGACTATTTTGGTGATGCTGTTTTTTAGATAGTGCTTACGAGAAGTTCTTACATTTTCATTTTGCAGGGAATGGTATTTTATGAAGACGGTGAGCCAATAGTTGATGGTGAATCTGGAAATCTTAAGGTTTCATGAAGACTTTATCTTTTTTTTTTTTGATTTCATATAGTTGAATAAAAAATATTATTGTATTAATATTAGTTTTAGTTTGTTGTGTCTTAGATTCTATTGAAATTTGGTGATATAATTAATATAATCACAATATTTATTATTATTGATCTTGGTGTATTCCTTCTTTCATTTTACTTTTTTTAAATTTTTTAAACTTTCTAGAAGGTAACTTTTGTAAAACCGTTCTAGTAAATAGACTTTCCAGAACGGTATTTTTAAAAATCCGATCTGAAAAGTTATACTTTCTAGAACGATATTTGAAAATACCGTTCTGGAAAGTCGCACTTTTTAGAACGGTATATTCAAATACCGTTCTGGTAAGTTATACTCTCCAGAACGGTTTTTTCAAATACCATTCTGGAAAGTGCGACTTACCAGATCGGATTTTTAAAAATACCATTCTAAAAAGTGCGACTTTCCAGAACGGTATTTTCAAATACCGTTCTGATAAGTCATACTTTACAGAACGGTATTTGAAAATACCGTTCTGGAAATCGCACATTCCAGAACGGTGTTTGAAAAATCTGTTCTGGAAAGTGGCGGGTCAACATGGGATGGTACTGTTCTAGAACATAAAATTTATTTTCTAGAACGCCTTTTCTTTACCCTTCTAGAAAGTCTGCCAATCCAGAAGGGTAAAAAAGGCGTTCTGGAAAGTACAGACTTTCTAGAACAATGTCACTACAGAAGGCACAGAAAAGCGTTCTGGATAGGCAGAATTACCCTTCTGGATATGCAGTTTCTGCACTAGTGGGATAGTTAAAGATGTGTTGGTGCAAGTAGGAGGTCTCATATTCCCCGTGGATTTCGTGATCTTGGATGAGCAGACGATCTTGCTTGGATGACCATTACTGGAAACTATGAACGCCTTCATATATGTGAAGAATGGGGAGTTTATGCTCTCGGTTTCGGGAGACACGGTGAATTATTTGATCCAGAACTTGAGTGTTGTTCCCCCCTCCTCTTTTGAAGTCGATTGTTCGATGGTCGACCCGATAGAAGAAGTAGTTGAGGAGGTTTATGAGGAATTTGTGGATGAAGGCATCGAGGCCGATGAAGACCTAAACACCGGTTTGGGTGCAAATTTCAGAGCGGGCACGAGCCAAGCGGCAATCCCACATCTAGAGGGAGTCCTGAGCACCGGATCGGATCACGACATGAGTTGGCACGAGTTCTAACGACAAGTGTTTGCGCATCTCGATCGGATCGACGCCAAATTAGGTTTGTTTACTGAGGAGATTAGGGCGGGGCATGCGAGGAGCGACCGAAATGAGGATGCCAACCTTAACCCGCGACGTAGGAGACGTCGATGATTCTCCTAAGCATCCTTTTTATTTGCTTTAATAAGACTTGTGCTTTATTTTTGATTATTTTATCTTTACTTTTGTTGATTGTTCGATTATGGATTATGTTCTTTTATTTCTCATCTCAACTATTGAAAAATCCAAAAAATATATGTATAAAAAATAATAATAAAAATAAATAAATAAAATACTTTTGTATATAGTGTGCTTTTGATTCATCATTCTCTTTTATTTCCCCTCCCTTTTCTAAAAAATATACAAAAAAAAAATCATCATAAAAGAAAATTCAAACAAAATATAAATTTTGAAAACCTCAAAAAAATTTTAGTTTTTGTATAGCTTGTTTTTGCAACTTTTCCTCCGTTTGTTCATGTCTTGTAGATAGCTTGCCTCGACTCCCGGAGAGGAATTATGCACGGCCGAGTCATCATCGCAAGCTCGAAATGGGGGCATTTTCTTTTCCCTTTACACTTTTTACCGATTTGTAGCTTCATTTGCAATGAGGACATTGCTAGGTTTTAAGTGTGGAGTAGTTAGGGTTCGACTTAGGATTTTAAGTTGTTTATATGCTTGATTGCGATAATTTGAGTAGTGTGTGTTATATTTGCTTGGAACCTTGGCGAAGTGACGCGGGTTTGATGATTTGGTTAGGGAGTTTAGATTGTCGATCGGATGTAGTGGACTTAGGTAGCTTAACTTGTTGGAAACTTTGTCCGGCTTTAGCTTTGTGCTATCCTTGAGCTCAGTTTTGAAACAGTGCCTCAACTAGCCTCATCATTGAACATTCTATATAGGATTTTTGTTTTATAATTTTTCTTCTAATTTTGGAGTAGTCAATTGCTCTATATGCTCGATCGAGAATATTGTAAGCTGCTAGTAGCAACGAGTGATCGGAGTCGTTGAACCCTCTTTGTATTGTATATAAATAAAAAAAATGATTATTAAACAAGGATACAATATAAGTCCTTGAAGTTATTACGTAATAAATGTGCAACCCTTGCACATTTCTCTTTTTCTTTTTTATTTAAGATTTTGATTGTTAAAGAGAGTTGTAGATGATTGAGGCTAGTAGGGGGTCGATTAATGGTTCGAGCGGGGATAGACCTTAGCCGGGGCAAGGACGGGGGGACCTACTTAGAGGGTTATCTAGTACTTGTAGGTTTCGTGAGTCAATCTAAACTTTCTTTGTCAACGCATCCTTGTCGTCATTTTTGATCAAGCTAACAAGCATTGTAGAATGCGACGCCTCGTTATTGTCCATTAGTTTAAGATCATCTAGGGGTAGTTTCGTAATTATAGACTAAACTGGCTTGAGGACAAGCAATTATTCTAAGTGTGGGGTGGTTGATTTGCACGTTTTTGTACATGTTTTTGTTACATTTTTATGTCGTGATTGCTTGTGTATCACATGCATTTATGGGTGTTAGGAGTCGATTAGGGATATTTTGTTGGTTTTAGGTTTTGTAGAGTTTACGCGGTAACTACATGCAAGGGAACATAGCACGAATAAGTAACGATGATCGACTGACGTTCTAGAGCGGAAAATGAGAAAACTGAGCCGGAGACAGCCCAGATCGACTGACAAGCAGTCTATCGACTGAAAAGCAGCCCAAATCGACTGCCTCAGCCCGAATCGTCTGCTTGACAGAGGCTGGTTCTGTTTGAACAATAAGGCAGTCTATCGACAGGTAGTCTATTAACTGAAAAGCAGCCTATCGACAGGCAAGATATTGACTGAAAAGTAGCCTATCGACTGAAAAGAAACCCGATCGACTAAGGTCTTGTTTTGTTCTAGTACATAGAGGGTTATCTAGTACTTGTGTGTTGTTCTTGTTTTGTTGTTGTTGCTTGTGTGTTGGTTGTTAGGTTTTAATTTGTATTATTTTTCCTTGCATTTCAAATCCTCAACATTAATCTTCTAGCTTTTTATTCTTTTTTTTGCAAAAACTCCATTGAAGCATCTCATTTGAAGCTTTTTACCCGATTTGGCTAAACAAACATTTGGTCATGGAAAGACAAATGGGGCTTTCCTTTTCAATTAAAGCTTTGACTTTTCTATTTTAAATCTTAAGCTTTGACTTTCCCTCTCTTTTCTCTTACAAAAACTTGCAAGCTTCCTCTACTTTAGTATTTTTTTTTCATTTTTTAAAAGCTTGTAATTAGGTTTTAATTAATGTCCTTAAGCTAGTTATCTTCAAGCAAGAACTTAATCATCCTTAAGATTTTGCCTTAGTTAGTGTTTTCAAAGCTTCCATTTCAATTCAAATATTAGAATTTAAAAACTCAAAAGCAACCAAATGACTTATTGCTTTCTTAGAGTAAATTAGTGTAAGTAATATTACCGATAGATTAACTAAGAATCACCGATTGTCGATAACATCAATCATCGAGAGACACGCTTGGGATTTAATTTAATGCTCTACAATCGACTCCATATTATTACGGAGACGATTTCTCAAATCAAGAGTGCTAAGAAATCCTCGATCAATAGGTATAGAGGAGGACTGAGATTGATATTGATTACCAGTGGATGAGTAGAGATCGTAGGGATTGTGTGCATGAGTCTGAGACTAAATTGAAGAGAATCCTGTATTTTGACCATTGGAGAAAGATTGAGTTTGGCCAGGTGTAAGTCAAAAAAAACCAAGATAGCCTATGCTAAAGATTGTTGCATAGCAGGATTGTTGGTAGGTCCTGAAAAATCCAGTCCTTGAGAGTTCACATCAAAATGTTTGAAACATTTGCTGGCAATGTGATTGTTTTTGCCACATAGTTGACAGACAATTCTAGCACCTCCACAACAAAACCTGCCTCTTCCCTGGCCTCTACCAGTGTAACCACCTCGAGATGAACGAAAATCATTAATGGATCACTAAGTAGCTATATTAGCTAATGGATTGCCAGGATTAGATGATGATTCAGGACAGAAAGAAGATTGCATCTGAGCAAGGTGCATTTCATGTGTTTGCAAGACAAACTGAACCTCTAAGAGAGATAGTTTATCACCACGAGTTGTGAAGTGACAACAACACTTTGATAATCAGAGTCTCAACCACCAAGGGTATACAGGATCAAATCATCATCCTTCAGCTCTCGTTCTGCAGCTTGAACTTGATATGCAATATATACATCTGCATAACAAATTCCTCTATACTTTTATCCCCTTTTTTCCGAGTTTGAAGCTAGAAATGAAGATTCCTAGCTCTGGCCTTCGATTGAGACCTAAATAAATTCTCAAAGATATACCAAATTTCAAAAGCATGTGAACATCGACTAACATGCCCAAGCATAAATTCAGAAATTGAGTTTAGAAGCCAGCTCATGAGAAATTGATCACGATGATTCCAGATCGGAAACTCCGGATTTATTTATGTACCAACCCTAGCTGCCAGAATGACATATTGATCTCCGAGCAAAAATTCACCAAATCCATGCGCACGAACGGTAGCCAGGATTTGAGAGCGCCAGTAAGAGTAATTGTTCCAATATAAATGAATAATAAGAGCATATAAGGTCAACAAATTTACCGCCACCATTGATGAAGCTTGAAGAAGCTCAACAAAAAACACCTAAAGAAGATGAATCTACGGAAAAAATTATGGATATAAAATAGAGAGGCTATCGCCATTGATGAGGTCTGAAGAAGCTCAATAGAATCTATCGCCTTTGATGAAGCTCGACGGTGTGAAAAAAGAAAGCAGAAAAATTAGGAACGAGAGGAGAGATAAGGTCTGGTTCCTGATACCATGTTAAAAGTCATGAACAAAACCTGTATATTGATGTTGTGATTTCAAAGATTGAAGATGAATTACAGAGAATGGGTATTTAGCCCTTTGAATGGCTTCACCACTGGGCCTACAACTGATAACAACTAACGGTAGTTTTTTTAACTCTAACAACAATTAGTTAGGCACTAACAAAATCCTAACTACTTTT
The DNA here is from genome assembly GCA_014905375.1 of Phtheirospermum japonicum. Lineage (NCBI taxonomy): Eukaryota > Viridiplantae > Streptophyta > Magnoliopsida > Lamiales > Orobanchaceae > Phtheirospermum > Phtheirospermum japonicum. The sequence continues at coordinate 974,695 of BMAC01000598.1, read as the reverse complement.
GCCACGTCACTACTAGGGTTAGTTAAAAATAAAGAATCTGTTAATAAAATCTTACTCCCAAAAAAACCCAAATTAACTTCAGCATACCTCTAAAGCTTTAGTAACAACATCTGCAGATCGATGCGGAGGAAAATAAGAATTTGACTCCCAATAAGAAATCCAAATTAACTTCAGCAAAAAAATATTTCAACCAATAAACCATTGGAATATGGTTGAAATTCATTATTTGGAAATTCCAATGATTTGATTTTCATAGGAATTTCCGTAGAACTATTAATTCCACAGTTTTACTTCAATTGGAAATTCTGTTGAAATTCTTTAACGGTATATTACACCATTATAATTTGCATTAGAAATTTCTATAGATATATTATCTGTTGGAATCTGGCTATTAGTTTGTAGTGAATATTCCAGCGATGCAGAAACATAGACTATAATCTTGAATCTATCTATAAATAAAATATATATAAAATAATCTTTTGAGTTTTTTAAGCTATGTTATGTATGTATAAACTCATGTTAACTCATGATCACTCGTGCTAAATAAAATGAAACCATAAATCTTTATATATAACTCATAAGTCGGTTTTCTAAAGAAAGCGTGTGTCTCTTGGGACATGACTTGGGCAAGAGTTTAGCAAACCACCTTCCTTATAAGTAGAATTCTAGTAGGATTTAGTTTCATTTGACCTCAACTCGATCTGATATGGAAATCCTTATATTTTGGTTTTTGGACTCTTCATGTAGGAACAAGAAACTTTTCATATTTGAATTGTTCCTTCCTAGTCCATTCATATCTACTCCAATCCTAATGAATAGGATTTTATTTCCTTTTCCTCTTCTTACCTTGTATGGAATTCAGATTCTTAATTATATGATTCTTGATTTCTATTACTTTTGTGCAGCAATACCAACTTTCCATATTTAAAACTTTTTGAATCCATCTCACATTTTGTAAGTCTTCCAAGATCTATACGCTAGTATCTTGACTTTCTATATCTATAGATTGTCTATCTCTTTCTTGTGAGTGTAACTATACTTGCCAGTAAGATAAATAAACATAAACTAGTTTTCTAATTAATATTTTGTATATATGGAAACTATATGGAAATATAATCTTCCCTTAAATACTTGTTTGACCCATAAGTAATAAATTACATAGTCTTCATGAAGCTTCCATGAAAAAATTTAATTATACAATTAAATATATTCCGCTGACGCCAATTCTCATTTTTTGTCAATCTCCCCCTTTAGCATTCAGTTTGAAAATCTGTTTCTTGAAGACTTATAAGAAGTCAAAAAATTAAAGCAAGTATTACCAGATCATATGCAATGTATTAGAGCAAACAAACATGTATTAGAGCAGATGAGACAGCTAAGACCTATACGAGTATCAGAGCCAAAGCAAGATAAAATTCAAGTATCAACCAAAACAATCAAGTATCATAGAACCTCTTTAGAAACTATCCTTATTCTCCGCCTTATTTGAAGATGCCAAAGGGACATGCCCATAAAATAAAATAGGATATTACTACATGAATCATTGGATAACAATTCTAGGCTCTCCCTAACTTATTACTCTAATAATATCAAGAAACACTATAAGCTCTGAATTCGCGGTAAAATGGAGCTCTGCTCTGTCATGTAGTCGAAGTCGTTGAAGACTATGTAGCTACTTTCCTCTAATATTGAACAGATCTAGGAACACAAAAATGAAAGTTCAAAATTTTGAGAATAATAGTTTTGCTCTATGAAGATACAATATATCAAGAAGAATATTCCAAATATTATTTTTGTAGTTCGTCAATCTATTTTAGAAAGAAACCATGCAATAAATGCCTAATTAAATGCATTGATAAATCACACACACACACACTCAAAAAAAAAATCAAACCAACACAAAAATTTGATATTTATACACCTCAACATTTAGCAAACTCTAATCTTTGTATTACTCTATCGAAATTCCTTTTAGGACTTTAGACACGCAAAAAAATAGATGATTTGGATAAGTTTAGTGCAACATCATATATCTCCAAGAAATATAGAATTTTAGCGTAGCTTCACAATTCGCTTATAGATAACTGACATGTTTTCGTCAGAGATCTACCCCCACGATTATTTTTTCCATGAATTCATGAGTTGATTAAAGATAACTGATATGTTTTCATCAGAGATCTACCAAACGATTATTTTCCATGAATTGCCATTAACTATGCGAGATTAAAGATAATTTAATGAAAAAAAAAACAAATTGCACTAATCTTGTTAAGTGCTTATACTAGATAACCATCCTGTACTCCAGATTTAACAACACCACACAAGAGCATTTTTCTCTTACTTTTGTGATGCCTTGTTAGTAGCTACACCATGCATTCATTTTTTTTTTTGGCATGAAGCTTTTTTCACAGGTGAATCATATTGATGAGTAAACTATGATAGCTACTCGTGTATCATCTCATCCAAGAGTTACTGTACCACATCTTTTTGGAGAAAACTAAGAGAGCATTTTAAAAGCAGTCAAGTTGGTTCATGCTTAATGTATAATCAAACAAAAGATTTATGGTTCAATATGTAACATATGCAAATTATGTCTAACGCAAGATATATCTTATACGGTGTTTTTATTTAATATAATATAGTATACATATATAATATAATATAATGCAAGCAAATCGCATAATGCACATCCTTAGGGATTTCCTTAGAAAAACTGATCGATGGGAATCTAGGGATTTTATAAAAATATTTTCATGCTGTTTTTGTATAGAATATGATCCAAGATAATTATTCTATTCTCAACTGGAGTTTTAATAAAATTATAAGGAGTATCAATGTGCAAAGGTGTTGAGTCGTGTGATTGGAAACATTAATAGCTTGAGTATGATCATGTAAAGATTGGTTAGAATTCACCTTGATTCCACTCTCATGAATCACTTGATTCATCCACACAAGACGAGAAGCACAATTACCAGAAGATCGATGTTCCACTCCAGTAGTAGAGAGAGAAATGCAATTTCACGCCATATGAATGTAGTTACATCTGACAAAAGTAATATTTTCATTCTCAATTTTCTCTACCCTATTAACATCACTAATCTAGAATATTTACACCGAAACTGAACCTTGTAACAATTATTGGTTGATTTTATTCCTATAAGTGCACACTTATTACTTATATCAAGAATTACGCATTTATCATGGGTAATTCTAATAAGTAAACCTTGATCACATAATTGACTAATGCCAATTATATTGGCTTTCAAGTTCTGAAATAACAAGATATTTTTCAATTTTGGTAAACCATCAATGTTCAAACATCCAATTCTAATCACTTTATTACTCACACCATTACCAAAAGTAACATAACCATTACACACAGGTATAATATCATAAAGATGTAACTTTATGTCTGTTATGTGTTTAGAACAACCATTATCAAAATACCGTTTATCATTTAAACTAGTTTTTAAAGATACAACAGATGCAAGAAATGTATACTTACCTTTTACAACCCAAATCTTTTGGTTTTTTTATAGTTTTTAAACCAACTTTAGGTTCTGGTGTTTTTAAGGGAATATTGCTAAAATTCCATTCTTTAATCCTTCCTGCATATAAATCATGAAACATCATATAACATCTAGGAAGAATATGAATAGATATACAACAACAATCACAGATAGGAATAAAATTTTAACCAAAACTTTTGGATGTTGCTTCATGCCATAAGTTGCAGTTGAACGTTCTTACATCTAAAATTCAAACAGATTCAGACCCAACTACAGTGTCAAATTTAGGGTTAAAAGTCTGAACTTTATATCCAATACTTTATTTAGAAAACCATTTGTTCCTGTTAATTAGATTATTCAAAGCTGCCTTACCAAAGATCATTTTTTACAAGATCTGGTTGGCTTTGTTGAGCTCATCTGATTTCACCTTTAATTGTTGATCCTTTTGAGAACAAATGTTCTTTAAGTAAACATATTCCTTCATCACTCTGGAGACTTCACGTTTCAGAGATATAATCTTCAAGTTTTTTTCACCTAAAGTTTTCTACTACCCAAATATTTCGGTTCTAAGGGAATTAATGACTTGATCCTTTCCAGCATATACTTTTTTTGACAACTTATGTTCATACTCCAGAATGGTCAGTTTTAAAGTAGCTTTATCTAAATGAAATTCTTTCTCTTTGGTGAGAACAAAGGTAGAAGTCAACCTATCATGCAACTCACCCTTCTTTTCACGTAGGTTCTGGACTTCACCTTTCAAGTGAAGAATTTCTTTAACATGCACTTTAGATTGATGTTGTAAAATCTTCAACTAACTGACCTTATTTCGTGCCTGAATACACCTTTCGGTTGCTAACGTATGTATTGAAATATCTTCAACACTTGGATATGTGACATCATCATTATAAATATTAGAATCACAGACACATTTAAATTGAATGAAACTCATACCTTTTCAACAATTAGAAATGATATTAATTGTTGTAAGGCACAATAAGTTATTGTGAGAACAAATCACTTGATTGTATATTTGTTTTGTAGCTTCATCATGTTGTTCTTCTCCAACTAGTCTCTTCATGATGCATTAAAAGACTTATTATTCTTGAAACAGTTAAGACATTTAGTTTGGAAGTGTCCATATCCTTCACATTCTCAGCACTAAACCTTGTGATTCCCAAATCTTGATTTAGAGACATTGTTACGTCTATCACTGTTTGCTCAATCTAAACTCTGTTGAATGGAACTGGCTCATTGGTTGATAATTCTTCTTCTTCAGTAGTTTCTCAATGACCTGGTTCATACAACTCATAGCATCATCAAATTCAACATCCACCAATTGATCCTCTCCATGATCTTCCAAGGAAAATGTAGGAGCACAAGCCTTATATGTAATATCTATACCCTTGCGCCTCACGATATCATTTTCATTATTAATATCAAACGTTCTATGATCACCAAGTCATCAATATCTGGAGTTTGAGTCCTTTGGAAACTTTCCAAAGAAGTGATATTTTCATGAAATCTCTTATGGAGGGTCCTCATGATCTTTTGTACTTGGCTAGTTTCCGAGATCTCTTCACCAAGAATGGCACTTTGGTTAAATAGATCAAAACTAGAGTAGTACATCTCGATGTTCTCATCTTCCTTCATTCTTATCTCATCAGAGGCCGTAGTAACCTTTTGAAGTTTAGAAGACTTAAAGAAATTTGTACCTTCGAATTGTCATTTGAGAATCTTACACGCATCTTGAGCAGTTGTGCACCCAACCACCATCGTATGTCGAGTTTGTTCTACAACCGTCAAAATAAAATATAGACCTAAGAAGTTCACATTTTCAAGTGCTTGTTCTGTGTTGTTCCATTGACTCGTGGTTTGGAAACAACTTCCTTAATAGTAGTATCTTTGATGTTGGGACATGACCATCCAGAATTAATGATCTCCCCAAACACCTTATCTAAGAGAGCGCAAAGAGATCATCATAGATTTCCAATAGGAATATTTGAAACCATATAGATGACGAGGCCTCGAAATCGAGTTTTGACTCATGGTTGCCACCTCAATCAGTTCTGCTAAATCCTGAAATAAAATAACAATAAACTTCTTTGGTGCCAATTGAAAATTAGGGTGGCTAAGAATATAATCTAAAAATAATATTCGATGTAGTTACATAAAATAAAATGGAAGCGATAAATAATAACATGTATTTTCCACGGAGAAGAGTCTCACTCCTCCTCAAAACTCTTATTTAGAATAGATACTGCATCCTGCAAGAGCAACTTGGAATTCACACGAATAAGACTCCTCATAGACAAACCAACATTATAACAACTATTTTAACAAATTCTGGCCAACACATGGACTTCTACATCACTCTATGGACTCCTTCCTAGGTTGAAAAGATGTTTATCCCAAGTACTAAATTTACAAAGAAAATCTTAAGTTTCAATATTTCAGCGATGTAGAAACGTAGACCGCAATCTTAGATCTATCTATAAAATATGAAAAATAAAAATAAGTTTTAGAATTTTCTGAGATATGTTAAAACTCGTGCGCTAACTCATGCTCACTCGTACTAAATAAAATGAGACCTGAGATCTATATATATAACTCATAAGTCGGCCTTCTAAAGAAAGCGTGCGTCCTCATGGGCCGTGATTTGGGCCGAATTTTACAAACCGCCATTATAAGAAGAAACCTAGTAGGATTCATTTTTCTTCGACTTCAACTCGATATGATAAGGTAATTTTCATATTTCGGCTTTTAAACTCTTCATGTAGGAACATTAAACTTTTCATATTCGAGTGTTTCCTTCCTGGTTGAATTCTGACATGCATATCTACCCCAATCGCAATAAATAGGATTTCGTGTCCTTGTTCTCTTATTTCATTGTGTAGAATTCAGATACTTAAGGTGCTGTTTTGGACTAGGCTTCATTGAGATTTTGAATCCTGATATTCAGAGTTTTATTTGTTCAAAATTCTGTAAATATAAGAATCATTGTTTGTTATATGGTTCAAAAATCTTTAACTTTGTACTGTAGATGTCAAATCATGCCGGAAAGTGGATGATCATGTATTTTTATATTGTATTGGATGTCAAATCATGTCTCAAAAGTAGATGATAGTGTATTATTATATTGTATTTTGTAATATTTAGTTTTTCATAAATATAATGAAGATGTGATAAAAGAGATGAGTGTAAGGTTAGGTGTAGAAAATTGTTAGTTGTGGGCAGGGGCGGATCTAGTATACTTAGTTTGGGGAGGCCATGTATTGAAAAGCAAAAATAATTCGGTGAAATGGCGAGAATCGTCTCGTGTTATATAAAGGGGGAATAAATTAGAGAATATGAAATTAAAAATAAGAAGGAAAAAAATGGAATTAGAGAGTGAAAGAAAATAAGAAAGATATTTTTTTACTTCTAAGTTAGTACCATTAATTAGTGAGAATAGGGGAAAAAAAGAAAAAGAAAAGGTGAGGAAAAAAAGTGAGAAAAGGGTGATATTTTTTAATTAACGAGAAAGAGGAAAATAAAAAGAAAGAAGAAATAAAGATTAAAAAAAATACAGAAAAATAGGAAATAAAAAGAAAGAGAGAGTGGTTGTTTTTTTAATTATATGTTATTATTTTTAAATTTAATTAATGAAAAAGAGAAATGGAAGAATAAAGAATATATAAAATAATGGATAAAAATAAATAAACAAGAAAGAAACTAAAAAGAAACAAATGAGAAAGACGAAAATAAAATGAAAGATAAAATAATTTTAAAAAATAAGAGATAAGAAAAAGAAGAAAATTTAAAAAAAATAGAAAAATGAATATAAAAAGAGATAAAAAAATGAAAAACAAAATATAAAAAAAAAAGAAAAAAGAAGGAAAAATAGGCAAGAGGAAGAGTTGAACCATGTACCATTTGAAAAATAATTAGTTGCACAAACCATTAGACCTAGTTACAAATTTGTGCATTTTGGGAGGCCATTTTATATATAACACAAATAACAAAAAATCATAAATAATATTATGATTTTGTATTTTTATTTGAGGGGGGGCCATGGCCCCCTCAAAGGACAACGTAGATCCGCCCCTGGTTGTGGGTGATAATTTGAGTCGTAGAACAAAAGAGGATTGAAATTTAGAATTCTAAAACAGGTATTGAGAGTCTTAGACCAAAAAACCCTGTAGGATTTTTTGACTTCTTTGATATTTGTGCACCAATACCAGCTTTCAATATTTAAAACTTTTCGATTCATCTTAGACTTTCTCTCTTTCCTCCGCGTATAACTGGACCTGCCAATAAGAGATAAAAATATAAAATCTGTTTCCTAAATAATATTTAATATATGAGTAAATATATGAAAATAGAATTTTTCATTAAATACTTGATTGAATTACTCAGTTTTCATGAAAATTTCAAGAAGCAAATTTATTATATAATTAAATATATTCGAATGATTTCGATTCTATTTTTTTACAACCTTATTCAGGTTTATGAAATAATAAACAGCCGTAAAATCGCATTCTTAGGGATGAAATAAACTACTTAAATTGGAGATAAAAGTGAGTAATTAATTAATGGTATAATATCTTTACTAAGACAACACACTGCATAGTTACCTTTCTACGAAATTAATGTGAAACCTACTTTATAGCCTCCTATTTCATATACACCTTTTCCTTCTAACTTGTTCCAGCCCACTTGCTCCAGTAAAAAAGGAGGGGAAAAGAAAGAAAAAAAACAAACTCAAAACATGCTATATTTATTAATTGACTTTTCCTCCTCCACTTTGATTTATGTTTACCCGTTTATGGATTAATTTAAAAAAAAAAAAAAGGATTTAAGGAATTCTTTAATTTGGTTGCCGCTCCACAAAATTTTATGTAGTAAGAATCTTTAGGTCCAGACACACCTGAATTAGACAGAAAATTAAAACAATACTTTATTATTGTCTAATTTGAAATGGTTAGCACGAGGCCGACAAGCCAAAGATATCAAAACACATGCAGTCTATTTATTTCGGTATGTTTTTCTTCTTTTTCCTTTCCTTTCCTTTTTTTATTTTTAGTTTTTACTTTTTTATTAATTAACTACTGTTTATTCCCAGGTGATGGGATTAGATTAAGACCAAGCTTTTGTCCATAGCAAATGTGGAATGTTGAGATCTATGAATGATTAACGCGTAATTGTGATTAGATCCAGACCATCCATGATATTAACTATGGCTTACCTAACTGAACTCTTGAATAATCTTAACCTGACCGACTTTTTTCTTTTTCAAAAAAGCAAAAGAAAAAAGAAAGAAAGAAAGAAAGAAAAGGAAAAAAAAAATTATTAATGCGTTTGGACCCTTTGAGATTTGCCAAGTAATGATTGAATTTAATTGGTCCAAAGGGAGAATATATTAAATCATTTATTCTAAATTGGAAGAGCGATTGAGTTGTTGTTTCTGATATAATTTAATTAACTGTATATGTATTGTTTTGATAGGTAGATTTAGTAATTAAAACGGGTTAATTTATTACATGTACTTGATACACTTTACTAAGTGCACTATGTAAAAACTTGTTATTATTCAATTATATGTGATAATATATAACAGTTATATGTGATGATATGTGATAAAATTTTAAATTTTAGAGTTTAGTTTTCTATTTTAGGGTTTAGTTTTCCATTTTTAGAGTTTAATTTTTCATTTAAATGTTTAGTTTTCAATTTTCTTATTTAGTTTTCCATTTCAGGGTCCAACAAAAATCTATCATTCTACCAGTTATATGTGATGGTATGTGTTACTTATATGTTACGATATGTGTGAGTTATATATGATGATATATGATAGAAATTAAGGGTTTAAAGTTTAATATTCAATCTCATGGTTTAGTTTTCTATTATGGGGTATAGTTTTCCATTTTAGGGCCTAGTTTTTTGTTTTAGGTTTACTTTTCTCATTTCAGGGTTTTGAAGTGTAGTTTTTCGTGGTTTTAGAAATAAAAGGTTCTATTGGCTTGCATTTTTTTTGTATAAGCAACTCAAAACCCGAAACCCACAATCGATTCCCTCACATTTTTTGTCAACTAATCATACACTCTTACCTCACAATTCATGAAGATATAAGAGTTAAAATCGAGTTCGCCTAATAAGAAACGGGACATAGGCTCAAGGGGACTCATTTGGGATTTTTAAAGTAGCGTATATATTTGGATATGGCCGGAATAAAGGTGATATATGTGTCTCGAAGTCATTTTCAAACTCAATCATGTACGAGCAAAGTCAAACCTCATCAATGCAATTTCCAAAAAAATGCAAGCAAGCCGATAAATCACACAAGGCTACTCACTAGTTTTGCACCGAATTTGGGAGTAAAATCAAAAGAGCTTTTAGAGCTTTGCAATATTTTCACGAGTAAATGTTGATTATATATATATACACATATATGTGTGGGTTTTGGACGAAGCACAAAAATTCAACACCTCATACAAGAGGCCATAAACATGTAAAAAATCGACAAGTAAACTATTCAAACTTCCAACCAAGTGGAGTTGTTCAACAATGTAATAATGACTCAAAAGACACAAAAATTGACTCAACCCTATAAATGCGCATATAGTAAGTGTCACTTCGCCAAGAATGCGTCACTTCGCCAAGGCTCGAGTTAAGAACAACAAAACATGCTTTGTAATACCAGACCCTAACCACCTACCCACCCCACACTTAAACCATGCATTACCCGCATTTTAATGAAAATCAAGTAAAAGGAGGGGGAATAGAAACTTCCTTAATCGAGCGATTTTGGGTCGAGCTCAGTGCGGTCCACCTAGGCATTTAAGCAATCCAAGCGAAAATCGAGCACGGCTAGTATCTACCGACTTCATGAACGCTACTCACTTATCAAATCGCCCAAGGTTGAAGTCGAAAAACCAAACCTAGAAAAGAAAATCACATAAAACTCAAAAATACAAGAAAATATGTACATGAACCTCAACAAAATATTTTTTTTTTTGTTTTTCAAATTTTTAAATGTTATTGGATTTTCATTTTAAGAAGAGAGAAAGAAAATAAAAGAAATAAACGAGAAGAACTTGGGTTGCCTCCCAAGAAGCGCTTGTTTTACGTCATTAGCTCGACGTACTCCCTTTTGGTCAAGGTGAAAAGATAACGGGAGGGTCCACCAACACAATCTCCTCCTTGTCGGGAGGATCCACTCTTTGGAACGTCTTTGGCGCATTGCATAGCTCATATAAGATCCGCCAAAGAGTAAACGTTCCAAATGGGCATTTGAAGCTCGTATCGGCTAGGTCCTCGGGTGGAATGGTGGTTTTGAAGTGGCCAGACAACTCATCCAAAAAATAAAAGGAGTAATGGTCGGCTAGCTTTTCCAACTCGTGGTCGATAAACAGGGGAGAGGAATGATCTTTCTTGGTAGCCACATTTAACTCCTTAAAATCAATCAACATCCTCCTTCCCATTTTATCCCTCGTGGCCAACAACCCTCCTTTCTCGTCCTCGATTATCTTCTCGTCTTCCACTATCTCATTAAAACTTAGATTCAAATGCTTTTGAAGTTCTCGAGGTGGTTTGGCATCGTCCTCCAAGACGAGTTTATGCAAATGAGTCCAAGGGTTATCTCCCTTTATCACTCTGGGCTTCCAACCAATCTCACCCTTAAGGACTTTAATCGCTCCACTCGACCCCTCCCCTTCTTCTTTCTACGGATTGGCAAAGATGATGATCGACTTGCTCTCCTCATCCTCCAAATAGGAATGGTTGAGGGGATATGAAGGAGGCTTAAGCTCGGGCTTGTGCCTCCTCTCGACCTCGTTGGGGGCTAACTCAAATAAATCACCGATTCCCTCAAGGTGCTCTTCAAGTTCTTCAATCTTATCCCCAAAAATCTCCACCCCAAAATAATCTTCAAACTTCTCGATCCTATCATCAACAATCTCCACCCCAAGAAAATCTTCAAGCTTCTCAATGGAATCGACTCCCAACCCATCATCAATAATCTCCACCCCAACAAAATCTTCAAATTTTCCAATTTTAGCATCACTAACCTCCCCCTCCCCCTCTAACAAGTCGTCGTTGCCCTCAACGACACATTGAGAATTATCTTCCCACAAACATGGGGCACAGAGAGGCACAACAGACTCATCATTAAGAACAAGGGGCTCATCCTCACAACATCCCTCAATATCGACGTCCGGGCTAACCTTCTCCTCAAGGCTCCTTTCCTCCATATAAACTCGTTCGGTCGTGGCCTTGATGAAGTCCATATATACCCATTCTTTGAAAGACTCTTTGAAGTAAAAGGTAAAGGGTCAAAAGAGGTAAAAACATCCGAAAACAAACCCACGTCCTCTTCCTACGGCGAGACAACCGTATTAGCAACCACCCCACACTTATCGAGGATAGTATCGGGCGAGTCCGACACTATGGGCAGATATTGCATGAGGTTCGGATTAGAGGGTGGGGTAGGATCATTCACCGAGATAAGTGGGCCCACGTGAGGAGTAACGAGAGAGTTATAAGGCGGCGGTGGGCTAGGGCTAGATAACGTAGCAAGTCGAGCCTTCATATCAGCTATCTTCTTTATCAACTCAAGATCCTTAGAGGAAAAAGCCATGTTCACGTCATTATCACAAGACTACATTGCTTGAGAAGTCTTTGGCTCGAGAGGTAGGGTAGGAGCAATCACCGGGATAGTCGAATGACAAGGGCTCAAATGAGGAGTAACAACAGGATTATGAGTCGGCGGTGGAGAAAAAGATGGCATAGCACAATCGGGTCCCACATGATGTCCATGACCCCCATACACGTCCTCCTAAAGAGGCATCGGCATATTGAACGAGGAGAATGAAGGGCAAGATTTGGTATCATGACCACACGGTCCACACCATGCACATCCCAAAAAAGGTTTGTTAACATCCCCCATAGTGCGGATGGGGGGGCCACTTGCGATATTGGAGCTAAACATGCAATATGGATCATGCTTAGGGACACTATTGGTGGCACCAATTGGGGCATGATTGAAATTGGAAGTACGAGAATCGCCATACGGGCCGGGATTCGGATTCCCACCACCCACATTTTCACTCGGATACATATTCGGCATAGGATTGACATTATAAACGGGGGGGACTCTATACCGGCCGGGAATTGGGCTCGGCATATTAGGAAAATGTTGAGGAGCACCATAGCCATACGGATCAGAAATTGGGGCTTGCACTTTCGGATAGGAATTCGGAGCTCCATAACCACCCAAGGAACCATTCATGCCCGAGAAACTATTAAACCCGACATGGTTTGCACCATGCCCTCCCACGCCGGGTTGCCCATAACAAAAACTACCGTTGGCAACGTGGTTTGCACCATGCCCTCCCACGTTGCCAAGGCCATTATACAACATCTCATTCCTGACATGGTTTGCACCATGCCCTTCCATGCCGGGAATGTATCCACCAAAGCTATACGTACCTAACATACTTAACAAAAAATGTTAAATAACAAAGCAAGTTAAAAACACAATGAAACGATAATCAAATCGAAAGCCTTAATAAAGCCGAGTCACAACGGCGCAATTTTGAAGTGTAGTTTTTTGTGGTTTTAGAAATAAAAGGTTCTATTGGCTTGGTATAATCGGATTTCGATTCAATTAAGAGAATCAATGTGTTTCAAGCTTTAAAAAGTGAAGGAAAATGAAAATAAAGCAATTAACCTAATAAAACTATTGTAGGAATTGAAATAGCAAGTTGGTCGGATGCGTCATCGTATGCCTCAAATATAAAATGCAAAGCAATAATGAAAACAAGCAAGAAAATGCAATGTTTCACCAAGTACAAGCATGCATGCATAAGGTACAACTAGGCATAAAATCCTAAACAATGCAAATAAGTAACAATTGAAAGCATGGATGTAAAGAGCAAGAAGTTGACATGAAAGTTTAAAACTTTAAGGAAAATAACAAGCATCAAATGTAGATCTAAGATTTAACCTAAAACTATGCATGAAAATAAAATTTCAAATAAAGCATAGGAAAGACTTGAAATCAAGATGATCTAAGACTCGATCTATGATCCAGATGTGTCACTCATCTAGATTCCATATCCAATTCTTAAGATCTAACATGAATTCAAGTTGCTAAGACAAAAAGTATAAAATGAAGAACAAAGCATGGAAATGAAGAACAAGCATGGAAATAAAGCATAAAACATTAAATTGAAAGGAAACTTACTTGAATTAAGAAATGAAACAAAGCTTGAATGTAATTGCATCAAAAGTAACAATCCAAAGGAGTATTTGGATTCTTCTTAGGCTTACAAACCCAAGGAGGTGCTTGAAATTAAATCTAATCTAGAAAAGGAAATTACATCAAAGCTTGAAATTAAATCTAAAACCTAAGAAAGAGAAACATCCAAGAGCTTATGAGAAATTTGATCCCAAACCCTAGATTGGGTTAGGAGGAGAGTTTTTATTTACAAAATGAGAGTTGTGTTCTATTCATACTAGATTAAATTGGGTTAAATGGGCCAAATTGGCCTTAAAAGTCTTGATTTTCCCAGGTTTGACCCAGATTTGACCCATTGTCGTTGCTGTTGGCGAGCAGGCTGGCAACGCCAGGCGCTGCTGGAAGGGGGCGCTGGCGCCTGATGTGGTGAGCAGTTTGGCAAGTGCTGGGCGCTGGCGCCTGCTGTGGCGAGCAGTTTGGCAAGTACTGGGCGCTGGCACCTGCTGTGGCGAGCAGTTTGGCAAGCGCTGTGTTCGGAGGAGGCCTTGACGCCTATTATGGCAAGTTGTGGCTAGTATTCCAGAATGTTGGGTGTTTTTGAAGCATCCCTTGACCTATAAAAATAGGATTTTGTGCACATAAAAACCCAAGAATTTCACCAACTTTAAATCAATTAAAACCACTTAACCCATTTTCACATAAAATCAAAAGAAGAACACAAGAACCCAAAAATAAGAAAAAAAACCTAGAAAACTTAGCTAAACTACTCAAAACCCACTAAAAATATTATAAAATCCTAATTAAAACAATAGAAAAAGCACAACAATTACATGCAAAACAACATTTTAAATTTAGAACTTCTATTATTTGAGATGATATTTATCTGTTATATGTGATGATATGTACCAATTATATTTAATGATATATGTCAGTTATATACTTTTTTTGTGGTGGTGAAATATAAGGGTTCATATGGATTGGTATTATCGGAATTGAAGTGCTCATAGGGATCAACGAGTTTTTAGCTTGTGAAACTATAAGAAAAACGAAAGTAAAGCATGTATTTTGAATGCCTCATGCATTTGCCATATTGAAATTGCAAGCAATAATAAAAATAAGCAATAAAAAACAAAGAAACAACAAGGTACAATCAAAGAAACCTAAGGTACAACTATGCATGCATGATCATGAAATCTAAACTAATGCGAATCAACGAAAATCGAAAGCACCATTAGAAAGAGCCATGAAAGTTGACGTGAAATTTATAATCTTTATGAAAAATAACTAGAAATAAGGAGTAGATCTAGGAATCAAAATTAAACCATGCATAAAAATAAAAAACAAAATAAAGCATAAGGAATACTTAAATTAAAAACGATCAAGGACCCGATCTATGATCAAGGTGTGTCACTCACCTAGATTCCATAAACCAAATCATAAATCTAACAACAAATCTAAGATTTAAGACAAAAATGCATAAATTGAATAACAAACATGAAATTAAGAAAAGTTTACTTGAATTAAGAAAGAGAATCACAAACTTGATGAAATTACAATCCAAATTAAATACAAGTGATGGCTTGAATTCTTCTTGAGCTTACAAAGACAAGGAAAAACTTGAAAAAAAAAATCTAAAAGCTAGAGAGGATTTGGCCCCCAAGTTCATGCATTAGTTGGGAGAATAAGAGATTATGAGACCTATTCTGAAATTCATTACTTGAATTCATCTTACATCTATTTATACTAGGTTTAATTGAGGGCAAATGGGTCAAATTGGCCTCAAAAGCTTGGTTTTCCCATGTTTGACCAAGGTTGACCCGAAATGATGCAACATAGCGCAGCATTGATGGCTTGGCGTGGGCGTGCACGGGGGTGGGCAGGCTGTGCGCGGGGTTAGCTTGGCGTGGCAGGGTGCTGGGCGTAGCTGTCGACAGGCGTTGGCAGGGTCCTGGTGCGCGGGCACACATGCGTGTGCGGGCAGGCGTGCACTAGCACAGGCTTGCTGGCACTACTGACTTGGGCGCTGGTTGGCGAGCGGGCGCGAGGGCGCGCGCAGCAGGCATCGGCAGCTTGCTGGCGCTGTCAGCAGGCGTCTGCAGCTTGCTAGGCGTTGCGTGCGGGCGAGGCGCTTTTTGGTGAGCGGGCGCTGTCGATAGGCGTCGACAGCTTTCTAGGCGTGACGTGCACTCTTGACTTGGCCCGCGGTAGCTTGTGCCAAGGCCCGGTTGGTGAGTCTTGGCACGGCTCGGCTCTTCTTGACGACCATTCCAGAATGTTTTGGCGTTTTGGAGGTAGCTCGTGGTGCGGATTTAGGCACGACTTGGCACGGAACCTTGTCCTCAATGCCTTGGCTCGAATCTAGGCGCATCCGGCACGGACTTAATTCATTAAGCCACCCATGAAATAAGAATTTTGAATATAAAAACTCAGGAATCACACAAACCTCACTAACGTCGCACACATAAGGTTCAAAACAATAAAACAAGAAAACAACCTAATAACTTAAAGAAACTCGACTAAAGAATACTATAAACAACACTAAACCCTAATTAAAAATACAAGAAAAACACCACAATTACATGCAAAACAACCACCCCACACTTATCAGTTTGTTCGTCCTCGAACAAAGAAAAGAATCGAGAATGCACATGCAATGAACATTATGCAAAAAGAAAAATCCTTGTGCTTATCCTAATTAAAATGATAAAAGTATGAATATAAACTCGTTATCGTCAAGCATTGCTTGTATTAACCTTTCTCAAATGAATACCAAATTGATGACTTCCTCACAAATGGAATTTTAAGGTGTTTGCTAAGTTTACTCATGTTTTTTTTTATATATGGGATATATATACGCTCAAATCGGATAATACATGCATCTTGTCAAGATTTCACAAATTAGAAACTCAAAACCACCCATTGTACATGACCAAATAAGAACCGAAAGAGGTCTTTATTTCGGGTTGTAATATTGCCTCTTTGGTAAGGTATGGAATATATGGATATAGTGTCTATCACACGATCAAACGTGATCAATAACACACGAAACCCTAACTTCTAGAACTCGAAGCTTATGATCGCTTCAACCTTCCCAAATTACAAAACTTTTATTCAAAACCCTTTTGTACATACATACGTTTTTCCGACTTTCATTTCAAAACACTTAGAAACTTTCTAAATTCGTTTCTTTTTACTAAACTTAACCTTTTTATTATTAGTCTCTTCACTTAAACGCACGCTTTATCACTTTTTGTGATTTGTGTTGGAGTTATTTTTTACATATTTTTTAAGAATAAGAAACTCAAAACCCAAGATCCACAATTGATTTCCCACACATTCTTAGAAAACTAAAAACATACACTCTCATCTCACAATATATGAAGATATAAGAGCTATAATCGAGCTCGGCTAACAAGAAATGGGGCATGGGCTCAAGGGGTCTCATTTGGGATATTTAAGTAGATTATATACCTGGATATGGCCGGAATAAAGGTGATATGTGTGCCTCGAGGTCAGTTCCAAGTTCAATCATGTACGAGCAAATCAAGCCACCTCAATGCAATTTCCATAAAAATGCAAGCAAAATCGATAATTCACACAAGGCTACTCACTAGTTTGCACTGGGTTTTGGAAGACAAAATCAAAAGAGCTTTTAGAGCTTTGCAATCTTTTCACGAGTAAATGTTGAGTATATATATATATATATATATATATATATATATATATATATATATATAGAGAGAGAGAGAGAGAGAGAGAGAGAGAGAGAGAGAGAGAGAGTTGGGTTTTGGAAGAAGCACAAAAATTCAACTCCTTACACAAGAGGGCATATACATGTAAAAACCCGACAAGTAAACTATTCAAACTTCTAAGCATGTGGTGATTCCTCAACAATGTAATGAACTCACACATGACACCAAAATGACTCAACCATATAAATGCGCTATTAGTAAGCGTCACTTCGCCAATGCTCGAGTTAATAAAGACAAATTATACTTTGTAAAACTCGGACCCTGATCACCCACCCACCCCAAACTTAAACCATGTAATACCCTCATTGCATTTTAATGAAAAAAAGGTTAAAGGAGGGTGAGATAGAAGCTTCCTTAACCGAGCGAGGTTTGGGTCGAGATCAGTGGGGTTCACTTAAGCATCCAAGCAATTAAAGCAAAAACTGAGCACAACTTGTTTTTTCCTGGCTCCATGAACGCTACAAACTTATCAAATCGACCAAACTTGGAGTCTAAAAAACAAAACAATATAAAAGAAAATCACACAAAATCAAAAACACAATAAAATATACACATGAATGAAAAAAAAATCTAAACCAAGGGTTAAAACGAACCAAAAGACAACACACATTTTTTTTTTAGTTTTTTTAATTTTAATTTTTTGAATGTTTTTGGATTCTTATATAATAAGAAAGCAAAGAAATAAATAAAAGACCATGAGTTTCCTCCCAATAAGCGCTTATCTTACGTCATTATCTTGACAAACTCCCTTCTTGATCATGGTGAAGTTGAGACGGAAGGATACACAAAAGCAATGACCTCCTTGTCGCGTGGAAAGAGAAAATAGTGACGATAAGGCCCCTCGATGGGTTCAACTTCCAACCAATCATCAATAATATCCATCCCCCTCTCTAAAATTCCATCGTTGCCCTGAACGACACATATACCATCCTTCTCACGCAATCCCTTGGCACATTGAAACACAATTGAATCTTTATTACAAACACGGGCCTCATTTCCCTCACAACAACCTTCAACATAAGCTCCCAGGCCATACTCCTCTACATTGATCTCTTCCTCCATATAAACTTGTTCAACCAACTCTTGAATCTCGTCAACATGTTAGCAATCCGCATGATAGATGCTTGATGGAATAGATGGCAAATTAGACATAGAAAACGTGACAATTCACCCGCTACGGACAAAGTAAGATTTTTCTTCTCAACGTCTATCAAACATTGAGTTGTAGCCATAAATGGGTGGCCTAGCAAGATAATGTGTTCGGTGCCATCTTTCTTCACCATTCCAGCATCCAACACCACGAAATCGACCGGAATCACAATCCCTCTAATTTGTTCAAGAACATCCTTGACCATCCCTTTTGGGTATCTAATTGACCGATCGTCCAATTGTAAGAAAATGCGTGTCTCTTGTAAAGGAGCAAGTTCTAATTGTTCGTAGGTCAAAATCAGCATCAAATTAACACCCGCCCCAGAATCAAGCATGCTATTACTGACTTTTCCATTCCCAAGTGTGATATCAATACAAAACGAGTCGGGATCCAGTTTCTTAAGAGCCAAGAGAGAAGGGTCACAAACCACACTTGCCTCCTTAGATAGATAATCTCTCTTATTCATAGCGCTCTCAAGCTTCTTGGAGGAAAGCTCCTTGAAGAACTTGGAATAAGAGGGCATACTCCGGATGGCGTCTAACAAGGGAAGAGTGATGTTTACATTGGACAATGAATCATGGAGCTTTTAGAACTTTTCATCTTTCTTATCATTTTTTAGCTAGGTTGGATAGGGTATAAGGGTCATAGAAGTTGGTGCCTTATAGGGGTTCGAAGACTTGTGTAGGTCATCGGGAAGTTCCTTTGACAAAGTGGGACCCACAGAAGTAGAATCGGGAGGAATAAGACATTAAAAATAGAAATCACCTCCTCCTCGGACTGCGGGACAACCTTATTATTAACCACCCTACCACTTCTAAGGGTCGTGATTGCATGAGCTTGCGAAGGTTGGCTTGGCAATTTGACTTTATCATAAGCTTGCTTTAGCATATTCACATCACTTGCTAATTGCCCCATTTTAGTGTTTAACCCATTTGTCGTAGCCTCAAGAGCATTAAACTTAGATTCAAATGAAGCTAACATAACAGAAAATGATTTCATTTGTTGCATAATGACCAAGAGATTTGGATCGGAAGGTGGAGTAGGAGCATTCACCGGAATAGGCGGACGAGACGGACCCACATGAGGATTAACACTCGCATTTATATTGGCATAACTATAATTCAGATGATTTTAGTTGTTAGGATTATAAGGAGGATTGTGATTTGGCGGACGAGCAAAAGATGGCCTAGCAAAACTGGGTCCCGTTTGATACCCTTGATCCCCACACACTTCCTCCGATTGAGGCATCAGCATATAGAAGGATGGAATTGAAGGACAAGAAGTGCTATCATGACCAAATATTCCACACGGCGCATACGGATGATCCGAGCTTGGGCTAGATTACTCAGAAATTTGAGCCTCCATAGCGCTATTTTCTTTTCCAACTCAAGCTTCCTAGGGGAAGAAGCTTCACTCACTTATTAGAGCTAGAATACATCGCCCGAGAAGATTTTTGTTGAGAATTTTCGGCTAAAGTGGTGAAATTCTTGTGAACCACATTAGGAGGTTGATCCTTCATATTTCCCCCCGCCGACGTGCCACCATATATTAGAAATATGGGTCAAACGCCTCATAAAAAGTTTGGATTAAAAGATCTTTTGCCACTTGTGAAGATCTTGGAAATGAGACCAAGCTGAGTGAAATGGCTCAATTTTAATTTGTTTAAACTAGATAATATTTATCCTCAACTCGGCCGTCTTTTCATAGGAATAATAATGATTTAAAAATATCGCCAAAAGCTCGTCCCATGTATGAATTGAGTTAGAAGAAATACTAATGAACCATGATAATGCCTTATCTTGAAGAGCATACGAAAAACATTGGAGTTGAAGATGCTCTAAACTCATCTTGTTAGGATGATGAAAACTCGAGACTTGCCACAAGAATTGTCAAAGGAATCGGAGAGGATCCTCTTTAGCAAATCCATGAAATATCGGAAGCCGAGCAAAATTGAGCGATTGTATATCAATAGCCATAACCTCGGGAGGAAGGGATACGGAAGATGAGATTGTTGCCCCCAAAAAGGTATTTCTAACCTATCTCATAGCAAAGACGGGAAAAACATTCTGGGCATTGGGGACCACACCTCCAAACAATGCAAACGGATCGGGAGTGCCCTCTTGAACATTATTGTCGGCACCTCCATAACCCGGACCTCCACCATTAACATTAGAATTTCCATTCGAATGATGATTAAAATTATAAGCATGAGGAACTCCATACGGGCTAGGATTTGAATTTTGGCCACCAACATTCCCATTCGGACTAACAAAGCCTCCATTATACATATTCAGAAATTGATTGGGGACACCATAACCTTCATACGGACCATTCGTGCCCATAAAGCTTCTATACCCAACATGGTTTGCACCATGCCCTCCCATGTTGGGTTGACCATTTTCGTTACCACCATTGTCAACATGGTTTTCACCATGCTCTCCCACGTTTCCTAAACCACTACCATTCATCCCGTTCCCAACATGATTTTCACCATGCCCTCCCATGTTAGGAATGTAACCCCCATTGCCATAAGTATTGGAAATGAAGGAATTAGAAGAGTTAGGAAGGGGTGTGGTACCTTGGTGTAAGCCCATGGCGTGTCCATGAGTGGTAAAACCACTCCCTTGATTTCTTAAAGCATGGTCGTAAGATCCCGTTGGATTGGAACTTGAAGGCCTGGGCTTGTCATTAGGAGTGGATGGCTCAACAAGAACAATGGGCTCAGGATTAATAGAGCTTTGAGGATCATGAGCCCATGGAGACTTCCCGTTGGGATTGAGAAACGGGCCGGTGTTGGGAAGATTATTCGCCATGTTATGATTAGTATCAAGGGGACGTCTTATATGCTTTAATTGCTCGGGATTCAAGATGTAAGGATCCAAATTGTTCCCAATAGTTCTACGTTCCTGCAGACACTCAAGAAAAACATCAAACACTAAAGAAAGCTAAAACTCAAAGAAACTACAAGAAAATAAAAAACTTTACCAAACCGAGTCGCAACGGTGCCATCTTGAAGTGTTTTTAAGTGTCATTGTAGGGTTTTCACTAAATTTACCCAAGTGTTTTTTTATATATGGGATGTGTATACGCTCAAATCGGACAATACATGCATCTTATCAGGATTTCACAAATTAGAAACTCAAAATAACCCATTGTAAATGACCAAATAAGAATCGAAAGAGGTCTTTATTTCGGGTTGTAATGTTGGCTCTTTGGTAAGGTATGGGATATATGGGTATAGTGGCTAACACACGATCAAACTTGATCAATAATAGACGAAACCATAACTTCTAGAACTGGAAGCTTATGATCGCTTCACCCTTCACAAATTACCAAACTTTTATTCAAAAACCTTTCGTACATACATACGCTTTTCTCACTTTTATTTCACAACACTTATAAGCTTTTTAAATTCGCTTCTTTATACTAAACTTAGCCTTTTTAACATTAAACTTTTCACTTAAACACACGCTTTATCACTTTTCGTGATTTGTGTTGGAGTTTTTTTTAATATATATATTTTAAGAATAAGAAATTCAAAACCCAAAACCCACAATTGATTTCCCACACATTCCTAGCCAACTAACAACATACACTCTTGTCTCATAATATATGAAGATATAAGAGCTAAAATCGAGCTTGGCTAACAAGAAATAGTGCATAGGCTCAAGGAGGCTCATTTGGGATATTTAAGTAGATTATATATTTGGATTTGGACGGAATAAAGGTGATATGTGTGCCTCGAGGTCAATTCCAAGTTCAATCATGTACGAGCAAAATCAATCCACCTCAATGCAATTTCCATAAAAATGCACAAAAGGTTACTCACTAGTTTGCACCGGGTTTTGGAAGACAAAATCAAAAGAGCTTTTAGAGATTTGCAATCTTTTAACGAGTAAATATTGAGTGTATATATATATATAGTCGGGTTTTGGACAAAGCACAAAAACTTAACTCTTTACACAAGAGGGCATATACATGTAAAAACCCGACAAGTAAACTATTCAAACTTCTAAGCATGTTGTGATTGCTTAACAATGTAATGAACTCACACAAGACACAAAAATGACTTAACCATATAAATGCAATATTCGTAAGCGTCAATTCGCCAAGAATGCGTTGCTTCGCCAAGGCTCAAGTTAATAAAGACAAATCATACTTTGTAAGACCCGAACCCTAATCACCCACCCAGCACACACTTAAACCATGCAATGCCCTCGTTGTATTTTAATGTAAAACAAATAAAAGGAGGGTTAGATAGAAGCTTCCTTAACCGAGCATGGTTTTGGTCGATCTCGGTGGGGTCCACTTAAGCATCCAAGAAATCCAATCAAAAACCGAGCACGACTTGTTTCTCCTGGCTCCATGAACGCTACCAACTTATCAAATCGACCAAAGTTGGAGTCGGAAAACACAACACTATAATAGAAATTCACACAAAATCACATAAAATCAAAACCACAAGAAAATATGCACATGAATCAAAACAAATCAAGACCAAGGTTTAAAACGAACCAAAAGACAACCCACATTTTTTTTTAGTTTTTTTTTTCAATTTTTCGAATGTTTCTTGATTTTTATATAATAAGAAATAAAGAAATAAATAAAAGAACATGGGTTGCCTCCCAAGAAGCGCTTATTTTACATCATTAGCTTGGCGAACTCCTTTCTTAATCATGGTGAAGTTGAGACGGGAGGATCTACTAAAGCAATGAACTCCTTGTTGGGTGGAAAGAGAAAACCATGACGATAGGGATTGACCCGATGGCCATTGACTTAGAACTGTTCTTGAGTCTTGGGTTCGATTAAGGTCATCTCCCAACTTGGATTGACTTCTTCAACTTGTTCCCCATTTTCCGCGAAGATAATAGTTTATTTGTCACACTCGTTATTATCATTATTGGAAACTTGGTCATCTAATTAGCCACATTCATCCCCATCCACACCTCCAGTGTTCTCAACCTCATTCACACTCCTATGTCCCAACTCAAACCCATCGTCTCGGTGCAAATCATCAACCCACTTCTCATCGACTCGAGCCTCAACTCCTGATTATTCATATCAACCGCGTCTTTATTCATACATAAGCAAGTCATGAGAAATTTTCTCAAAGTCTTGAAATCTTTGTGACTTTCCTTCCGATATCGAGCTTGTCGTTCTTGCAAAATATTTGTTGCCTCTAAGTTTCGATCAAGTCGATCAATGACCATAGCTAGGAACTCCCTATTCCATTTATCTCTACGATCATTCACCGCTTGTAAAACCCAAGTTTCTTTATTAACACCCGCCCATCCTTCCAAAGGGGTATCGGGGTCCGTGGGCAAATCCTCGACTTGAATATGAGAAGGCCCCTCGATGGGTTCAACTTCCAACCTATCATCAATAATCTCCATCTCCCTCTCTAAAACTCCATCGTTGCCCTCGAAGACACATATACCATCCTTCTCACACAATCCCTTGACACATTAAACATAATTGAATCTTTATTACGAACAAGGGCCCCATTTACCTCACAACAACCCTCAACACAAGCTTTCGGGACAAATTCCTCCACATTGCTCTCTTCCTCCATATGAACTTGTTCAACCAAATCTTGAATCACGTCAACATGTAAGCAATCTGCATGATAGATGCTTGATGGAATAGATGGCAAGTAAGACATAGAAAACGTGACCGATTCACCCGCTACAGACAAAGTAAGATTTTTCTTCCCAACTTCTATCAAAAATTGAGTTGTATCTATAAATGGGCGGCCTAGCAAGATAGTGTGTTCGGCGCCATCATTCTTCACCATGCGAACATCTAACACCACGAAATCGACCAGAACCACAATCTCTCCAACTTGTACAAAAGCATTTTTGACCATCCCCTTTGGGTAACTAACTGACCGATCAGCCAATTGTGAGCAAATGCGTGTTTCTTGTACAGGATCAAGTTCTAATTTCTTGTAAGTCAAAACCGGCATCAAATTAACACCCGCCCCAGAATCAAGCATGCCATTAGTGACTTTTCCATTCCCAAGTGTGATATCAATACAAAACGAGCCAGGATTGGTACAATAGCTCCTAAAATGGTGGATGCAATAATCAAAACTAGTATGTTTACTAGTGCCGTTTATTTTGTTTCTATCTTTTATCACCAAGGGAAAATTGAATTTTAATTAATTAAATTTATTAATTAAGTAATTATAAATATTATGTTAACTAATATAAATGGAAACCATCACAATATTTTCATAGATCGAAAATTATGAAGAAGTAAGTAATTTAACTTGTAAAAATATTATTATTGAAATGAATATATTTGAAAATTATGAAATATTTAATCGCACAAAATATTTTTAGTTTTTTTATTGCCTTTATTCTTATCATCGGTCAATAATATTAAAGTTCTCCGATTGGTAACTCTTGATATAACATGTCCGATTGGTCACTACCGAAAATCGACTTCTTAAAGAAAAGTTCAACATGATATATATTGTCATTGAACTTTTTTGATCGCCATGGTGTATGACTAGATCATTGAAAATTATCATCGTTTGAACTTTAAAGAAATATTGGACCATACAGTGTGCTAGTCATTTGGGGGATCAACACTAACTCACTTTCATTGCTTCATTGAAGAATTTTTTAGCTCCCAAAACATGGTCGCCAAGTTTTAAAACAACCAACCTAATTTCTTTGCACAACCCAAAAGAATGATCAATATTTCTCAATAACATGACTGTAGTCCTAACTATAAATTTTAGCTCATAGTTTGGCAATCTAAACCACTTAATTGTGCTTAAAAACTCTTGTGAGTGGACGTCCTGCAATATTGTAATATTTGAATCGATTTTGCATGTCCTGTCAGAACTCAGATATATCTTACATTATTCATCATTCAATAAAGTAATATATTTATTAATCAAATTAAAATCATTAAGTGTCGTGTAAAGATAAAACAACCCTTCAAATATACAAATAATTCAATAGTTATACTAAATTATAGGTATGTGCTTGCCACAGTTGGTTTAATAGGTCACCATCATCTCTCAATAATAGATAATATGGGATAGAAATTTTAATGACATTATCGTTTGGTCTTCCAAATATTCTATATCATATGCTATGTATTCACTCAGATTTTTCTTATTTAACACAATCATGATCTAAATTGATATTTTAGTGCATCACTAGTAAAATTTGACGAAAATATCCACAAAAAAATATTGTTTTACCTCTAAATGGAAGTTACCTGAATGGCGAGTTCATCAATCCAATTTTTTCCTTCAATTCAAAGTTTAAAAACAATGCATATGCATCATCAAAGCTTCATCCAAATAATGAGCCGTGCACGCACTATTAATTCTACAAGTGAATCCTCGAAGATCATACACGATAAATCTTGGTGAAGATTAGAAGTAATCTTAATCAATTATAAAGATAATTGCATAAAACGCCAAAAACTGGTACCTTGAGATATTCTCAACTGTCATTATTTGTTAAAACATCATCTAACAAATATTTTTAACATTTCTCCCAAACTTTTTGCGGATATATTACTAATATTGATTGATCTAGTATTCATCTTAGAAAACCTTCACAAATAATTATAAATAATATATGTAAAAAGAATGTTAGTATTAAGATAAAATCATATATATCTAGGTGAAAATGTAGATGAGAATATATGGAATCTTTTAATTTGAGCATCTTCTCCATTCACAATCACTTTGGTTACTCCATAATTAATATAATATATTTTTCTCCTATACAATAATTATACAATCAATTAGGTGGAAATAGAATATAAACTATTTAGAATAATTTATATATATGTTAAAACTTTTTGTATTACTTGACTCGACAATATTTTATATCAATGACCATAAGTTGAATCTTTGTATATGTACAACAAAACCTTGCCATCATATTCATCCCTCAAAGTACATGTGCAAGCCGCAATCCTCTGAATAATTTGAAATATTCAAAAATGATACTGTAAATAACATAATTTTAGACTACACTTGCTTTTGAAACAATCCCTTTAAAAAACTGTTTGTTTAATTGAATACAAAATTAGTTTTGGCAAGAATCATAACAAGAGTATTGCCAACAAAATAATGTTATATATTTTTAAAAAAACATGTTCGCATATAATCTTAAGAAAGAAACATTAGTATTAGTTCATATTTTAAGAAATAATAATTATTTGAGGGTTTATTAATATTATTAACTTGGCTACAAAATTATATATAATAAATAAAAAAATTAAACTAATTAGGGTATCTATCTTAGGTGGCTCAATTATTTAAGAAATTGCATGCTAGAAAAAGCAAATAAATGAAATAAAAACAAAATAAAAAGAAATAAATTAAGAAACCTAATTAAGGTATCTATCTTAGGTGGCTGAATTTATTTAAAAAATATTATACAAATAAAAAATAAATAAAAGAAATAAGAAAGAAACTTAATTAGGGTATTGACAAATTATACCATGCACTCGGATGCACATGCATGGTGCATCCGGTTCTCACTTTAATATTATGTACAATGGTATATGGATGTTTTGTGCGATGGTATATGAATGTTATGTGTAATGATGTATGGATTTTATGTGCAATGAGAAATAAATATTTTATTCCACGAAGAATCTCGTCAACCAGATATCTACTGCCACTTCGACGATGCCCGCTTACACTTTCCATCGACTGGGTCTTAATGGGCATTTCGATGGAAAATATGTAAGTTATATGCGATGGTATATGGATGTTATGTGTGATGGTATATGGATCTGGTGGCATTCTTAATCTATGATCCCATCATATACCAATGCCTTGCATTGTAAATTATATATAAAGGAAACGAGCATAGATGGAAGGCATCTTGTGACATAAAGTTTCTTTTAAAGATCGCACACTTTTAAGAAACGTGCAAGATGTGTATGGTGTTGTTTGGTCGGTAAACACCCAAATTGCTCTTGAGAAACCGTTTGAATCAAGGAATGATTGATTTTGAGTTTTTTAGCTTGAATAGGAATATTTAATTCCCTTGTAAGTTTGGTTTCTCGTATCCCTAAAATTATCACAAATAGAATGATGTGGGATCTCATAACAAATTTGTCTCTCCTCATAACGAGCACGTTGCTCATTTTCGGTCCATTCTCTTGATTGTTGTTTGGCCAATTCCCTTTCTAATGGCTCTTGTGCTCGTCATTTGGCCAATAGTTGTGCATGTTTAGCTCTCGTATTCATGATTCTCTCATCCTCACAATTTTTACTATCACCCTACGTAAATCCTACACCTCATTTATCCATGGCTCATATTGTTGTATTCAACATTTTAGCGGTTACTTAAGATATATTTCATGAGTGGGATTTGAACCCACGACCTCTTGTAAATAGAGGAATGGTGTTAACGTCTTGCCAGTTCGATTACATGTGAGAGTTTATAAACTTTTAATATATATTAGATATAAATTAAGTTATAAATTATAAATATAATTAATTATATTATATTCATAAAGATTATATTTATGAATAATGATATATAAATATATAATATTATTATATATATATATATTGTATATAAATAATGATATATAATTATTATAGATGTATAATATTATTTATAATTATATAAATATATAATAATTATATTATATTTATAAATAATAATATATAAATAAATAATATTATTATAAGTATATATTATAAATATAATTATTTATAAATAATTATAAATATATATTATTTGAAATATATATTTATTATTAATTATATATATCATTAATTATAAATATATATTATTTATAAATATATTATTTATAAGTAATTATATATAATTATTATAATGTATAATATTATTTATAAATATATAAATATATAATCATTATATTATATTTACAAATAATGATATTGTAAATATATAATATTATTATAAATATATGTTATTCATAAATATATTATTTAAATATATATATGTATGTATATATATATGTATATATATTGTATATTAATAATGATATATAATTATTATAAGTATATGATATTATTTATAAAAATATGAATATATAATAATTATATTATATTTATCAATAATGATATTATAAATATATATTATTTATAAATATACATATTATAAATATTTATTATATATAAATAATGAAATATTATTATTATAAATATATAATATTTTTTATAAATATATAAATATATAAGTATATAATTATTATATTATATTTATAAATGTATAATGTATATTATATTATAATTATAAATGATTAATATAATTATATATATTATTTTATAAATAATTAATTAAATTATAAATATATAATATTATTTTATATGTATTATAATTATAATATTATAAATTATATTTTAAATAATTTGCTCACGGCTTGCCCGTCAGCATTATTCTTTTTTTTTTAAATGCTTTTTGGTGTAGGCCGTTAGCAAATTGCTGATGGCCTATGCCCATCAGCAAACCCTTCAGGAAAGGGTGTCAACTTGGTTTCTGATAGAAAACTAGTAAAGACATGGCGACCTCTAATTATAGGAATCTTTCTTATTTTTTAATTCTTAATAAATTACATTGTTGTGCGAGGCATACATATATATTTCCCAAGAGAATAATCTAGAAACCCTAGAAGCTTTAGATACAATAGTTGTAATCCAAAGGCTCTATTAGGTAGTATAGATAGGCAGTACAAAGATACACAGTCTGTCAATTTTATTCTGTAGCTCTTATCCTGAGTTGTGGTTAGATGTTGATGTTTACTATGTAACTTTGTCAAATTCATGTTGACAAGTAGCTACTTTCTTGTACCGATCTTATGCGAGCTCATGTCAACTTGCTTCTTTGTCATGCTTATGGTGACATGTTTTATGATGAGGTCGTGCGACCTCATGATATCATCCATCTGCTTCAGGATGCTCATTGCAACAAATCGCTGCTTTGCAGGGCTTAGGGCGACCCGTCTATTATGCCACCTCAATTCGTGGGAGGATGAAGAAACATCTAAAATTTTGTGACGAAGTATCTAGAAGAGTTATCCTAATAGTTTTTTGTTAAGGATATATGTGATCTAATCAAGAGTGGGACCATAATTCTTTTGTATGAAGTTAAAATTGAGCTCCAAGTTTTTGGTTCTTAAGCGATGTATGAGATTATTTGCTAGGATTATAACACCCTGATTTTTGGCCCAAAGAACAAGTGTATTAGGAAGAGGTAGTTGAAGCTCGTTAAGTAAAGATTGCAACCAAATGACATCAGTGGCCTCACTGGCAAGACTTCTATTTTCGTCATCAGTACTTGAACGAGAGACTTTAACCTTCTTCTTAGAGCTCCAAGAGACAAGATTAGCACCAAGATAAACATAAATTCCTGAGGTAGACTTTCTATCATCAATATCTGAAGCCCAGTGGGAATTAGCAAAGGCATTGAGTGGTAAAGACTTTCTACGGGTAAAAGTTAAGCCAAAACCGATGGTGCCGACCAGATATTGAAGAATGCGCTTGAAAACTTTCTAGTGATCAACTTAAGGAGATTGCATAAACTAACTGACATTGTTGACATTATAGCTGATGTTTGGCCTAGTGATCATGAAATATTGTAGCGCTCCTACAATCTATCAATATATCTTTAGATTTGCCATGGATGTTCCACTAAATATAGATAGATGAGGATTATTGATCATTGGTGTTAAAAAAGGTTCAGATCTGGTCATGCCAGCTTGTTTGAGGATGTCAACAATATATGTGTGTTGGCTTAAGATTAAACTAGAAGAATGAGGTAGAAATTGAATTCCAAGGAATTAATTGAGGGTTCCAAGGTTCTTGAGCAATAGATTTTTATGCAGCTTGAGTATGAGGTCATTAATAGTGATAGAGTTATCCCCTATAATGATGAGATCATCTACATAAGCTAGGACCAGGATAAATGTGTGATTGTGATTTTTGAAGTGTAAAGAAGGATCAACATTGGAGACTGTGAATCCAAGTGAAATAAGAATTTGGCCAAGTTTGCTAGAACGTGCTCTGGATGTGCTTATTCTAGAGCCATTTGGCCCTGCACCTTGAAATAGAGCCATCTTATTTCTTTTAACCTTATACATCCACATGTATGTAACTCTGATAGTTGGAGTGGGCAAACAGGTTACCCAAGTCTAATTCTGCATAAAAGCATCAAATTCCTTATGCATAACTTGTTTCCAGACAGGAATATCCAACGAAGTGTGATTATTTTGTTCTTGAATATAAGAGGTGGTAATGGAGAAGACATTAGCTTTAGGGAACCAGTCTTGGATCCGGTATTCATGTGATGAAAATGGTGATCACCTGTAGGAGCTGAAACATCAGTTGCACTATTAATAATAGGTAGATTATGATCGAGAATATACACATCATAAATAGTTAAGTCAATAGTATAATGAACGACAATATAATAGAGGTGATAAGGAGTATGGGAAGAGTGTGGCAAGCTCGAGTGACCTGAGGAGTTGGGTGTGGTAGGGGTGGTAATATGGTTGTGAGGAGAAGTGTAAGAAGCTGTGGGAGAGTTATTTGCGGATGTGTCAGAGTGGGTTGTTTGGCAATAGGTAGGTGCGATGGACTGTTGAGAAACATTGGTTATAGGTGGATAAAAATTAAGGATGTTTGGAGGAGGTATGGCTAGATTTATTGAGGTGTAAGGTAAGACAACCTCATTAAAATGGATGTGTCTAGTGATGATGATTTCGTTAGTAGGAAGGAGGACTTTATAACCTTTATGGGAAGGATTGTATTCTAGGATACTTGGGGTGCTTCTGAAATGGAGTTTATGATTATTGTAAGGTCGCAAAGAAAGCGAAAAACTCTGAGCGTAGAATAATCAAGTTTCTATTTGTTTAATAATTCAAAAGGGGTACGTTATTTGAGAATTTTTTAGGGGGTTCTATTTATGAGATAGACTGCACTGTGAAAGACATCATCCTTATGTCTGTTGGGGACTTTAGATCGATCTAGGAGAGACAATCCAACCTCTACAATGTGTATATGTTTCCTTTCATCTTGAGCATTGTATTGAAGGGTATAAGAACAAGACATTCTGTGAATAATCTATTTAGAGAGGAAAAAAGATATAAAGGATTTAGATTCACCACCTCCATCACTTTGCATAATCTTGATGCGCTTATCGTACTGAGTATTCACTAGGTTATGGAAATGAGTGAAGGCATCTAAAGTATCATATTTCGCTTTCAGCAAGTAAAACCAAGTTTTATGATTAATAAAGCTAACATAATAGCTAAATTCATGATAGGGTTTCACAGGTGTTGGACCCCATAGGTTCGTGTAAATAAAATTGAAGATATCATAATGATCATAGAAAGAATCGGAAAATGGTAATCGATGAAATTTAGCTTCCAAACAAGCCGAACATAAAGGATTGTCTTTATTATTATAAAAGGTAATACATATCATTGCAAAGCTTTTCTTAAAATATCACAAAAAGTTTGATCTTGCCTAAAGTGTAAGGTATTCTAACATTTTATTTCCAGATGTGGCAGGATAAGTTGTAGTAGTAGTGCGAGCTGGTTTGACTGGAGTATGGAAATGAGGTGGATTCTTGATGAGGTGGAACTGGTAGAGCCCGATCTTAAATGTTTCTCTAAGAAGGTCCTGTCTTGTTAAGATATCCTTCACTACACAAAAAGTTGGCTAAAACTCGAATAACACCTGATTATCTTGTGCAAACTCTGCAACACTGATGAGGTTTTTAGTTAACATGAGGTATATACAAAAGGTCTTTAAGAAATCTTCAAGAACGTAGCTCCGCAGCCGTCAAAACTTATTGGTGCCATATTAGATAATTCTCATTGGTTAGTTTTATACTGAGTAACTGAGTCTAAAGCTGGCTGATTGGTGCTACAGTAGAAAGAAAGCCGGGGAGCTAGCAGATGTGGTGCTATTAGCCATGATGATTTAAGTAGACGACTTAGAGCCAGTTTAATAACCTGCTCTAATACCACGATAGAAAAGTAGTAAAGACATAATGACCTATAAGTATAAGAATCTTTTCTTATATTTCAAATCTCGATAATTTACAATGATGTAGAAGTTATACATATATAGTTCCTAAGTGAACAATCTAGAAACCCTAAGAGCCTTTGATATAATAGTTGTCATCCAACGGCTCTATTAGGTAGTATAGATATGCAGTACGAAGGTACATTGGCTGGTGATTTTGTCATGTAACACTAGTCCTGTGTTGTGATCAGGTACTTTTATTAACCATGAACATGTTCCGAACACATGTTGACTAATCGTTGCTTTCCTGCATTGAGCTTATGCGAGCTCATTTCAGCTCGCTCCTTTGACATGCTTATGGGGACATGTCCTAGCATGAGGTCTTGAGACCTCATGCTATCATCCATCTACTTCGGCAAGCTCAGGGCGATCTGTCTATTAGTTTCTATTTCGGGTTTAGTCACTCGAGTTACACACATGATAAGAAGTCGGGTAGAAACATAGATCTCGTCTTCTAGAACACTTTTGACCCATTAAATTATAAAATCAAACTTGGGTGTCTTCGTCAAAGTAATATCTATTTCTTTTATCTTATTGTGTCCACTTGAATCACTTCGATCGAACTTTTTATGAGAGATTTATGTCTCAAATATAAAATAATTGCAGCACATCTTTGTCAATTCTTCATATTCCCACTTCTTTAGCTTGTGTCTCTGACTTCTATACGTCTTTCTTTCTTCCTCACAAATTATGTGGTCATATAATATGGGAGTTATCAATACTTTTGTTTCCAAGAGGCTCGAAAACCTATCATTTATCTATTAAAAAAAACCAAAAGCATAGTATTTTCCATGAAATACTCAAAATAAGAAAAATCACATGAAAAGTGCATGTTTGCCTATAAAATGATATCAAATATACTCTTAAAAATATGAAATTTCACGCGAATAATCCAGAAATAATCAAATCAAGGGACCAGGGGCTAGTTGCGTGAAGTAACCGAGCCCCTGTCCCAGAAAAATCAAAGCAAGGGACAAGGGGCCAGTCGTGTGAATGAGCCGACCCTATATCTTAAAATAACATGAAGCGAGGGTCCGGGGTTAAGTCGGTTTATCAGACGACCCCCAACACCCAAGAATAATTTGGCTAAATTGCTTGAACGAGCTGATACCCCAGTTTTCCAAGTAAAGAAAAAGAGCAAAGAAATAGTCACGTAGAGAGCCGACCATCTCCAAAAGTGTTCGTAAGATAAAAGCTTGAGTAAAAGGAAGTTCATTAAAAGCAAAAGCCACTGCACATAAGATCATAAAAGAACGCGTTCTATTGGTGAATATTCAACATGATGTGCTGAAGAGAATCACTCTCCCTTTAAAGGAAATGATTCTTACCTAAAAGCGCGTTTTCAGCGACGGGCGTCGATTGGCGTCGATTGACGCGAGCATGTATTGGTGTCTATGCGTGTCAGGGTGCCTACGTCGACTAGTCAGTGCGTCAATCGATGTGAACAAATATTGATGCAACAGAGAGTTTTCATCGACCTTGTGTCGACTGAGGGTCGACCGACGGGGGCAGTGGTGGCGTCGATGGAGCATCGACGCTGGCATCGATCGACGCTCCTTCCTTCGCGTCTCATTTCTTCGATAATTCTGCTACTTGTTTCACCAGAAAGCTCGTTATCGACTCTCGATCATTAAACCTCATCTATTTACGCTCCGAACTCTTTCGGTTACTTAGCTATAAGGTGAAAAATAACGAATAATCACCTAATTACATCAATCAAGATCAAAATACGGTAAAATAAGCTGGAAGTATAAAAATACGAAATTAATCTCAAACTACCCAACTTATACCAAAAACAATAAGAAAAACTAGCTAAAATACTAATAAAAATAAGTACCAATATGTGATAATCAACTACCCCACGCTTTATTGGTTTGTTCGTCCTCGAACAAATGATAATTTCAAAGAATAACAAGAATGAAAATAAGCTTAAGCAAAGAGTCATGTCATGCTACATACATAATTTTGAAAATATAGATACATGTCACGCAACATCAAACACTCCACCCTTATTACATTGTCGCTCCAAAATCATATTCACGCATCCTCACAAAGGGTAATATATAGGGGTGTACGCTCAAAGCACTCAAGAATTTTTTACATAGGACGTGTTTACACTCAAATCATAGAAATACAAGTAAGAACTGAAAATCAAAAACTTCTCATCGCATATTAAGTGTGTAACCAACAAAGAATCGGAAAAGGTCTTTTCGGGTTGTAATGTAGGCTCTTTGGATGGGTATGGAATATATAAGTCGTGTGGCTAAATAACTCACTCAACCTAATCTAATCACGAAGAAATTGCTTCACCTCATTCAAAAGAAAACCTCACTAAACACTTATAATGTAGCCATTAAATTTAGGCTATATCTCAACTCGAAACTCTAAAACGACTTTTTGCTCGAACCACTTAAACAAAATAGAAGCTTAATATACGCTTCTTTTCTTTAACATAACTCTTTGCCTCTGAAACATTAGGTGTCATAAGAAAATAAACAATAATAAACACAATCCTTAATAAGCATATGCAACGACTCAACGAGATTCACCATCGTTTTTGTTTCTTATTATTTTCTTTTTCTTCTTTTTCCTTTTTTCTTTTTATTATTTTTCCTTTTTTTTTTGTTTTGCAGGATGGTGATCCTTTACAAATTCTTCATAACTCCCTGATCGTAACTCCAAAACACAAATAACCAATAAAAATAACTAACTCCTACCCCACGCTTTTAATGGCCGTAGTAGTAGACTCAAAAATAAAATCACTCATGGCTAATGGAAATGGGTTATTTGGCTATGAGGGGCTCATTCAGAATTTATAGTGGCTAAAATATATGGATATGGCCAGAATAAAGGTTTTATCTGCGCCTTAACGTCATGTTTAAACCTAACTACACACAGCGGTTTCAAAGAGATCTCAAAAAGGAATTTACTCAAGTACATGCAATGATGATAAACACTCAGGCTACTCACTGGCTTTTGCATGAATTTTTCTAAATTGAAACTGCTTTTAAGGTTTTGCGAAATTGTTTGCGTCCAAGTACCATTTTACAATATATAAATAGTAATTTGGAAAAATTTTATGCACTTATACACGCTCAAAGACAAGAACCTCAAATCATACATAGTCAACTTCCATAGGCAACCCATACAAACACAATTCAGTGTGGGAATAGCAGTCAATCACATTCAAATAGTAGCTACTACAAATCATGAATTTAAATTGCACATTTATAAAACAAAAAACATACTCAACCATTTGCATGAATTTTTTTTAATTGAAACTGCTTTTAAGGTTTTTCGAAATCGTTTGCGTCCAAGTACCATTTTACAATATATGAATAGTAATTTGGAAAAAATTTATGCACTTATACACGCTCAAAGACAAGAACCTCAAATCATACATAGTTAACTTCCATAGGCAACCCATACAAACATAATTCAGCGTGGGAATAACAGTCAATCACATTCAAATACTAGCTACTACAAATCATGAATTTAAATTGCACATTTATAAAACAAAAAACATACTCAACCGTCCACTCCCCCCCTAAAAATCTAGCAAACTTCTGAGTGCCATAAATAAATATATATATATATATATATATAAGCAAATCAAAAGAGGAAAGGAGTAAGAAAGCGTCCCTAAAAATTAAATAGTCGAGATGCTCCAAATAGCATTGTGCAACCATCCATTCATTGCAAATATAGTGATCGACAATGTCTCGGTTAAAAAGCCTACAAACATAAACAAGCTAAAATATGAAATAATTAATAATAATATTTTTTTTTGACGCTAACGGTAGCCATAGCGGTAGCAGCTACCGTTAGGTTACCATTTAAGCTCTCTGCTTGGCACTAGCAGTGGTCTTAGCGGCTGATTCTCGTCGTTAACGCCTGGGCGAGACGCTAATTGTAAGGTTAACGGTAGGAATTACCACTAGCCTACCGCTAAGTCTCCAAAATTGGCGAATTTACTCGAATTTTCTGCACATCAACAAACGCATCAACGCAACACAACAAATAACTTATACGTAGCTAAGAATAAGCAGAAAAATAAAATAAAGAAAATTAAAACTAAGGGAAAAAAAAGAAAACAAATATTTGGGTTGCCTCCCAAGAAATGCAACTTTTAACGTCGTTGCTCGACGCTATATTGTGAGATTAATTCCAAACTTGAGGTGGATCTCCCAACTCCACAAATTTATGATCTCGGTTCTTCATTATTCCATCGTGATAAGGTTTGACTCGATACTTGTGGACTTGAAACTTTAAATCTTGCTCTCATCGTACAAAGTGGTTATCCCATACTCATCCATTTCTTTAATAAAAAATGGTCCACTCCATGCGGTCTTGAGATCGTTTGGAACTAACTTACGTTTGTGATTATAAAGCACTAATTGACAAACTCGAACTGCATGTCAGTAAACTTCTTGTCATGAACCTCCTTTGATTTCTTCTTCTTTGTCGTCCAAGTGCTATCGTATGCCTCGCCCTTGATCTTTGTATTTTCATAATTTTTGTTTGGGTCGAGGGAAACGTATTTCAAATGATTTGATAGTGGTATCAACTCCACTTTGAGCTCGGGGTCAGGTGCGTCATTCATTACAAAATCATCAAATCCATTTATAATTTCACATAAACCGATTCCCACCAATTTGATTAATTCCTCCCCCTCAAATGCTCCTCGTTGTCCCAACGTCGAAATCGTCTATAGTGGTAATACTGTGGAGGTCATGGATGCAAGAATTGATTAGATCTACAAATTAACATTATTCTTGCATAAATGAAGAAGGAGTGTTATGGATATCTTGAAGTGAAAACGTCACTGATTCACCTAAGATGGACATGGTCATCCTTCCTTTGTTCACGTCTATTAATGTATGCGTAGTAGACATAAAAGGCCATCCCAACAAAATGGTGTGCTCCTTATTGTCACTTTGTACCTCACCAACATTCATAATAACGAAATCTACAGGCACCACCAGCTTACCTACGTGGACCAACACATCCTCCACAATACCCATGGGTAACCTTATCGATCGATCCGCCAACTGTAGGCGCATCGTGGTTGGCTTCAATGGTCCAAGATGAAATTCCTTGTAAATAGAATAAGGCATCAAATTTATGCCGGCACCAAGATCGAGCATCCCCCTGTTCGTCAGTCCATTCCCGAGGGAAATAGTAATACAAAAACTCTCGGGATCCTTCTCTTTGGGTGGTAATGGTTTCCTGATTATAGCACTAACTTCTGTTATCAAAGCCACATATTGGCTGCAGCCAAGCTCCTTTCTCTTGATGCTAGCTCCTTGAGAAATTTCACATACGTTGGCATCGTCTTTATCACCTCTAGTAGGGGAAGGTTAATATTAATATTTTTCAATAAATTGTATAGCTCCATGATTTTTTTATTTTCTTTGGTAGTGGTACTGATGCATGTGGTAGTAGGTATTACGGGTCGGGTGGCATACAATTTGGGCTCCCTGGACCCCACTTAAAAAGAGGAGAGTCACGTTGCGCCTGAAATTGCTTTGTGGGTTTCTGCCCTAAATTTGGTTGGTTTGAAATTTTTTTGATGGCGTTAATGTCCTCTCATTGTTCATTGTTGGTTGGACACATATTCTCTAAATGGTCAGTAGATCCACATTGGTCACATGCCGCATCGGTCTTCCTTGAAGAAGCCTGGCTCGATCGCGCGGCTCTCCATGATGCCAATTCCTCGTTAAATATTTCCCTATACGTCTCCTTGATTGTTTGACCATCTCGCACCAAAACCTTAACTCCTTCATATTTATATGTCTCCTTTGTGGATACTTCATTTACTTTTATCTTACGAGGTCGAGAATTGGTTTGTCTAGACTTTTCGCTCTGCTTCTCCACCACTCGTTTTGCCTCGAGGGCCGTTAAATCTCCGAAATCTCCTCTTGCCGCTATTTCAACTTGACTTTTCCCAATGTTCAAAAAACCATCAAATAAAAATTGATTGATCATCTCGGGGGAGTAGTTATGGTGGGGGAATGCTTGCAAAAGTGTCTTGTAATGCTCTCATGTTTCATGAAATAATTCTCCCTCCAACTGTTCAAAGTTAGCAATTTGCCTCCGAAGATGCCCAATTGTCTGTGCCGAATAGTATTGAGTGAGGAACCTCTTGCTTATCATCTCCCAATCAGTTAATGATCTCGGTTCTAAGGATAATAACAATGTCTTCGCTTTGTCCTTCATGCTATAGGGAAAACAAATCATTTGCAACTCCTCCCGGTTAAGGCCATTAGCCACAAATCTGCTCACTTCATCAATAAAACAGTTTAAAAACGCTAAAGGGTCTTCATTTGCATTTCAGTGGAAATTTGGAAGTAAATTAATTTGATGCAGTTTAATCTACACTTCCCTTGCAGTTGGTCCAGGAACAATAGTAGACCCAAAATGCACAACCTTCGGACGTGCCAAATCGCGATGTCGAGATGCTCGATCGCCCCTCGGCTCTCCAACTCGGTCATTAGCCCTTTCGTTGCGATTGTCATACTCGTTCCTCTCATAATTATTTTTGCGCACGGATCTCCCTTTAAATTTGTCTTGTTTGTAGCAATGGTTCTGACTTGCCAACCAAGCATCTACTCGTCTACGATTGTCAACATACTCGTTATGCTGATTATGGATTTCTCCATTCCTCTCCATGTCTTGTTCCCTATTCTCCATGTTTTGATGGATTTCAGCCCAATAAGCTCGATGCTGCACTTGACCTTGCAAAAGGATTGGTTCACTATCGTATTCATCTCGATTGCGACGTGGAGATCTAGGTGGTCCATTACCTGCGTTACCATTGTGAACAAAATGTGCTCCTAACATTGCCTGAGGGATATCGCCGCAAACAAAATTAGTAGCTATAGAAGAAATGCTCTCGGGAATGGAAAGGGGCCTTGGTCTCGGTGGATTTGAACGATGGATGTTGTCAATAAATGGTGCAAGATCGAGTTGAAGTAATCATCTACCTTGCATAAACTCAACAACAAATCAACGTACCTAGTGGCAAAATGCAAACCAAGCACAATTATACAAATAACGACTAAATAGAAAATAAAACGAAAAACATCATTGAATACTACTTGTTATTCCCCGGCAAGGGTGCCAAATCTTTTATTCAAGCTTTTATGCACCCTGTTTATATATATTTAATTTAATAACATTCAATCTTGCTTGCAAGAGTACGAGGACACTTGTAGGGTGGAAAGTTAACTCAAGTCGATTCTCTCGAGGACAATGATTCGGTATCTCGGATGTTTCCTTACTAACAATTAAGCACATAAACTTATACAAATTGGGGTTTTGTTTGTATTTAATTATTAACTACTAATTTGAAAAGAACGAACTTAAATAAAATTAATTAACTTAACTAATTTTACCAACTAAAATTTAAAAGTATAAATTAAACTAGTTTTAATTACTTAAGCTTAAGAACTAAGAAATTATCAAATGGTAATTTAATCAATATTTAAAACACAGTGATAATTAAATAGCATAACTAGCAACAACGGATCTAAGAAACTTAAGTAAATCTACTAACATAAAGCAATCAATGGCATGAACCTTAAAAACGAATTTAAATAACATGAACCTATTTGCATAATAACATAGATTCAAATCTTAAACAACCAAGCATAAAAGAAACACAATTTAAAAACCGAAAGATTAGGAACTAAATTATTCAAAATATCTCAAGTATCAAGCATAAGGTAAATCAAGAACAATATTATCTAGAACTAGAATTGACTTACGAATTCAACTAAGAATTTAACTAAAGAATCCACCACGAATTAACTAAGAGAGAGTTTAGAAAACTTATTGAGACTAATAAAAATGGTAAAAATCTCCAGCGAATCCAGAGTTGGAGCTTAGATCTTGACTTGAAGTGAATCTTGAACGTAAGGAACTTGAATCTTCAATCTCGATCTCTAACTCCGCAATGGAAGGTTTAGGTGTGTTATTTCTATGCCTATTAACCCTGGGTAGACATGTGTGTTCTCCCAATCCGAAATATGTAGGTATTTCATGACTTGGAGCCTAAGAAAACAAAAAAACTCATTTTCAGCGCCGGGCGTCGATCGACATGAGCATGTATTGGCTTCGACGCTCGTCAAGGTGGCTGCGTCAACTAGTCAGTGCGTCGATCGATGTGAACATGGATCGACCCATCATAGAGTTTGCATCGACTTTGTGTTGATTGAGGGTCGACAGACCTGGGCAAGGGTGGCGTCGATGAAGCGTTGACGCTGGCGTCGATCGATGCTCCTTCCTTCGCGTCTCGTTTCTTCATTAATTCTGCTTCTTGTTTTACCAGAAAGCTCGTTCTCGACTCTCGATCATCAAACCTCATCTATTTATGCTCTAAACTCTTCCGGTTACTTGGCTATAAGGTGAAAAACAACGAATAATCACCTATTTACATCAATCAAGATCAAAATACGGTAAAATAAGCCAGAAGTATAAAAATACAAAATTAAGCTCAAACTACCTAAATTATACCAAAAACAATAAGAAAAACTAACTAAAATACTAATAAAAATAAGGACAAATATGTGCTAATCAACTACCCCACGCTTTATTGGTTTGTTCGTCCTCGAACAAACGATAATTTCAAAGAATAACAAGGATGAAAATAAGCTCAAGCAAAGAGTCGTGTCCTGCTACATACATAATTTTGAATATATAGATACATGTCACGCAACTTCAAACACTCACTCTTATTACATTGTCGCTCCAAAATCAAATTCATGCCTCCTCATAAAGGGTAATATATAGGGTTGTACGCTCAAAGCACTCAAGAGTTTTTTACATAGGACGTGTTTACACTCAAATCATACAAATACAAGTACGAACTAAAAATCAAAAAATTCTCATCGCAAATTAAGTGTGTAACCAACAAAGAATCAGAAAAGGTCTTTTCGGGTTGTAATGTAGGCTCTTTGGAAGGGTATGGAATATATAAGTCGTGTGGCTAAATAACTCACTTAACCTAATCTAATCACAAAGCAATTGCTTCACCTTTTTCAAAAGAAAACCTCACTAAACACTCATAATGTAGCCATTAAATTTAGGCTAATTCTCAACTCGAAACTCTAAAACGACTTTTTGCTCGAACCACTTAAACAATATAGAAGCTTAAGATACGCTTCTTATATTTAACACAACTCTTTGCCTCTTAAACATTAGGCGTCATAAGAAAATAAACTATAATAAACACAAGCCTTAATAAGAATAGGCAACGACTCAACGAGATTCACCATCCTTTTCTTTTTCTTATTATTTTCTTTTTCTTTATCTTTTTCTTCTTTTTCGTTTTTTATTTTTAAGGATGGTGATCCTTTATTACAACTTCTTCATAAATCCCTGATTGTCACTCCAAAACACAAATAACCAATAAAAATTTTTAACTCCTACCCCACGCTTTTAATGGTCGTAGGAGTAAACTCAAAAATAAAATCACTCATGGCTAATGGAAATGGATTACTTGGCTATGAGGGGCTCATTCGGAATTTATAGTGGCTAAAATATATGGATATGGTCGGAATAAGGGTTTTATCTGCGCCTTAACGTCATGTTCAAAGCTAACTACACATAGCGGGATCAAAGAGATCTCAAAACAGAACTCACTCAAGTACATGCAATGATGATAAACACTGAGGCTACTCACTGGCTTTTGCATGAAATTTTTTTGAATTGACGCTGCTTTTAATGTTTTTCAAAATCATTTTCGTCCAAGTACCATTTTAAAATATATAAATAATAACTTTGAAAAATTGTATGCACTTATACACGCTCAAAGACAAGAACCTCAAATCATACATAGTCAACTTCGACAGGCAACTCAGACAAACACAATTCAGCATGGGAATAGCAGTTAATCACATTCAAATACTAGCTACTACAAAAAACGAATTTAAATTGCACATTTATAACACAAAAATCATACTCAACCAATTTCTTCAAGAAGCTCTCCTCCAAGAAGCTTGAGAGCGTTATGAATGAGAGAGATTATCTATCTAAGGAGGCAAGTGTGGTTTGTGACCCTTCTCTCTTGGGTCTTAAGAAGGCGGATCCCAGCTTATTTTGTATTAATATCACACTTGGGAATGGAGAAGTCACTAATGGCATGCTTGATTCTGGGGCGGGTATTAATTTGATGTCGTTTTCGATTTACGAACATTTAGAACTTGCTCCATTACAAGAGACACGCATTTTCTTACAATTGGCCGATCGGTCATTTAGATACCCAAAGGGGATGGTCAAGGATGTTCTTGTACAAGTTGGAGGGATTGTGGTCCCGGTAGATTTCATGGTGTTGGATGTTACATGGTGAAGAATGATGGCGCAGAACACACTATCTTGCTAGGCCCATTTATGTCTACAACTCAATGTTTGATAGATGTTGGGAAGAAAAATCTTACTTTTTCCGTAGCGGGTGAATCGGTCACGTTTTCTATATCTAACTTGTCATATATTCCATCAAGCATCTATTATACGGATTGCTTACATGTTGACATTATTAAAGAGTTAGTTGAACAAGTTTATATGGAGGAAGAGAGCAATGAGGAGGAGTTTCGACCGAGAGTTTGTGTTGAAGGTTGTTGTGAGGGAAATGAGACCCTTGTTCGTAATGACGATTCAATTGTGTTTCAATGTACTAAAGGATTGTGTCAAAGGGATTGTATATGTTCCCTTGAGGTCAACGATGGAATTTTAGAGGGGGAGGTGGAGATTATTGATGATAGGTTGAAAGTTGAACCCATTGAGAAGCTTAAAGATTATCTTGAGGAGATCGTTGAATTGCTCAAATTAGTCCCCAATAGGGTCGAGAGGAGGCACAAGACCGAGCTTAAGCATCTCCCATCTCACCTCAAGTATGTCTATTTGGTAAAATAGGAGATTAAACTGGTTATTATCTTTGCCAATCTGAATCAAGAAGAAGAGGAGAGGTTGATTGAAGTGCTTAAAGTTCATAAGGGTTCTATTGGTTGGAATCTTAGAGATATTAATGGAATTAGCCCTTCAATTTTCATGCATAAGATCGTTTTGGAGGATGATGCCAAAGGCGTTTGAATCTGAATCTAAAGGAGATAGTGAAAGCCGAGATATTGAAATTGTTGGAGGAAGGCTTGATTTTGGCAATTTCCGATAGTGAGTGGGTGAGTCCCATTCATATGGTGCCAAAGAAGAGTGGAATAACTGTTATTTAGAACAAAAATGGGGAGTTGTTGGCCACGAGGTCTATAACGGGATGGAGGATGTGTATTGATTTTAGGAAGTTGAATGTGGCCACCAAGAAAGATCATTTCCCTCTCTTGTTTATTGACCAAATGTTGGATAAGTTAGTTGGCCATTTATTTCTTAAATGGGTTGTCGGGTTACTATCAAATCGCAATCGCACCCGAAGATCAAGCCAAGATGACATTTACTTGCCCGTTTGGAACGTTTGATTTTTGTCGAATGCTATTTAGGCTATGCAATGCCCTGGGGATGTTTCAAAGATGTAAGCTCTTGATATTTTTTGACATTATTGATAAATTTCTTGAAGCCTTCATGGATGATTTTTCAATGTTTGAAAATCTTGAAAAAGTGCTAACCCGATGCAAAGAAACGAGTTTGACCTTAAGTTGGGAAAAGAGCCCTTTCATGGTTCGAAGCAGACTTGTTCTTGGGCATTGGATTTTGGAACGAGGGATTGAGGTCTATAAGGCCAAAATTAAATTTATTGAGAAGCTACCTCCTCCTCTCAATGTTAAGGATGTGAGAAGTTTCCTTGGGCATGCCGATTTTTATCGGCGATTCATAAAAGATTTCTCGAAATTTCTCACTCTTTATGTCGATTGTTAAGCAATGATGTACCTTTTGAATTTGATGAAACTTGTGAGAATGCTTTCATGACAATTAAGAAGAGTCTTGTATCTTCACCCATCGCAGTAGCTCCCGATTGGAGTTTACCTTTCGATATTATGTGTGATGCTTCAAATGAGGCTGTGGGGTCCGTTCTTGGCCAACGAGTGGATAAGTTGTTGAGGTTGGTGTGCTATGAGAGTTTAATGTTCAATGATGCTCAAAAGAATTACACAACGACCGAAAGAGATCTCTTAGCCGTGGTCTTTGCTCTTGAGAAATTCCAACCTTACATTATTGGATCAAGAGTCATAGTCCATAGTGATCATGCCGCTTTCCGCTATTTGTTCTCCAAATCCCAAGCTAAACCTCAACTCATCCGTTGGGTTTTATTGCTCCAAGAGTTCAATATCGAGATTAAA
This sequence comes from Phtheirospermum japonicum, assembly GCA_014905375.1. NCBI lineage: Eukaryota > Viridiplantae > Streptophyta > Magnoliopsida > Lamiales > Orobanchaceae > Phtheirospermum > Phtheirospermum japonicum. Next base: position 929,731 of record BMAC01000598.1, on the reverse strand, counting down.
GATCGTAAAGGGTGTGAAAATGCGGTGGCTGATCACCTTTCAAGGATGATCATGAATGGTGGAGATGGGATAGCTATAGGTGAAATGCCTGACGAAAATTTGTTTGAAGTGGCTCAAGCACCATGATATGCCAATTTTGCAAACTATTTGGAAAATGGTGACCTCCGACCGGACATTAGTTGGCAAGAGAAGAAGCGTTTCCTTGTTCAATGTCAAAGTTTCTATTGGGACGATCCCACTATGTATAAAGTGGTAAAAGACGGGATGATTCAAAGGTGTATCCCCAAGGATGAAATGCAAGATATCCTAAATTTTTGCCGCCATCACCAAACTGGGGGCAACTTTGGAGGAAGAAAGACGGCCCTTAAGATTTCGAGTGCGGGTTTTTATTTGCCGTCGCTACACTGCGATGCTCAATTTAATGTTCAAACATGTGACAAATGCCAACGCACGGGGAGTATCTCAAAGAGGAATGAAATGCCTTTAGTGGGAAATTTAGTAGTTGAGATATTTGACGTATGGGAAATTGATTTTATGAGGCCGTTTCCTAAATCAATAAATGGATACGAATATATTCTTGTGGGGGTCGACTATGTGTCAAAATGGGTAGAAGCTATCCCCAAATCCAAAAATAATGCCAAGGTGGTGGTTAAGTTTGTAAGGGAGAATAGTTGTGCTCGTTTCGACTTTCCAAGAGTGATCATAAATGATGATGGTAGCCATTTTTTTAATAAGCTATTTGAGAATCTCATGAAGATCTGTGGGATCAAGCATACGATATCTATACCATATCATCCCCAAATATCGGGGCAAGTTGAAACAAGTAACAAGCAAGTGAAGTGTGTTCTTGAGAAAATAGTGCAACCTAATTGTAATGATTGATCGAGGAAGTTGAGCGATTCCTTGTGGGCCCTTCGAACGGCTTACAAAATGGTTCTATGTATGAGCCCTTATCGTTTAGTCTTTGGCTTCTTGTCACTTGCCAGTTGAGCTTGAGCATAAAGCTTTTTGGGCGATAAAAGTCGCGAATATGGATTTGAAGGAGGCCGGGCTAGACAGAATGTTGCAAGTGGAGGAGTTAGACTAGCTTCGGAACGTTCAATATGAAATCTACAAGGAAAGGATGAAGCAAATCCATGACAAGAGGATAGTCCCAAAAGATCTTGAGGCTGGTATGCCCGTCTTCCTCTATAACTCCCATTTGGCCTTATATCCCGGCAAGTTGAAATCTAAGTGGATAGGGTCCTATACAATTGAAGAAGTCAATCCAAGTGGAGCGGTGACCTTAATCGATCCTAAGACTCAAGAACGACTCCAAGTCAATGGCCATCGGGTCAAACCCTATCGTCATGGTTTTCTCTTTCCGCCGACAAGGAGGTTATTGCTTTAGTGGATGCTCCTGTCTCAACTTCACCATGATCAAGAAGGGATTTCGTCAAGCTAATGACATAAAATAAGCTCTTCTTGGGAGGCAACCCATGTTCTTTTCTTTATTTTTTTTGTTTTTACATTTCTCTCTTTCTAACTTTCTTTTTAACTTTATACTTGTGTTTTTGATTTTGTATGATTATGGATGATTTTTTTTTATAATATTTTGTTTTTCGACTCCAGATTTGGTTCATTTGATAAGTTAGTAGCATTCATGGAGCCGGGAGAAACAAGTCATGCTCGATTTTTGCTTGGATTGCATGGATGCTTAAGTGGACCCCACCGAGCTCGACCCAAAACTCGCTCGGTTAAGGAAGCTTCTATCTCACCCTCCTTTACCTTGTTTTTAATTAAAATGCAATGAGGGCATTGTATGGTTTAAGAAAGCATAAATAGGTGTTTGTATAGGTCTTATTTTTACCTCCAGATTCATCTTCTCTAAGCATGCCTGATAGAGTATATTGACCGAGATCCCATTATCCATGAATACTATTCAAACATCATATCCCTCCAACTCTATCTCAATCACCAGTGCATTGTTATACTCGACCTTTAAGCCTCATCGTTCCCCTGGGCTGAAATGTATTACTGGCCCGACTGCTTGAGGTTGCCTATTAATGGAAACGGCCTTGAATGGTCCCGGGCGAGCTGCCTTTAAATGCAATTTTCTTACGTTGTTTGAGTCTCCATCCATTGGTCCACCTTATATCATATTTATCCTTCTCCTATTGTTCCCAGCAGCTCCCCCCTGCTCTGTTCTTTTTTGCCCATCCTGCCTCGGCCATCCTCCCGCCTACGCTTTTGAGGGCCTCCCCGCTCCGTAGAATGTCCACAATTTATGTGAAACCTACAAAAGAATTGAGATCATGTGTTAGTGGGTATTTCCATGTAGTCTTTTGACCACCTGATCGCATCAGACACTTGGCTCTCCATAATTGTAAACACCCTAACTCTCGGCATCGCTAAAGGTGTGCAGTCCGCATCCTCCTTTCATACTCTTCCTTCAGTCCTTGCCATACCCCTTCCATCTACTCCCAGAGCCAAGAGTGCTCGTGCAAGTCGTCTCATCTCCCTTCTAGATTCTGGCCTCTTAGTTTCTATTCTCTCCTGATCTCCGACCTCCCTTCCAATACGTATCTTATCTTTCTCTTCTTCCTCTACATGGATATACTTCATGTACCTTTCGAAGAACTCCTCAAATTTTTGCCCAGGTCAATGTTATAAAGCCCCCCATCCGCAGCCCTTCGTTCAAAGCTATCGCCTTCACATCATTGTGGCTGCAGTAACCTCTAGAGTAGATCCAGTAAATCTAGATACATAGTTCTTCAAAGTCTCCCCAGGTTGATGAACCATTGAGAAGAGAGATTGCGCCATTTTTGTATGCAACTTGGCGATAGAAAAGTGCTTTAAAAAGGCTGACTTTGAGACCTAAAAGCTAGTAATTCTCCCTGGGGCTAGTTGATGGAAGTAATCATATGCCGGTTCCTTCAATGTAGATAGCAATGCCCTGCACGCTACTGCATCGTGTACTGCCGTAAAACCACCTCATTCTCAAAACCTTGCACATAGCAATTGGGGTCTGACAACCCTTTATAATAAAAATCCAGCCCCTTATATCCTCGAGGTAAGGTTGCCCTCAATATCTCTTTAAAAAACAGGTGGCCTCTCGACTCCTTTCCATCAGCCCCTACGACTTTCCTCTACAGTGCTCGCACTGTTTCCTCCATATATTTTATTGTGCGGGACGTCGGCAACACCTCTTCCTCCTCTTCTTTTATGCCACGCCTGGTGTGATCCCGATAAGTCCTCCTTTGTGATCTGCTGCCCAAGAATTATATATTGTCCTTCTCGTCTCCCTCGAATAATGATGAGTCTTACCATTTCTTTCTGGGTTCAAATTAACTCGGGATTCGGAATCCATGTCCCCTTCTCTATACTTTTATTCTGAGCCGGAGTGAGTGGTTATAGGCCTGTATCCTCTTTCTTCCCAACAAACTCCTCATCGCTATCATACTCGCTCGCCATAGTTTTCTCCAGTTTGCCCAGGGGCACTACTTCTATCAATTTTTGGAGGAGTCCCTTATCAACGTGACCAGTTCGTTTCTTTTGGTAGCTCATCCCATTCCTTGGTCCCAATATTAACCTTCCTTTGCCTAATTATTGTTTTGCATGTAATTGTGGTATTTTTTTATTATTTTAATTAGAGTTTTATGTTGTTTTTAGTAATTTTGAGTCAAGTTTTTTTAGGTTATTCGTTTGTTTTCTCATTTTGTTATTTTTCGTGTTTCTTTTTGATTTTATACTTAATTTGGTTAAATGGGTTCAATTAATTTGAAGTTTCTTGTAATTCTTGGGTTTTTATGATCAAAAAATTCCTATTGTCATAGGTAAAGGCATTGAGGACCGAAATTCAAGCCAAGTCGTACGAAGACGTACCAAAATCAATGCCAAGAGCTAGCTCCTAAATGGCCAAACATTCTTAAATGTTAGCCAAGCCTCGCCTAGGAAAGCCAAAACTCGCGACAAGGCATGGCGCACGCCTACTAGCGCGCCAAGGCATGCCAGTGCCTGCCACTCCGTGCATCAAGTGCACACCCTCGCCAAGCATCACACCAAGACCGGCGCCTTGCCTCGCAACGCCAAGACCGGCGCCTTCCTTCGCCAAGCACCTTGCCCGCGCGCCCTATCTGCGCGTTCATACGCCAACCTGTGCCAGGCTCCATGTCAAGGCCAGCGCCCAAGGTTGCGCCTATCCACGCCAAGGCCAACGCCCATTCCCACACAAAAGCGCGCCAAAACCTACGCCAAGGTTGCCGACAGCTTATGCCAAGTGTCGCCCAGCCACACCCAAAATCGATCCAAACCTCACCAAGGGACGCCAAGTAGCACCAAAACTCATGCCAAAGTGTATTTTTGGGTTAAACCAGGAAATCAAGCCTTTAAGGCTAATCTGACCCATTTAAGATAACACTCTCCTCCCAACTTTTGCATGAGTTTGGAATTAATTTCTCTCTCTAGTTCTTCAATTTAATTTCAAGCTTTTCCTTGGGTTTGTAAGCTCAAGAAGAATTCAAGTCATCACTTGGATTTTATTTTGTATTGCAATTTCACTCAAGTTTGTTATTCCTTTCCTTAATTCAAGTAAGTTTTTGCTTAATTTCTTTCTTGTTCTTCAATTTCATGCATGATTTTCAATTTATGAATTTTGTCTTAGCTCTTAGATTTATTGTTAGATTTTGTGATTTGGCTATGAAATTTAGGTGAGTGACACACCAAGATCATAGATCGGGTCCTTGATAGTTTTTACTTTGAGTATTTCACATGCTTTATTTTGGTTTTTATTTTCTTGCATGGTCTTTCGTTAAATCCTAGATTTACTCTACGTTTCCAGTTATTTCTCGTAAAGTTTTTAACTTTCACGTCAACTTTTATTGCTCTTTCCATCGATGCTTTTGATTTTTGTTAATTTTCATTTCTAAAATTTCATGATCATGCATGCATAGTAGTACTTTAGGCTTCCATGCTTGTACCTTGTCGTTTCTTTGCATTTTATTGCTTTTTTGCTTATTTCTTGCAATTTCAATAAGGCACACACTCAAGGTATCCAAAATACTTGCATTTACTTTCATAGTTAGTCGTTGTTTCATCTGATTTCGTTTATTTTCATTTTCCTTTAATTCCACAAAGCTAAAAACACATTGATCTCTATAATCAATCGATTCCCAAGAATACCAAGCCATGAACCCCTTATATTTTCATCACCACTAAAATTCCACACTTCAAAATGACGCCGTTGCGACTCGGCTTGGTTAAGGTTTTCGATCTGCTTGTAGTTTCTTTGTGTTTTTAACTTTCTTTTTTATTTGATGCTTTCATTGAGTGTATGCAAGGTCGTTGAACCCTTGGGAATGAATTGGCTCCTTTTATTTAAAACCCCAACTGATTAAGGCATTTACAACATCCCTTGATTATCACTCACTATATGGCGACTATTCTTCCGAATATCGGACCGTTTCCCAACCCAACCGGGAAATCTCCACGGGTTGATCCTCAAGGCTTTTCTGAGGCCATTATTCATGTCGAGCCATCCCTACTGAACAATAAGACCTTTCTTTCGACTCCCATTCCCACGACCCCTCCCGATCACGCTATAGGAATTCAAGGGAGTGGTTTTACCACTCATGGACACGCCATGGGCCTACCCCAAGGTAACACACAAATTCCTAATTCTTATGGTAATGGAGGTTATATTCCCAACATGGGAGGAAATGGTGCAAACCATGTTGGGAATGGGATGAGTTTTAATGGTTTTGGCAATGTGGGAGGGCATGGTTCAAACCACGTTTCAAATGGTGTTAACGACAATGGTCAACCCAACGTAGGAGGGCATGGTGCAAACCATGTTGGGTATAGTGGTTTCGTGGGTATGAATTGTTCATATGAAGTTTATGGTGCTTCTAATCCCTTTTCGAATATGTAAACTCCAAATTTCGGTCAGTATGCCTAATCAATTTCCGAACATGCAAAATCCGATTCTTGGCCCGTATGGAGTTCCTCCCGCTTACAACTTCAATCCTACTCCGAATGTAAATTTGTATGGTAATGGTGGTGGTCCAGGTTCTGGAGGTGCCGATAATAATGTTCACGAGGGCACTCCCGATCCGTATACTTTGTTTGGGGGTATGAGCCCTAATAGCCAAAATGCCCCTCCCGTACTTGCTATGAAGGAGATTAGCAAAGACTTCGTGGGGGGCGACCATTTTGTCTTATGTATCTCTTCCTCCCGAGGTAATGTCTATTGATATCTTTTCACTTGATTTTGATCGTCTATCGATTTTTCACGGGTTTGCTAAAGAGGATCCTCTACAATTCCTATGTTAATTTTTATGGCAAGTCTCAAGTTTCCACCGCCCAAATATGATGAGTTTAGAGCGTCTTCAAATCCGTTGTTTTTTGTATGCTCTCCAAGATAAGGCATTGTTGTGGTTTATGGGTATCCCCCCTAATTCAATTCATACATGGAACGAGCTCTCGACAACATTCTTGGATCATTACTAATCTGCAGAAAAGATGACCGAGTTGAGGATCAAGATTATTTCGTATAAGTAAATGAAAAATGATCTATTTCACTCTGCTTGGGATCGTTTCCAAGATCTTCTCACGAGTTGCCCATATCATCGTATGCCCAATGAACTTCTAATCCAAAATTTCTATGAGGTGTTGGACCCATAATTCTAATATATGGTGGATACGTCGGCCAGGGTAATATGAAAGAACAACCTCCTCAAGTGGTTCTTAAAATTTTCACCACTCTTGCCGAAAACTCTCAACAAAAGTCTTCTCGGGCATTGTTTTCTAATTCCAATGAAGTGAATGAAGCTTCTTCCACTACGAATCTTGAGATGGAAAAGAAATTTGCGACTTTGGAGGCTCAAATCGCTAAGTTGTCTAGCCCGAGCCCGGACCCCCCATGTGCACCGTGTGGAATAGTTGGTCATGATACCTTGTGTTGTCCTTCAAATCCCTCTTTCTATATGTCGATGCCTCAGTCGGAGGAATTATGTGGAGTTCAAGGGTATCAATCGGGACCCGGTGTCACTAGGCCGCCTTTTGCTTGTCCGCCGAATCACAATACTCCGTATCACCCAAAAAACTGCATGCATCCAAATCTTAGTTATGCCAATACAAATGTGGGATCGTCTCGTCCACATATTCCAGTGATTGCTCCTACTCCTCCTTCCGATCTGAATCTCTTGGCCATTATGCAACAATTGCAATCATTGTCCATTTCGGTGGCTTCGTTCGATCTAAACACTAAGATGGGACAGTTAGCAAGTGATGTGAATATGCTAAAGCAAGCTAATGAGAGAGGCAAATCGCCAAGCCAACCGTCACATGCTCATGTGATCACGACCCTTCGAAGTGGTACGGTGGTTGATAATAAGGTTGCCCCGCCGTCGAAGGAAGAGGAGGTTTCCATTCCTAATATTCTTATTCCTTTCGATTCTACTCTCGTGTGTCCCATTTCAACAAAGGAACTTACCGAGGGCCTACATAAGTCTTCAAATGCCTACAAGCCACCAACTTCTAAGGCTCCTATACCCTATCTGACCCGGCTAAAAAATGCTAAGAAATACGGACAATTCCAAAGGCTATATGATCTATTTTACAACGTCAACATTACTCTTCCCTTGTTAGATGTCATTCGAGATATGCCCGCTTATTCCAAGTTCTTTAAGGATCTTTCCTCCAAGAAGCTTTTAAGCGATTCGAATGATAGAGTTTATCTATGTATCATTTCGTATTGATATCACACTTGGGAATGGTAAGTGATGTGCCCTAAATAAATCCTGGTTTGAAATCCAGGACTTGTTGGGTTAGACCTGACCGAATATCACCTTGATCTGAAATAATGTTACTAAAGTGGTGAAGTTCAGTCCAAGAACCAAAGAGGAGGATTCCTGATCTGATTTGCTTTGAAGACTTTCCTGATCTAACCTCTCCTAGATAAGGAGGGAATGTTTTGGCACCCTCCCGACCTAACTTCTCCTAGAATAAGAGGAGATGATTTGAACATTCTGTATAACGGCCCGAGATTCGCGAAATTCTATTCCGGGATCTCGGAAGGGCCCCACCTGGTGAGAAAACTATAAATACCTAAGCCTCAAATATGAGAGGTACTCAATCTCCAGTATTCTTCTCTTGATTCACTTTATTCTGATCAGAAATGCTTCATGGCTTAAGCATCGGAGAGGTTTCCACCGGAAAGCCCCCAGTGGTCCTTTCTAACGTGTTTTTTTGGTGGAAAACAGGTCGGGAAATTCTCAAGTGAAGGTGCAGATTCTCTTGGGGCAAGTTTCCAGGTGAGACAGTAAGGTCACTAAGGGAATGCTTGATTCCTCCGGGGCGGGTATTAATTTGATGTCGTTTTCGATATACGAACAATTGGAGCTTCCTCCTTTACAAGAGATGCATAGTTTCTTATTATTGGCCGATCGGTCAATTAGACACCCAAAGGGGATAATCAAGGATGTTCTTGTACAAGTTGGAAGAATCCTGGTTCCGGTCGACTTCGTGGTGTTGGATGTTGTCATGGTGAAGGAGGATGGCACCGAACACACTATCTTGATAGGCAGCCCATTCATGGATACAACTCAATGTTTGATAAACGTTGGGAATAAGAATCTTACTTTGACCGTAGCGGGTGAATCGGTCACGTTTTCTATGTTTAACTTGTCATCTATTCCATCAAGTGTCTTTTATGCGGATTGCTTACATGTCGATGTGATTCACGAATTGGATGACCAAGTTTATACGGAGGAAGAGAGCAAGGAGGGGTTTGACCCGGGAGCTTGTGTTGAAGGATATAGTGAGGGAAATGAGGCCTTTATTCATAATGACAGTTCAATTGTGTTTTGATGTACCTAGGGATTATGTGAAAATGATTGTGCATGTGTCGTTGAGGGCAACGACAAAACTTTGGAGGGGGAGGTGGAGATTTTAAATGATAGATTGGGAGTCAATTCCATTGAAAATCTTGAAGAGTATCTTGAGGAGATCATTGAATTGCTCGAACTAGTTCCAAGTGAGGTCGAGAGGAGGCACAAACCCAAGTTTAAGCCTTTCTCATCTCACCTCAAGTATGTGTATTTGGAAGAAGCGGCGAGCAAACTGGTTAAGTTTGAGCATGAAGCTTTTTGGCGATAGAAGCCGTGAATACGGATTTAAAAGAGGTCGGTTTAGAGAGAATGTTGCAAGTGGAGGAGTTAGACGAGTTTCGAAATGATCGATATGAAAATGCTCGCATCTACTAGGAAAGGACGCAACAAATTCATGACGAAGAGGAACGATTGATTGAAGTGCTTAGAGCTCATGAGGGTGTTATTGGTTGGAACCTTGAAGATATTAAGGGAATTAGCCCTTCAACTTGCATACATAAGATCGTTTTAGAGAACAGTGTCGAACCCTCTAGAGAATCCCAAAGGAGTTCGAATCCCAAAGATCAAGCCAATACGACTTCTTATTGCTTGTTTGGAACATTCGCTTCTCGTAGAATATCATGTAAAGCCCAGGGAATGTTTCAAAGATTAGATCCTCCCGATAAGGAAGCTATTTCTTTGGTGGATCCTCCCGTCTCAACCTCCGCATAACCAAAAAGGGAGTTCGTCAAGCTAATGTTGCAAAACAAGCGCCTCTAGGGAGGCAACCCAAGTTCTTTTCATTTATTTCTTTTATTTCTCTTTCTTAATTACTTTCTTATTATATGAAAATCCAAAAACATTCAATTATATAAAAATCCAAAAACATTCAAAAATAGAAAAATAAAAAAAAATTATTGTGTTGACTTTTTGTTCTTTTCAACCACTGGTTTTGTTTTGTTTTGATTCGTGTGCATGTTTTCTTGTGTTTTTGATTTCATGTGGTTTTTTTTATGTGTTTTTTATTCTGACTTCAACCTTGGTCGAATTGATAAGTTAATAGCATTCATAGAGGCGGAAGAAACAAGCCAAGCTCGATTTTCGTTGGAATTGCATTTAAGCTTGAGTGGACCCCACCGAGCTCGACCCAAACTTGCTCGGTTAAGGAATCTTCTATATCACTCTCATTTTACTTGATTTTCATCAAAATTTAATAAGGGAATTGCATGGTCTAAGTGTAGGGTAGGTAGATGGAAAAAGGATTCGGGTTTTACAAAGCATGATTTGTCTTTCTTAACTCGAGACTTAGTGAACAGACGCATTCTTGGAAAAACGACGCTTAATATTTGGGAAATTAGATGGTTGAATTGTTCTTGTGTCTTGTGTGTGTTTATTACATTGTTGAACAATCTCCACATGCTTGGAAGTTTGAATAGTTTACTAGTCGGGTTTTACATGTTTATGCTCTCTTGTGTAAGGAATTGAATATTTGTGCTTCGTCCAAAACCCGCACATATATATATATATAATCAACATTTACTCGTGAAAAGATTACAAAGCTCTCAAAGCTCTTTTGATTTTGTCTCCAAACCCCGGTGCAAACTAGTGAGTAGTCTTGTGTGATTATCGATTTTGCTTGCATTCTTATAGAAATTGCATTTAATTGGCTTGATTTTGCTCGTACATGATTGAATTCAGAAATTACCTCGAGGCACATATATCACCCTTATTCTGTCCATATTCAAATATATAAGCTACTTAAAAATCCCAAATCATCCCCCTTGAGCCTATGCCCCATTTCTTGTTAGCCGGGCTTGATTTTAGCTCTTATATCTTCATAAATTGTGAGGAGAGAGTGTTATGTTGTTAGTTAACTAGAAATGTGTGGGAAGTCAATTGTGGGTTTTGAGTTTTGAGTTTCTTATATATATAAAGAATATACGAAAAATAAAAAAAAAAGAGGAGAACAAAAATAAACTCCAACACAAATCACGAAAAGTGATAAATCGCGCGTTTAAGTGAAAAGCCTAATGTTCAATAAGGCTTTGTTTAGTAAAAAGAAGCGAATTCAAAAAGCTTCTTAGTGTTGTGAAATAAAATCGGAAAAGTGTGGGAGTGTACGAAAAGGGCTTCGAATGAAAGTTTGGTAATTTGGGAAAGGTGAAGCGATCATAAGCTTCAGGTTCTAGAAATTAGGGTTTCGTGTGTTATTGATCACGTTTGATCGTGTGTTAGCCACTATATCCATATATTCCATACCTTACCAAAGAGCCAACATTAAAAACCTAAATAAAGACCTCTTTCGATTCTTATTTGGTCATGTACAATGGGTGATTTTGAGTTTCTAAATTGTGAAATCTTGACAAGGTGCATGCAATGTCCTACTTGAGTGTATACACGTCCCATATAATCAAACACTTGAGCGAACACCCTCAAAATTCCATTTGAGAGGAAGTCATCGATTTTGTTTTCATTTGAGAAAGAAAAAGACGAGAAATGCTTGACGATAACAAGTTTATATTGATATTTTCATCATATTAATTAGGATAAGCATAAGGATTTTTCTTTTTGCATAATGTTCATTGCATGTACATTCTCGATTCTTTTTGTTGTTCGAGAACGAACAAACCAATAAGTGTAGGGTGGTTATTTTGCATATAATTGCATGTTTTTATCGTATTTTTAATTAGGGTTTTATATTATTTTTAGTAGTTTTGAGTCAAGTTTTGTTAGGTTATTCGTTTATTTTCTCATTTTGTTATTTTTCGTGTTTCTTTTTTATTTTATACTTAATTTGGTTAAATGGGTTCAATTAATATGAGGTTTTGTGTAATTCTTGGGTTTTTATGATCAAAATTCCTATTTTCATAGTTAAAGGCATTGAGGATCGAAATTCAAGCAAAGTCGTGCGAAGACGTGCCAAGAGCAAGCTCTTAAATGGCCAAACATTCTAAAATGTTAGCAAAGCCACGCCTAGTCAAGCCAAAGCTCGCGCCAAGGCATGGCGCACGCTGGCACACACTGGCACACGCCTACCAGTGCGCCAAGGCATGCCAGTACCTGCCACTCTGCGCGGCAAGCGCACGCCCTCGCCAAGCGCCACACCAAGACCGGCGCCTTGCCTCGCCAATCACCTCGCCACTCCAAGACCGGCGCCTTGCCTAGCCAACCTCCTCGCCTTAATTCAAGTTTATTATTCCTTTCCTTAATTCATTCAAGTTTGTTATTCATTTCCTTAATTCAAGTAAGTTTTTGCTTAATTTCTTTCTTGTTCCTCAATTTCATACATGTTTTTCAATTTATGCATTTTGCCTTAGCTCTTAGATTTATTGTTAGATTTTGTGATTTGTCTATGGAATTTAAGTGAGTGACACACCAAGATAATAGATCGGGTCCTTGATAGTTTTTATTTTGAGTATTTCATATGCTTTAATTTGGTTTTTATTTTCATGCATGGTTTTTTGTTAAATCCTAAATCTACTCTTCATTTCTAGTTATTTCTCGTATAGTTTTTAACTTTCACGTCAACTTTTTTTTCTCTTTCCGTTGATTCTTTTGATTTTTGTTAATTTGCATTTTTGGAATTTCATGATCATGCATGCATAGTAGTATTTTAGGTTTTCATGCTTGTACCTTGTTGTTTCTTTTTTTTTATTGCTTGTTTGTCTTATTTCTTGAATTTTCAGTAAGGCACACGCTCGAAGAATCCGAAATACTTGCATTTCTTTTCATAGTTAGCCGTGGTTTCATCCAATTTTGTTTATTTTTGTTTTTCTTTAATTTCCAAGCTAAAAACACATTGATCTCTATAATCAATCGATTTCCGAGAATACCAAGCTATGAACCCCTAATATTTTCATCACCACTAAAACACCACACTTCAATTATCTCTGGAGAATTGTTCTGATTCCCCTTTCCCGAACTTTTTGCTTTCTTCTTTTGTGGCGGTGGTGGTGTTTTCATGGTTGTTTCCTCCGTTACCTTTCCATGTGGTGTTCGATCCCCTGCCAATTGCTTCTCATGGTCCATGTCTCTTGCTCGAGCCAAAGATGAAATCTAGAGTTTGAGGTATGATATCTCTTCCTTTCATGATCACGTTGTTAGTTACTCACACCTTTCACTCAAGGACTCGATGTCCTTCGTCATCCCACAGACGGCGCCACTTGATGTGACAATAAAGATTGGCTTACCAAGAATTGGGGTGCTGACCCTCAAACCGCTCATTCCGACCTGATTGGCTTCTTGGTGACCTGATCAACCTACAAAATAAAACCCAAGCCATACAGCCAGATGTATATCCTCCGATACTTAAGTCAGTTCCCTTTGAGTAATGAATAAACGAGAGCTCGGAGAAGGATAAAATCAACTTAGAATAGAAGTGAGGCATATGTCCCCTTTATATAGGCAAGAGACGTGTTCCCAATGTATGGTTCTCCTATTCGTACCACAATACCATAATTAACCACCAACTTAGAATTATAATTTCTCTTATATGCTAAGTTACCTTAGATATTAGAACTCTCGTATTTTGTTAAGATTTTACCATAATAAATATGAGATAATAACCATACCATTTCGTTAGTTCGTGAGGGCCGCATACCATAACATCTATATCATCCCACTAGCGCCCTGATCCTATTAACCATAAAGCCCAAATCTCTATACCAAGCTGCTATAATTCCATTTTACCCTATAAGAGCTCGTCACTCCCATATAAGAACTCGCCACTCTTATGTACAGCTCGCCCCTCCTATAGGAGAGCTTGCCTCTTCTATAGAATAGGTCGCTTTAGAGACTTAAAATCACATGCATGCAAACCTGAATATTGGATGTCGTATCATTTTGTTATTTTGGAAAGCTCCATTAACCTGATATTTCTTTGTTTTTTCTTAAAATTAAGCATTTAACCACTAACCGAGTGTGGAATTTTGATTTTTCTGATTCTTTTTTATTCTTTCGTTTCATTCATAGAAAAACATAGTGAATGTAATCGTATACCATAAAATGTTAGATGAATCAAACCAAAAACAAGAGGAGATAATTTCTGAATGATTTAATTATTCAAGCAAAATCAGCTCCATGAGAAGCGACACCACCGTCATCCACTCCACCAGCTTCAGCCAGTTGTCGTTCGATCTATCGATGAGATCGCCGGAGCAAATGAAGGCGATCAAGCCACACCGCTCGTCGAACTACTCGTTCTAAGCCATATGCAGAATACTCGTCTCATCTTCTGCAATTTCAGCCTGGTGCGACAGATCGGCAGGGTCTACCTCTACTGCTTACGCAGCACCGCAACGGATGAGGGGCGGCTTTACGCCATGAAAGTGCTGCATAATGAGGTTTTGGCTCTAAAAAAGACTCAACGAGCGGATACGGAGAGGAATATCATGAGGGATAAAACTAAAAAGATTGGTTACCAAGAATAGGGGGTACTAACCTCAAATATGAGATCAGCGACCTAAATAGCTTCCAATTACATCGCAACAACCTAATTTAATCTCCAAAAAGCCTTTTATCTACCTAGGCGTTCCTGCAAAATAGCACCCTCAGCCAAGGCGGTGGACGACCCCGGCGAAGGTCCTCCGATGATTAAGTTACCGAGTGCGAGAGATATTTTCGAGAGCTCAAACTAAGATAAAATCAACTTAAAATAAAAGAGAGGCGTGAACACCATTATATAGAGAATAGAAGTGTTCCCCAAGCTAGGGTTACTTTGTTCCACCATAATTCCATAAATACCATGACCGACTTAGATTTAGGATTTCTCCTGTATGCTAAGTTCCCATAGATAATGAATCTCTTACTTAAATTACCAGAATAGGCCTGGGCCTGTGATTCTTTTAAGATAATTCATCGGGACCCCACAATACCATCCATATTAGCCCATTCGGGCCTAATATTTACAAAGCCCATTACCGAGCTATCAGATAACGCCAAGCTAACAACATCATAAGAGGTTGGGACCCTATATGAGAACTCATCCTCATACTCCAGGTCGCTACCCTACAAACCAGCTCGCTCACTTCTCAGAAGAAATGCTCCTTCCAAGAAATGAGGTCGCTTTCCATAAATACCAGCATGAATGTTTAATGTCATATCAGCTAGTACCCCATATTCTGACTAATTGAGGTACGAAATTAGGTAGAATATGTAAAAAAAGATTAAAGAACGCAATCACTTGAAAACACACATGAAAAACTTAAACATAAATAAATCACCTTGTCCGCTTACCATACCATAATCGACTTGATAAAACCAAAAAGTTATCCGTCCCGAAGGGTATAACATAAAACAGCCCGCCCCGAAGGGTTAATGAAACATCCGCAACAAAGTGTTAAAAGTAGAACAGCCCGCCTCGAAGGGTTAATGAAACAACATCCGCCCGCCCCGAAGGGTTAATGAAACAACATCCACCCTGAATGGTTAAAAGTAAAATAGCCCGCCCCGAAGGGTTAATGAAACAACATTCGCCCCAAAGGGTTAAAAGTAAAATAGCCCGCCCCAAAGGGTTAAACGAAAAATAGCCTGCCATCTAGGCGTAATATTTTTTTAGATGACAAACATTGCAGCTCCTAGGTAGAGCTTTCCCCTCGGCATTCTCAAGTATATATGCTCCTCCACGCAGCACCTTGATCACTTTGAATGGCCCGACCCAATTCGGACCAAGCTTCTTAGTTTTACGCAATGCATAAACCCGCCTCCATACCAAATCACTAATCCGAAAGCAGCGATGTTTAACTCATTTATTAAAAGCAGCATGTATCATTTATTTGTAATGTTCTACCTGAGCCGTAGCCTTCTCTCATATTTCATCAATTCTTTCAATTGCTCCTCTTGCTAGCCTTTCGTTTTCTTCTATATTAAATGCCGATAAGTGTTACAATCCCTCTACTATTTCAGCTAGAATAACAGCTTCCATGCCATAGACAAAACTAAATGGTGACTCCTCTATAGAAGTTCGAGGGGTTGTTTGATAAGCCCACAAGACCGACGCGAGCTCTTCTTCCCAAAGCCCACCTGCTTTTTCCAACCGTAGCTTAATACTCTGCACAATAATACGTTTAGTAACCTCAACTTGCCCATTAGTTTGGGGGTGCTCCACAGAAGAAAATCGGTGCTTCATCCCCATCTCTTTGCACCAATCCTTAATTTTCTTCCTGTTGAACTGGGTTCCATTGTCCGAGACCAACACTCGCGGGACACCGAACCTGCAAAAGATTTTATTAAAATAAATTCCATTATGTCTTGCTTGCTTGTGCCCATGACCGCTTCAGCTTCCACCCATTTCGTAAAATAATCGACTGCCACCACCTGGTCTTGTTTATTGCCCGGTGTTTTTGGAAAAGGTCCCACAATATCGATTCCCCATTGTGCAAAAGGACAGGGCGAGATCATAACCATCATGTCTTCAGCGGGTATATGGATAACCGGATCATGCATCTGACACTTCTTACATGTTCTAACCAGGTCGTCAGCCATACCTTTCATTCATGGCCAAAAGAAACCAACTCATAACATTATCCCAACCAGTGCCCTACTCTTTGCGTGATCCCCACAGTATCCTTCGTGTATCTCTCTTAATACCTCCAATCCCTGCTCCTTCGCCAAGCATTTCAAAAAAGGTCCAAAGCACAACCTCTTGTACAATTCTTCATTTATAACGCAAAAACAAGCCGCTGTTTTAGCCTCATTTGTTGACAACCATTCTTCTCCTTCTTTTGCCTTAACTAGAACATCCTAGATAGGCATACGCCAATCATAGTTTACTTCGAGCTCCATTACTTCCTTGCCTTTATCCACACTGCTATGGCTTAACTCCATTAGCATAATTTTCCGTGTGTCATAAGTCCCCAATGCACCCACAATCCGAGCGAGTTGATCAGCCCGAGTATCTTCAATTCACGACAAATTCTCTAGTTTAAACTCCTCAAAGCGTGCAACCTCTTCTCGTAACTTTTTTAAATACACCGCCATGCATTCTTCTTTTGCTTAGAAAGACCCGTCGAACTGACGAGCTATCTATTGAGAATCCGTGTATGCCCATACCTTCCTTTCTCCCAGATCGCTTGCCATTTTCATACCCTGCAACAAAGCCTCATATTCAGCTTCATTGTTAGATGCCTTGTATTCCAACTTTATCACGAATTCCAAATCTTCTCCCTCTGGGCTGGTTAACACAATCCCCAGCCCTACCCTGACACCATAGTTGACCCATCAGTATGCAATACCCATGCCTTTATCTCGTCACCTAGATCAGATGGGCGCACCATCTCCTGCAAAAAATATATCAGCACTTGTCCTTTGATGGCTGCCCTAGGTTCATATACTACATCATATTCACTCAGCTCTACCGCCCATTTCACCAGCCTTCTAAACACGTTTGGGTTACTCAAGACCTTCTTGAGAGCCAAGTTAGTGCGTACCTTCACCTTGTGGCTCAAAAAGTATGGCCGTAATTTCCTTGCTGTCAAATTAGTGCAAAACCTCTCTTCTCCAGCTCGGAATAGTTCAACTCCGCACCTCGCAGCATTCTGCTAATATAATATATAGGTTTCTGGATACTCGCATCTTCTCTGATGAGCACCAAACTCACTGCGACCTCTCCTACCGATATATACAAGATCAGGTCTTCCCCCGACATCGGCTTGGTTAACAATGGTATTTCATCTAAGTATTCTTTCAGCTTGTCAAATGCATCCGCTGCCTCCTAGGTCCATTCGAACTTGGATCCTTTCCTGAGTGCCCTGAAAAAGGGGACACCCCTCTCCGCCAACCTGGAAATAAAATGGTTGAGACCTGCAATGCGACCTATAAGCACCTGTACGTCGCACATTGTTCAAGGATGTGGCATCTCCAATTAGCCCGCACCTTTTCAGGATTAACCTCAATACCCCTTTCCGTCACCATATATCCCAGAAATTTCCCGGATCGCACAGCGAATGCACACTTCTTTGGATTAAGCTTCATCCCGTACTGCCTCAGTATAACAAAAGTTTTTCTCAAGTCCTCCACATGGGATTCTGATTTCTTGATTTTCACTAACATATCATCGACGTAAACCTCCATAGTGGACCCCAATAGGTCCTTGGACATTCTGTCGACCAATCTCTGATAGGTCGCCCCTGCATTTTTCAAACCAAAGGTCATGAACACAAAACAGTACGTTCCTGTTTAAGTAACAAAGCTCACCTTGGGTTGATCCTCATTTGAAAGAGGTATTTGGTGATACCCTTGTGAAGCATTCATCATACTTAACAGCTCGCACCCTGAGGATGAATCTACCAATTGATCAATTCGTGGTAGGGGATAATGATCCTTTGGAGAGGCTTTATTCAAGTCGCGAAAATTCACACACGTCCTCCATTTTTGTCCCGGCTTCGTCACCATCACAACATTGGATAGGTATTCTGGAAATTCAATTTCTCGAATGTGACCTGCTTTCAACAATTTTTGCACCTCCTCTTCAAATATTTTGTCCAGCTCGGGCCCAAAATGCCTTCTGTTTTGTTTAACCGACCTTGCCTCCGGATCTACATTTAGATGATGTTGCACGACCTCCGGAGATACTCCTATCCGTTCTCCATCTACAAAAGAAAAAACGTGCCTAAATTCCCTCAATAATCAGCTCTTCTCTAAGTGTTTCCGCCATCAAGGTTCCGATTTTCGTAGTGCACTCCGGGCGACCTTCTTCTAATGGTATTTCCATCAACTCCTCATGCGGCTAAACAGAATTCTCTTGTTCTTTCACCTTTTTCACACTAAGTATACCTTCCGGTACTTCTTCATCTCTTTCTCGCTTGTTCTCTTCTCTAAGATGCATGCACCTCTCCGTGGAATGACCATAATTATTGTGAAACATATAAAATAAATCTAATTTGGGATTAATAGGGAGCTGCGTGCGACTTTCTGGCCATTTTATATCATTAGGTATCAGGTGCTCCATGATATTAAACACCTTAGCTCGTGGATAATTAGTGGTGTAAAATCTTCGTTCCTCCA
Source organism: Phtheirospermum japonicum (assembly GCA_014905375.1). Taxonomy (NCBI): domain Eukaryota; kingdom Viridiplantae; phylum Streptophyta; class Magnoliopsida; order Lamiales; family Orobanchaceae; genus Phtheirospermum; species Phtheirospermum japonicum. Next base: position 910,883 of record BMAC01000598.1, on the reverse strand, counting down.
GTTTTGCATATCCACCTCAGGTTTTTCTCTTGCCGCTGGACTCGGGGTTAGGAGCCCGCGCACTATCCTTCTGGGCTCTCTTCTAATTTCCCTTCTCAAAATACTGCCTCCAGTCTCCGCGACCTCCCCACCAAATCGCACACGATGTTCCTTCTCATCTTCCTCCACCTGTATATATTTGTTGCATCTCTCCAGGACCTCGTCATATGTTCGTGCCACTTTCTTAACCAACGAATTTCATAAGTCTTCCCTCCTCAATCTTTGGTGTAAAGCTCCCGCTTTAATTTCATCCGTAGCGGTGGGTACCTCCAGTGTGGCATTGGTGAACCTGTTGACATATTGCTTCAAGGTTTCATCAGGTCGCTGCACCATGGTAAAGAGTGCATGTGCAGTCTTTGCATTCTGCCTCACGCTGGAAAATTGTTTCATGAAAGTTGCTCGCAGCAGCTGAAGACTGGTAATTTTTCCTTTCGCCAATTGATAGAACCAACTTTGGGAGATTCTTCTTAAAGTAGACAAAAAATCCCGTCATGCCATAGCATCTGTATATCCATGTAACATCCTCTCATTCTCAAAGAGTTGTAGATACTCTACCGGATCCGTCACCCCGCGATATTAGAACTCCAACGTCTTATATCCCTTGGGCATCACAGCTCGCAATATTTCATCGGAAAGGGGATGCCCTTTATCTTCGTCAATCTTTTCTCCTTCCACTCGCCTTTGCAAAGATAACAAGGCCTCCTGCATATCTCTAAATGCCTTATTTCCTGGTCCGACCTCATTCTTTCCATTCTCCTCACGGTATCAACCTCAACTTTTAAGTGATTTATCCTGGGATTCACCATCTGTGCCTGAGGTTTGTGTCCCACTCTCGCTAGTATGCTTACTATACCTCCGACCTCGATGTTTATAGTGCTTTCGTCCTATCTTCAAATTCTCTGCTTTCTTGTACTTATACTTGTGGGTTTGAGATTCTGAGGACAAGGTAGAGCTGTAAGAATCTCCATGTTTCCGTTTACCCCCACGTTTTCTTCCGTGAGAAGATCTCCTAGACAAAGACTTTCCGCTTTGTTTTGTCTTTTTTGTTACCGATTTTTCTCCCTATCCCTTCGAATCGTCAGCCATCTCCTTTGGGGTACCCAGCTCGCCTGCTAGGTACTTGTTCACTTCTTCCTGCTTTTCTAGGGGTGCAAAATCCATAATCCCTTCCAAGAAGCCCTTATTGATTTGACAAGGCTTATCTTTGGGTAGACCACTCTTCGTTCCTATGTGAACTGTTTTTTGCGCAATAACCACTGGCGTCTTCCCTTGTGGATCTCCTTCAGGTTCCTTTCTGTTTTGTTTTTTTGGCGAGGGGATCGGTGTGCCGCCCAGATTCTGGATGAATAGCTCTCCATGGGAAGATGTTAGACCGTCTTTTGTCTGCTCTCCTTTATTTATTTCTGCCATCTTGCTCTTCACTACTACAGAAATAGGATACTAAGGCGCCTTATTAATGGCAGTTCTGGAAAACCGCCGTTAAACCGATGTTAAATCCATCTGTTAACGGAAATTTTCTGGAAACCGCCGTAGAATCCTACATTCTACGGCGGTTTTAGAAAAAACTGCCGTAAAAAACTCCAACATTCTACGGCTCTTATTTGAGAACCGATGTAAAAACTAGAGGCCAGGTGATTTTAACGGCGGTTCAAAAATAATCGTCGTAGAATGTTGGGGTTTTTACGTTGGTTGTTTCTGAAATTCCGTAGAATGTATATATAAAATAAAAATACGAAAAGAAAAAGAGATCACAAAATCCAAAGCCACGTCACGGATCCTCGTGCTCGTTGATCTACTAATCTCCACCGTCTATTCAATACAAAACCACTGATCTCCACCGTCCATTAAAAATAAATGTATTGACTCCCTTCCTTCTTCTTTCCCTCTTCGTCATTTTCAAACCCTAATCATCCTCCCCGACGCTCGCCGATTGGCGGCGATCCGGCGCCGCCTCATCTTCATCGGCACGATTCATCCTCGAGCAAGGGTAAAGGCGAGTCGGTTGATTTCAAGAGATTAATTCATTCGAAGAACCACGGGGCTTCTTCACCGAATTTGGAGCGGGTTTCTTAGAGATTTGAGATAAAATCGAAGGCGAATAAAGTCGATCCGGTCTCTCTTCAAATCTCGTTCACGTCTCTAAGTCTGGGCACCAACACTTTTCTCGGCCAATGCCTCTCTCCCTCTTTCTACCTCCCTGTGGTACACCTTCTTAGTTTCCCCACATTTTTCCCATTTATCGACATTTTAAAATTCTTGAGATTCTCATGTGGTTCCATTAACATTTTAGTCTGCTCCTATTTTAGATAAACTAGTATATGTGTTTCTAGAACCTTGAAATGAACTAGGTAGAAAAGAAAAAGGGAAAAAACAAACCTTGATGCTTATACCTTGAATTCATGCTCATATTCATGATAATACCAAAATTCAGTACTATGTGTGGACTTTTCTATTGGGATATAAGATTTAATGCAATTTTGGCTTTTAACAGTTTGAGTCTGAAGACCGGCATTTATTCGGAAAAATTCATGAAGCGCTTGGAATTGTGTGGGAAAGTAGAGTTACTTGTTGGTTTGAACATTCACCTTTCTGAATTCATGAAATTGTGTATTATATTGTTGTTTGATATTAGAATTCGAAAAGGAACTTTTAGTTTCTACTGGCCCAATTATTTAAGGAGATGCTAGTTTGTTTGTTTTTCTTGGTTCGTGAAATTCAAATTTAATGGAGGGAGGGTAGAAAAACTAGAGATGAAGGCCCCAGACAACTTAATAAAAATTTGAAGAACATTTCTTGAATAGAATATGACTCGTGCCTTTTTTTTTTACTTCGTAATGTTCAAATCTCATTAACTCAACATGAAATGTTAATCCTTCATATTAGATTACTGAGTCCGTGCGATGATTTTAAATAACTATATTCAACCACAATATGATGGTAAAAGAAATTAAAGTTCTAAAGAACAACATTCTCAGTAGTGTTTCCATCATGAAATCTTTGCATTTTTTATATTTGCTTTTATATGCAACGTACATGTTTCTCATTAGTTTGTTTTTCTCTCTCTGTGTTTGTAAATGTACGAACATCTGATCTCATATGTTCATATGTGGGAAATATGAATTATCTGCAGATGGAGTTGTTGATTTTAGATCAACACAGACAAATAAAAATATGTTCTTGAGTTATTTTCAATATGTGTATTTTTGTTTACCACTTTAACTCCTGAGGCTGGCCTTGATTCCAACACCAAAAGTCCTGAACATCAAATCAGCTTTAGTTTTTTGTTTTTTTTTGGAACTTCATCTTTTCTGTGCAGGTTAATAAATCAACAGATCAGCCAAGTTCAATTGTGTCAAAGGTTATTATTTTCATTTTATGATCCCTTTTTAATTTTTGTAACCCGGATGGTTTTTACATCCGGTAGCTTAGTAAAAGATAAGCTCCCTAAATAAACCTTATTACAAAAAACATCACAGCTATCTTTTAAAGCTATAACACTCTTTTTTTTTTTAGTAACAAATCCCAAAATCTTTACTAGAAGCATTATTGTTCAACAAAAGGAAAACGGAAATCTAATTAATAACTTATCGTGAGTCTAATCCGGTAATAGACTCCCACGGCGAGGCATCAAATGCATTTAGATAAAAAAGAGAACAATTTAAGCGATGAGAATATGCCAAATACATGTGGTTTTATGCATTTCTAAATCCAATCGGATAATAATATGCAGAAAATGAGCACAATAACTGAGTTCTAACTGTTTTCTTCAGGATTTGGTTTGATCCCACTACAACAGAATAAATGTGGTAGCTTGACCCGACCGCAGACCCTTACTTGCAACGGACGATTATAGGGACAGGTTTCAAAGCCTTGGTCCGTTTCTAATGCCTCTCTTTTGCTTACTAACCTTCTTTTTGGGTACACCCATGAGCTCCATAGCTCCACCGAATAATGGGGAATTTGGGAATTCGGCTCCTAAGTTTTTGTCGTCATTATTTTCCGGAAAATCTATTGGCGGCAATGAGGTGTTGATCTGGTGGTGGTCAATGGCGGTTGCCAGCGGCGCTGGCTGAGCCAATGAGTGGACCAGCCGCCAGACGCCATCCAACACCCAACCCGTTTTCCTCCCGGCGCTTGTTAGCATCGAGGCCCGTAAAATCTCGGTATGAGAAATTTAGTAACGACGATTGCCATAGAAAGAGAGAGGGTTTTAGTCAGAGGTGTATAGGTGAGTGCGTGATGACTGAAAAGGTTGATGTGAGATATAACACTCTTTTGATAATTGCTTCTTTTATTTATTTATTTATTTTTTTTGGCAAATTGCACCTTGGTTAGGGTATTTTGTTATGAAAATGCAGGGCACACATGGGTATTCCAGCATTTAATTGTTCCAGTTTGTGGGTATGTTATTACGCTTTGCTCTTTTTTTTTTTTCTTAAACTTCTATTGCTTGGTACCATGATGCTGGCCTTAGTGTTAAAAGACCATGCAATTCCAGTCCATTTTGTCTTGAAATGCATTTGTAACAAATGATTTAGATTGATTGTTTCTGGGATTGCAATTGATTAAAATTGAGTTTTATAGAAGCCACTTACCTCATTTGTGGGGGTCCATTTAATTTGTGCCTTATCTTTATAATTTTCGTGACAGTAAATTAATTTTCTATATTCATTGAAAAAATTGACGATTGATATTTTCAGGTATATATCATGTGTTGTGGGTTGTCCAGTGGAAGGGGCAGTAAATCCATCTAAAGTAGCATATGTTGCTGAAGAGCTTTGTAATATGGGTTGTGCTGAGATATCACTTGGTGATAAAATTAGAGTCGGCACTCCTGGTATACTTGAAACTTTATTTTAGTTGTAGAAGTACAATCATATGTAGCTCATGTTAGAATAAGGTGACCAACAGGCCAACTTGTGGCTGTGGTCTGGCCATTCTATTGTAATACAATCGTTTTTTATTCGTAATAATATCTTTTATACTTATTGGCATTCCATATCTTTTACCCCATGCTAGTTGCATAGGTATGGTCCTGATGAAGTTACTTTATTACGGTGGATTGGTCTAGCAGAACCGTGAGATAATTCAGCACGTAATGTAATTCGTCGAACTTGTTCCTAGTCAAAGGGTTACGCCATAATGAGGATACAGGCCTTTCCCATTAAGACTAGTACTTAGTGTATGTGGACCGCATCTCATAGGTCACGGTGTCTGGACATCGACATACATAAGTYGGTGCTCATAAGATGAGTTCACTGAACTCCCTCACCTAAAAATCTCTAAGTAGTTCCCACTCATCGAGTAGATGATTTTTATGGTATAGCGTACAACATTAATCCTTAAGACCCAGACCTCACCGTGACTTCACTAGAGGACAGGCTATGTTGTGACCTGTCTCTGTGTCTCTTTGGAGGCCAATCAAAAGGGGCAACGTTCGCATAGTCGGGAATCTAGTGGAAAGTCTGTACATGGTAGTAGGGGATTCGGACGCATGATAAGTCATGGATGTCCTGTGTGTTCTGATGGTTGATAAATCCTTGGAGTCTCTGGCCAGAGCTGACAGTGGGGTATTTGGAGAAATGTGTTTTTCTAAGTCACACACGAACGGATTATCTTAAACCTAGAACGTACACACAGTAATTGAACTGGAAAGAGGTCTCAATGAACCAATACCTCTTGTTCAATCGGGACATAGATCGCAAAGGGATCGTACTGTACATATAAGCTATATCACAAGGTTCTTGCAGGCACTTCATTTGTATCTAGGAAATTATGATGTGTAGTTGCTAGGCGCCTCTCATAATTCGTTGGGTTCTGGTTTGACCAGTGATTAAGTAAAATGAGTTTTATTTAATCAGGGACTCTAAGGGACGAGTTCATATAAGAACAATGTGTTGTTCGAATCACAATGTGTTGTGAACCCACGGCTAGCTTACACCTGAACCATTGAGGGTCACACCACGTGTTTCCTGATTATTGAAAACGACAGCTAGAAATTAATTGTTAATTTTAGCAAAAGTTAGATGTCAATATGATTGAATCTATGATTCGTAATTGTGATTATGAATTGAGAAAAATACGAGAAAATTATGCTGGACGCGAAAATATAATTGTTATATTTTTCGGAGTTATCGTTTGTGAGAAATGATTTAATTCCAATGGGGTTTTTGATTTAAAATTGGGTCGGCCCAATAAGCCTTGAATGTTAATGGGCCGGTATTGTTTTAAATCAAATGGATTTGGTTTTTATTTTTTAATTGAGCCCATTTAGTATTGGGCTTGTACATTAATTAAAATGTTTATTTTAACTTGGGCCAGCTCACAAGTTTTTGGGCTTGGGCTTGAGCCCTTTAAGCTTAAATAAATAAATAAAATAATAAAGAGTAGCATCAGACGGCTTTTAGGAGATGCAGAGAAGAAAAACATTTTGAAAAACCCTACCCCAGCCGCCGTCCTCTTCCAGCCGTCCGCCGTCGCTTGCCGTCGGCCGACGCCACCGAAACGTTCGGTCGTCGTTTTTCTCCGTCGTTCTCAATCTCACGACGAGACTAGTGCGTTGTTGTGAGTACGTCGGGTAATACGGTGTGTGACACCAATTAGCCGGATCGCCGTCGTCGGAGACGCATCGCCATTGCCGTTTCGCAGCCGCCGGAGTTTCAGCCGCTCCAACGCTGTTCCTTCGTCGCCGCCAGTTTGTCGCCGAAGCCACCCGCCGTGCTGCTGTGACGCCACGACGAAGCCACCCGCCGTGCTGCTGTGACGCCACGATGAACGTGCTGTTGTGATGCCACGCCGAAGCCACCCGCATCGCAGCCGCCGTGCTGTGAGCCGTCGACCTCTTGCCGACGCGCTGCTCCTCCGGCGTGCCGAGAGGTATTATGGCTGCACTTATAAATATATATGTATGCTGCGTATAATGTATGATATATATGTGTACTGTGTATATTAAATACATGCGTATATCATTAAAAGATGCATGCTTGATATATATATATATATATATATATATATATATATATAATATGTATAAATAAAATGTTGATGCATGCATGCTGATTTAATATATATACTGCATGCTACTGTATATATTAGTATATAATTACATGCAGTATTTACATAGATTATATATATGTGTGTAGTTGATATGATTATATAATATATAAATTATTATATGATTGATATATTAATATATATATATATATATAATTGTTATATATAAGTTTAATATATTAATATATATATATATATATATATATATATATATATATTATTGTTATATATATATGATTTATAGAAACGTATCATGCTTGTTCGATTTTACGAAAATCAAAATGTTTCTATTTATTAAAAGTAATTAAAACATTGTTTGAATTAATTGATTATAAAATTGGCCGTCGTCAATTGAATTCGATTCAAATTAATTTATTTAAAAAATTTTTGTTTTCCGCTGCGCGACGGTACCACCAAATCCCAACAGTGGTATCAGAGCTACTGGTTTTTAAATCAATTAATTGCTTATGTGTTTTTGCTTTCGAGAGCATGTTGAATTTGTTGAGTTGTTGATATGGATATTATCTTGTGTTGGGAATTTCTTATAGCTGAATAATTGGTTGGCCTTAGAATTTCACGGGAAATCACGTGTCAGATTGTCCGACAGTCTTACGTGTCAGACTGTTTGACAGTCTTATCCTAAAACTTAATTATTCTCGAGTCTCTATAAGAAAAATCAGTTGATCCATAATTTAATGAAATTAAAATCAACTAGAGCCCAATAAGATAATCGATCTTTCAAATCAATCTGAATTCGATAAATAGGTACTGGATTAATTTATTAATTTAAATRGTTAAATTAATTTGAAATTAATAGAACACCAAATTAATCGTTTTAGTTTATCATTCATATGATGAATGGATGAAACTAAGTTCGATGATGATCCTAAATTMTAAAGAATCAACAATTGATCATAACTAAATTTCGGATGAGATATTAAATTAAAATCCCTCATTCTTAAAGGTTAAGAATTAAAATCAGGCTATAAAGAAAAACCGAATTGTCATTCTTTTTTCTTTCCTTCTACCAACGGTTAGATTATATGATAGCCTCTTATGACAGTGCAGTATGCCGTGTTAGCGGGGAGTGCTGTCATAAGAAAAGCTGTAATCTAATTAACATTAGATGGAGATTTGTATGTGAGATTCTATTGGTTTGATGTGATTGGTCAGATTAACTGGGGATTGCGTTGACCTGATAGAGTTGATCTTATACGTCTCACATTGGTAGGTCAGACCTGACACACAAAGATTTTGATATTCGCTGGATTAACCTAGGTCATTGTCAAGTGTGAGGAAATCTATCTTTAGGGTCACATTTTGATGTGATTGAAATTGTTTCTACCTTTGAACAAACATGGCTGGTCAGATTAACTTGGGGTCGTGTTTGTGTCATTGGACCTAAAGCCCATTAAAGAAAAATATGTTTTCTCGTATTTTGCTAGGGGGTGGTGGAATTCGAATAAATTAGTGGGCTTTTTGCAAGGAAGTATGAGCTTTTTGCTCATGCAGCCGACATCAAGGAGAACCTTGAGTCGATGTATAGTGAAAATACTCGGGCGTCTAGGTACGCAGCGACGAAGGAGTTAGTCGCCTTGAGATTGGGCGAAGGGGCTTCGGTCCACGAGCACATTCTCAAGATGATAACACTCATTGAGAAGATGGTGAAATTAGACGTGGTACTTCCTTCTGAGTTGCAGGTGGATTTGATCCTACTGTCTCTTCCAAYTTCCTATGAACAGTTCATAGTGAACTTTAACATGAACAAACTCGATCCTACCTTTGATGTGATGTTGAACATGTTAGTCAGCTATGAGGCAACCATCAAGAAGGAGAAATTTGTTCTCCTTYCTGCTCCTTCTGGAAAGAAGAGTTCTTTCTCGAAGAAACGGAAAAGTTCCGTTCCGAGCAAACACTTTGCGAAGGGTGGCTCAAGTGGGTCAAAGATTGGCAAAGTCAGCAAGCAAGTTGATGACGTTTGTCACCATTGTGGAAAACTGGGCCACTAGCGCCGTAACTGCAAAGATTATCTCGACCAGAAGCGTTCTGAGAAAGGTATGTATTTCATTGAAGTAAACTTGTCCGTTGATTCTTCGTCTTGGGTATTGGATACCGGCTGTGGCTCACATCTTTGTAATGA
>BMAC01000598.1:818125-888134 GCA_014905375.1 Phtheirospermum japonicum | reverse complement strand
TCTCTCACCACCGCCGGCTTCTCCGGCCACGATTGCCACCTCCTCCTCGGGGGGTGTGACATATCCTCCACCAATTCCCGATTATCCCAAAGTTACCTCTATCCTTAGCCAACAGACAGTATACAGGATTCGCTACAAGTACAAAATTAAAGACCCCTTTGATCTCTATGCCCCTCCGGCCTGCACTTTGGCCTGCCAAGCGACGGTAGGCCGAGTGACTTTCTATGTTGACCAGTTTCAGGCGGGTCTGCGTCTGCCCGTTAATCCCATGATGCTGGAAATTGCCCAAATGTATAAAATTCCTATTTTTCAATTTTCTCCTAACTCTTTTAGGATAATGGTGTGTTACAATCTGGCCATGCGCTACGCCGGCCAGGACCCAACAGGCCTGACTTTCTACCAACTTTTCCAGGCGAAAAGCCTTCCGCCTGATTGTTTTTACCTCACCGCCAGGTCTGGGGTCCATTTCATACACAAACTTCCGACTTCCAATAAGTCCTGGCGCAAGAAATTCCTTTTTGTTCACTGCTCGGGGGATTGGGGTTTTGAACCCACCCCCATAGACGCCTTGCCCTCTTATCCCTCCTTAACAGCGGCGACCAGACCTTCCCGTATTTAGAGAATTGTGGCAACTCTGAATGTGAATCCTGTCAATGTGAACGACCTCTTTACCCCTTCAGTCTTAGAGATTTTTAACGAAACTTGCAAGATAGGCCCCCTGCCATCTAAGATTGGTAAAGAAACTCTCCAACCTTGTCCTCGTTGTATCATGTTTTAATGTCTTATAGGTCTGACTCTCCCGTTCTACATTTTCAGAGGAGATGATGCGATTGCTGTTTGAGGCTTCTGATAGGGAAGATATGGTGGATGATGTGACAGTGCCAGCTTAGGGGGCGGGTGCCTCCACCATTCCCCAAGCCCAAAGACCCCCTCCTGCTCCGCCGCCCATGCACCCTCGATCCATAAGGCATGTCATTTCCGACTCAGAGGAAGAGGAGGTACCTCTCACGAAAAGGCCTCGATCCGGCCGGGGCCGGGGTATTGTCATCTCCACCAATCCAGCTCCAACGCCTGTCGCAGCTCTTGTAGTCCCCACCGTGCACAGTTCTGGCCCACCTCGACGAACTTCAGTTCTGAATTGCTCAGGTGACGTGGCAGTTCGCCATGTAAGCGGCCAGTGCACTCCTGAAGACTTACGAACTCTAGAGCAGATGAGCGACCGGGAGCTACTAGAGTCATGGTGCCAGGATGAAGCCCGGGTAAAATTCTTATTACCGACCTCTCTACCCTTTTCCTTTTACACCTTTCAAGTTATTAACAATTTTCTGATTTTTTCTTAGGCTAAGGCTAAGAGGTCACTTCTGGCTATCAGGGCGACCCGATCCCTAGGCTAAGCCAACCTTGTTAAGGAGGTTGAAGATCTCAAAGAGAAGGTGATATGCCTCTGGGCCCTGTCTAAGGACAAGATAAAAGAGGTTAAGGAGTTGTAGGAGAAGGTAAGCATGATGGAGGAAGCCCAGAAGAAAATGTTCGAGGCAGCTCGGTCAGAGGCTCGGGATGAGGCTATTGCTGAGACAAGGAGTCTGGCGGAAGAAGCCATAGTCAAGGCCACTGATGTGTGGAAAGCGGAGTTCCTTAATTCGGAAGAGGGATTGAGGCTGGTTCAGGTGGCAAGGGATGAGGCCAAGGCGGCCTTTTTGGGATCCAAAGCCCTTTTCTCCCTTCTCTTCCCAGAAGCTGTGGTGTACTACCACTATGGCTTGGATGAGCAGGCCAAGTGGGCCTTGGCCAATCCCAACGTCCCCTTTGACCGAAAAAAGCCACTGAAAAGCCCTCCCTAGCCTACCTCCTTTTCTTACGACCCTGCCAAGGATCGCCTCCATATGATTGGGTCGGCAGAGTTCGCTGAACATGTTCATGCTATTCTCCGCTCTCCTGAACCAAGTCCAACTCAGCCAGACCTGACCCTCTCGGTGGTCCCTCCTGCTTCATCTCCCTCCCCAACCTTTGCAGGTCTGGGTGAGCTACCTGGGGGCGCGTCTCCGGAAGATCTGTCTGAGGGTGTGGTGGACCAACTGCCGACAGAGCTGAGAGTCGATATGGAGGTTGACCCTTAGGGCGCATAGGTTTATTTTGTCACAGACCTGTAGGATGCCTGTGTGGCTGGTCTGATTGCATTTCTGCTAAGCGTATGTAATGCCGAAAAACATACGAATGCTTTTACTTTTTGTCCGATAGTGACTCTTAAATTTTCTAGGGTTTCCAGAATATCCGAAAACCCTAGTACTTTTTGATTCCTCTCACGTGCCTCCGATTCCAATATATATTCATATGCATGCTTTATCCTCTTTCATTATCCGTCTGCAAAATGTCTTCGTCTTCTCTGATCGAAGAACTTAACATGGTGAAAAGAAAGAACATTTCCCTGGTTGTGGAGAAATTCAAGCTCTCCGACCAGCTGGTCTCACTCAAAGAAAAAATCGGTTCCCTTTATCGCCTTTTGGAAAGGAAAAGGCAGAAGAAGCGTCATTACAAAAGGGAATGGGCCGAACTTCGACAAGTCAACCGTCAACTGCAAAAGGAGAAGGCGGATTTGGTCGACTCAGTGAACTGCTTGACCATCGCTGCTGGCGAAGCGCATGTTCTCACCGAGCGATCTGACCAGTATCGCCGCCGTCTGCATGAGACAGAGCGAGAGCTTTGGCGTATTCGCCGGGCTTTAGCCTCCGACTGAAGGTCTTCGCCTAGATAGGCGTCTGGGTTTTATCTTTATTTATTTCCTGCCATTTTAATACAATCAAAGTCGCCAACCCTCCAGGGGAAGGTGTGCAACCTGTACCTTGTTCTTGTTGAATGGTCAGTAATATATATGAGCTTTGTGCCTTTTCACATGTATCATAGTTTCACTTAAATAAGTTTTGAATCGGATCTTTTTTGCTTTGCTTAAATCACTCAAACCTGTGTTTTATGTTAGTGCCTTAGTAGTTCAGCACTTACCTCATAAGATATTTTGTTTCGCTATGGGGTCACACTGACAATCAGGTCAGGTAGACCAGTGCATTAGCTTTTTAGCTTTCCTTGGCTTGAGCTGTCAGCCAGATCGGGAAAATATCTGACTTGAGTTGACCAGCCCTGACTTTATCGTCAACCAGGTCGGGAAAATATAGGGCATCCGTCCTTAGACAATCCTGGCTTTAACCGACAATCAGGTCGGGCAAAATCTAGGACATTCGTCCTTAGCCAATCCTGGCTTTAACCGACAATCAGGTCGGGCAAAATCTAGGACATTCATCCTTAGCCAATCCTGGCATTAACCGACAATCAGGTCGAGCAATATCAAGGACATCTGTCCTTAGCCAATCCTGGCATTAAACTGGCAATCAGATCAGGAAAATTACAGGACAATCAGGTCAGGAAAATTTCAGGACATCCGTACTTAGCCAATCCTGGCTTAAACTGACAATCAGGTCCGGAAAATTTCAGGACATCCGTCCTTAGCCAATCCTGGCTTTCCTGGGTCCTTTTGCGTGCCAAACTCAATGTAGTTTCCCGCCTTTTCTAAGCCCTTTGCGCGCCAACTTAAAGTGATTTTCTGCTTTTTCCTTTCCTATATAATGGCATCTATTCTCGGTTTATGTCCCCTGCATAATGGCGTCGTCATCGTCTTCCAACAACATTCCCACCGAAGAGCATATCCAAATGCTTCATGAGAGGAATCGTCTTAGGTAAGAAGTTTCCCAGTTCCAGGACCAGTTGCAGGAACGTGTGGAGAAGCTGGCTGAGAAGAAACTGCAATACCGCCGTGAACGACATCGCCTTCAGCAACTCATTCTCGACTTGAAAAGGGAGAACTCGGAACTGTACGTTGATTGGGACATTGCCGTGGAGGTATCAGACCGGTTTCGTGTCAGTCTTTTGGAACATGAGGAAGAGATTCAACGACTCCATCAACTTCTCGCTTCTGTACCTCCATCCTAAGGCTGTACTTTTACTTTTCTATGATTGTGATTTGCACCTCTGCTATTATTAATGTAATTCTAAAATATCTCCTTGTATTTTCTGCTTTCTTTGTAAGTGTCTTTTTCAATTATCAATAGGCATATCCGTCAATATTTTGAATATCTCTCATTGGTTACTCCTGTCGTGGACTGCAAATTTATTCAACTGCAAATTTATTCAATCAAATAAACATAAGTCAAGGCATTACACTTAGGTGTAAAATCTTCGTAAATTGACAACGTTCCAAGTGCGAGGGACTGCTGTGCCATCCAGCTCTTCCAGTTTGTAAGCTCCTCCAGATAAGACCTGGATAATTCGGAAGGGTCCCTGCCACGCGGCATCCAATTTCCCCTTGGACTTCCCTAAATCAGATCTTCTTAAGATCAGGTCTCCAACCTGGAACTGTCTTTTCACAACAGATCTGTCATATATGGCCTTTATTCGCCCTTTGATATGGGCCATCCTTGTGGCAGCTCTGTCCCTTTTTTCTTCGACTAAATCCAGAGCATCTTGCATCAAAGACTCGTTCTTCTTCTCATCGAAATTCTGAATTCGATGAGTCTCCATGCTAATCTCTGCGGGTATCACAGCGTTTATACCATAGACCAGGCTAAAAGGCGTTTCCCCTGTGCTCTCCTTAGGGTTAGTTCTATAGGCCCATAAGACTGTGCTCAGCTCATCCACCCATTTGCCCCCAGCTCTTTCCAAACGAGTTTTGATCCCCTAGACCAGTATGCGATTGGTGACCTCTACATGTCCATTAGCTTGGGATGGTAAACAGAGGTGAAGTGCTGATCGATTTTCATTTTCAAACAACATGCCCTGATTCTAGAGCCCATGAACTGTGTTCCATTATCTGAGACCAGAATTCTGGGGACGCCATACCTACATACCACGTTTTTCCATAGGAATTTCATAACTTCGTCTTCGGTAATTTTGGCCAAGGCCTCCGCTTCTACCCATTTACTGAAATAATCGATTTCTACTAACAAGAACTTCTTTTGAGCAGGGTCCATGGGAAAGGGACCAACCAGATCTATTCCCCATTTGGCGAATAGGCAAGGGGAGCTCATCGTCATGAGCTCCTCGGCAGGCCTGTGTATTAGAGTTGAATTCTTCTGGCATTTCTCACATGCGCGCACAAAATTTTCCGCCACTTCCCGTAGATGGGGCCAGAAATACCCTGCTCGTAAGATCTTACTTGACAGAGCTCTGGAACCCATGTGGTTACCACAATATCCCTCATGGATTTCTCTAAGGGCCAGAGCTCCTTCTGTTCGGCTTAAACATCTCAGAAGAGGATGACCAAATCCTCTTCTAAATAACTCTCTTTTAATTAAACAAAATCTAGCAGACCTGGTTCGTACCTTTGCTGCTTCTTTTTTATCATTTGGCAAGACTCCCTGTTCCAGGTATGTCTTTATGGGAGAGCGCCAATCATCTTTCTCAATAAATGAGCCTACCTACTCTGTCCCGAATTCTCCGCCCGCCTGTAGCAAGGTAATCACCTTCTCTTGACAATCTGAAGCCGAGCTGGCCACCTTTGCCAGGAAGTCAGCCCGTCCATTTTCCTCTCTAGGAATCTGGAGGACTGTTAACTCTTTCATTCCCCTGGCCAGATCTCTGAATTTGGCCAAGTACCTCTGCATATGTTCATCCCTTGTCTCGAATTCTCCATTAATTTGTTTGCAAACAAGTTGAGAATTGACCTTGGCACATACGTGATCCGCGCCCAGGTCTTTTGCCATCTGAATACCTCTTAGAAGAGCTTCGTACTCAGCAGAATTATTAGAGAATGTTGTATTTAGCCGGATAGCAAATTTATTAGACACGCCTTCTGGATCAATCAGAACAATTCCAGCTCCACAGCCCTGATTACAGACAGAGCCATCCGTGAAGATTGTCCATTTATTTAGTTCTTCGGGAAGTCCAGTCATTTCTTGCATGAAGTCAGCCAAGGCCTGAGCTTTAATTGTTGTTCTGGTCTCAAAGCTGATATCAAATTCACTTAGCTCGATTATCCATCTGACCAGTCTTCTCGACTCCTCTGGCTTATCCATGACCGCTTTCAAAGGCAAATTCGTTCGTACAATTATACTATGCGAAAGGAAGTATGGACGTAATTTCTGGGCCGTTCCTACGAGGGCCAGTGCTGCCCGTTCTACCTCTACATACCTTACTTCGGCATAATGCAAGACCTTGCTCCAATAATAGACTGGTTTCTGCATCCTCCCCTCTTCTCGAAGTAAGACAGAACTGACTGCCTGTTGCCCTACTGATAAGTACAAAATGAGGGGTTCTCCTAGGACAGGCTTTGTTAGCAGGGTCATACTGGCCAAGTGCTCTTTTAACATTTTAAATGCGTCTTCGCATTCTTTGGTCCACTCGAAACGGGTTTTCTTACGCAAAGCTTGGAAGAAAGGAAGGCTCTTCTCCGCCGAGCGCGAGACAAATCGTCTCAGAGCGTTGATGCGTCCTGTTAAACATTGCATCTCCTTGACGTTTCCAGGCGCCTGCATCTCCATAATTGCCCGAATTTTCTCTGGGTTGGCCTAATCCCTCTTTCAGTGACCATATACCCAAGAAACTTGCCAGCTCTAACCCCAAATGCACACTTTTAGGGTTAAGTTTCATTCTGTATTTTGTCAAAGTGTCGAAGGTTTCCTTCAGGTCTTGCACATGTGAGCTTTCTTTTATACTTTTTACCAGCATGTCATCCACATAGACTTCCATGTTCCTGCCCAGTTCATCTCTGAACATCCTGTCTACCAGCCTTTGATATGTAGCCCCTGCGTTTTTGAGCCCGAACGGCATGACCACAAAGCAGTATGTACCCTTTTGGGTTATAAAGCTAACCCTCTTCTGATCTTCTTCAGCCAAACGGATCTGGTGGTAGCCTTGCGAGGCGTCCATCATACTCAGGAGATCACATCCAGAGGTGGAATCGACCAGTTGATCTATTCGTGGCAGTGGATAATGATCTTTTGGGCAGGCTTTATTGAGGTCGCGGAAATCTATGCACATTCGCCAGTCGTCAGTTTTCGGGACCAGAACCGCATTAGACAGCCATTCCGGAAATTGTATTTCTTGAATATGTCCGACTTTCAAGAGTTTTTCTACCTCCGCCTATATTCTGGCCTCTTTTTCTGGTCCAAAATTGCGTTTCTTCTGTTTAACCGGTTTCACTCCTGCGTTAATGTTAAGGTGATGCTCTGCCACTACTGGGTCAATCCCCACCAAGTCCTGTGGAGACCAGGCAAACACATCAGAACTGTCTCTCAGCAGTGCTACCAGGTCTGTCAAAATTTTTGGACTGAGGGTCGTCCCTACGCGAAGGACCCGGCTCTCATCCCCTGGGAGTACCTCAACCATCATCAGGCCTTCCTGTCTACCCGTCGGCTCTGTTCGTGGCAGCTCCGTTCTAATCCTCCTGCTCTGCCTGTCTTCTTCGGCATTCCTCTGGATACACTCGACATATGTTTGTCGTGCAGCATACTGGTCGCCTCTGACCTCCCCTGTTCCGTCCTCCGCCGGAAACTTCATTTTCATGTGAAATATCGAAATGACGGCCTGGAACTGGCTTAGGGATGGCCGACCAAGCATCACATTGTACGAGGACGGGGCATCCACTACCAAGAAACGTACCATTCGGGTGACCCTGTACGGCTCTTCTCCTAGCGTTACAAGGAGCCTTACTGCGCCCAAGGGTTTCAGGGCTCCCCCTACGAACCCTACCAAAGAAGTCGCCACCTCTTCCAATTCCACATTCAGTTTTAATTGTCTAAAGCAGTCATAAAATAAAATGTCCGCAGAACTCCCTGTATCCACAAAAATTCTTCGCACATTGTAGTTAGCGATAATGGCCGTAATGACCAAAGCATCCATGTGTGGGGCTAGGATGCCATCACAATCCTCGGAACCAAAGTAAATATTTGTTGTAGGTCCTAATTGTCCCACTTCTCTGGATGTCCTGATTAGGTCCCTAGCAGCGCGGACATAATTGTGCTGGGTTCTTTTGGAGTGTTCATCCAACTCTCCACCTGTAATCATTTGTATCTCGCCATGGATGACCTGGGCCTGGTCAGGCCTTCTCAATCCAGTGCGCATCCTGCCCTAATCTCCTTTGCCCTGGCGAGATTGGTCGTAACTCTTAATACCAGGTCTGGCCTCTTACCTCCTCATACGGACGTATTCTTTCAGGTGCCCAGCTTGGACCAATCTTTCCAACTCATCTTTCAAATGAGTACACTGATCAGTATCATGTCCATATTCGTTATGGAAGCGGCAGAAGCGATCAGACCTCTCCTTCCTGGGTTTCTGGGAGTAGGTCTTAGGCCACTTCAGGTCTGGATGCTTCTCTATGGCCTGTAAAATCTCACCTTGTGGAGTTGATAAGGGGGTATATCTGTCGAAACGAGGTCTCCCTCCAGGCAAATCTGACCTCGGCCTCTTTGCGGCAGTCCTGTCCTCACGATCGTATCTCTCCCTCTTCTTTTCCCCATCATCCTTGATTTTCAAAGCCTCCTCAAGGTGAATATATTTCTCATCTCGTTCCAAGATCTACCCAAACTTTAGGGCTGGTTTAACAACCAGCGACTGAAAAAATTCACCTCTCCTCAGACCTTGTGCCAGAGCATTCACCAACAGTTCTTCCGACGCAGAGGGAACCTCCAGTTTTGCAGTTGTGAATCTGTTAATGTAAGCGCGCAGACTCTCATTCTCTTTCTGTTTTAGGCTAAATAGCTCTAAAGGCATCTTTTGGTACTTCCTGCAACTTGTGAATTGGTGCAGGAAGGCAGAGCTAAACTCATCAAAGTTGCTGATGGAACGAGGTGGCAGCTGGCTGAACCAGAGCTGTGCGGACTTGGTGAAGGTCATTGGGAAGACCCGACACATGACCGCGTCTGAAAATTTATGCACTGCCACTGCGATTTCAAATCTGCTCAGGTTATCCCAAGGGTCCGTGGTCCCAGTGTACTCAAAACCCAAAGATCGGTATGAGGCCAGAACGTCATCCCTCATGACCTCTTCCATAAACGGAGTGCCTCGCCTAGTTGGCACCGCTCCACGGTTCACCATTTTCTTCTTGAATTTCCGTACCTCTTTTTGTAAGCTCTACACTTGTTCAACTAGACCTGGGTTAACATGACTTGAAGTCTCACTATCAGAAGTGAAAAAGTGCTCATCTCTTTCTGGAGGGGGAGCCCTTTCCACGCGTTGGTTGCGCGGCGGCTCAGTTTCTGCCACTGGGACCGTCCGATCAGGTCGATCACCCAATGGCGGTGTTGACTTCTCCGCAAATTTCTTTTCCACAGCCGCCTCCACCGCCTTTCCAATAAGAGCAGACAGTTATTGGAGAAGAATGTCATTGAACGATTCGCTCGCGGCAGGCGTTGTCTCGCCCAAGGGAGGTGGGATAGTGCCTGACCCAGCCGCGGTTGGTGGTTCTGCTTCTTCAAGCCACGTTGCCGATGTTTCTGCCGGAGGCAGCATGCCCCACGGCATGGCAGATTTAGGAGTTTCGCCGATTTCTCCCACCAGATTGCGTCTCAAACCATCGGAAGCCATGTCTTGCTCTCATGTCTTAGCCCGATCGAATTTCCCACAGACGGCGCCAATTGTTTCAGCCAAAAAGTGAACTACCTGAATAACACTTGAAAGCCCAAGAGCTTCCTGAACCTACACCACAAAAATAGATTAGAAAGGACCACCGGTGGTTTTCCGGTAAAAACCTCTCCGATGCTTAAGTCAGTAAGTGTTTGAGGTGTTTTCCAGAAAATAAGAAGTAATGTTTTAAGAGTATGACATATCTCTCTCAGCCTTGGGGCTGAGATATTTATAGCTTATTCCCGTGGGGACCCCAGCCGGGATCTCAGGAACACGTGCCGCGAATCATGGGCCGTTTGGGGAAATAGTTTTGGAACAAGTGGTCCCACTTGTTCCTTCTTGAGTAAGCCGAAGGTCAGGTCTGACCAAACCAGCGAATCTTTCTTAAGCGGGCAGGTCGGCCCCATCTCCCCGTTTACAATCACTACTGGCTTCAGCTCTTTCCCCATCCAGATCTGGCTGGAATATCTAGAAGTCCCCTGGTGGGGACCTCTTTCCGGGATTTCGGGAATAAGGCCCATAAATCAAGGATCGTCCAGGTAACGAATGGTCCCCCATTTGTCTTTTCCTATTAACAATTAATCAGGTCTGTCTATGGCCACTTTTCTTTCAAGAGAGATTTGACCATGCCTTTTCCTTTTACACGCCAGTTCATCAACTCTTACCGCCTTTACTATTAAATGCAGGTCTACCTCAATCCAGGTCTTACTAATACTGCCCTATCAATCATATTCGATCATAGTTACTAGATTACTGATTCACGATTCAACAAACATCGAGGCAATAATATTCGCGGCCTCGACATCATAGTCAATTGGTGATTAGAGATGGTTTAGTTGACAACAATGATTGACCCAAAGTCGATTCTAATTTGTCACCCACCTCTGTTTACATACTTTAATATTTGACATTCAAATTAGAGTATTTGACATATCATGCATTTAGCATTACAACTATATAAAAGTATCCAATCTCTTAAAATAAAATAATTAGAAACTTATCATATAATACTAATATTCCAAAGCATGCATATTAAGCAGCAAATCTAACAAAAACATACAACTAAAATCATTTGTCGTTTCTAACGCCTCAACCTTGTACCATTAATGTAAAGCTTGAACTAAAACATAAACAATAGAAACCATAATATTTTTTCCAACACCTGAATTTGCTACATGAAACTAACCTAAACAAGAATATTGTTTTTACTCAGAATATGACTACATCAAATAAACCACATGTCCCACATCTTTCAACAGTTTTTTCTTCCTCGTATTCTCTTCCATCATTATGATTGTTGAACATTACTTTTCTCTCAATGTCTTCAATAAATCTTTGTCCTATTGAAAAAATATACAAGAAAAATCAATTAGTGACAATACATTCTGAACACGGAGCATACACGCAAGAACACCATATGCTTTCAAGTAACCATAAGTAACAAAAATCCAATTATTTTCTAGTTTTCGTAGTTTTGACTCTTTCATTTTATAATTTTTAAGTCATTTGTCTTGTGATGAATATCTTTGATTCTGAGAGCCCTTTCTCCGGTGAAGTTAAAAATTATGTTCCCCTAAAAATAAACTATCATGTTAGCTTCAGTCTGGTTGTAAAACTTGTGTTCATCCTAGCTATTTCTATATTTTTGCTTATAAAGTGCACAGTGATGTATAACATCACCTCAACTAGTAATAAATAACGAAGATGGAAAATAGAAAAATAAATGAGTATATACTTCTAATTAAATTTACTTACATTATCTTAAAAATTCATTTGTTATCCCAGAAAGAAAAAATCAAGATTACATTAATAACATCACAAATCTCATATATATATATATATATATATTCATCATCAGTGCTTGTGAAATATAAAGAATAACATATATCATAATCATCACACAAACCATAGACTTACCATCACACATACTATGCACATACCATCACATAAACCATGCACATATCATCATCAACAACTTCTTAAAAATTTATTTGTAATCCCAGAAAGAAGAAATCAATATTACATTAATAACATCACAAATCTCATATATGAATTCATCATCAGTGCTTGTGAAATATAAAGAATAACATATTCATAATCATCATTCAAACCATACACATACCATCACCTCAATTAGTAATAAATAACAAAGACGGAAAACAGAGAAATAAATGAGTATAAACTTCTAATTAAATTTACTTACATTATCTTTAGTAAAACCTGCATTCCATCCATCCACGTCCAACTTCCCCTTGTATGTTTCAAGATGTCTCATGCAATATATTCCACAATCATCAAAATTATTTGCTGATCTCCATGGCATTTTGACAATTGATTGGAAAAAATTTTCAACATTCACATTCTTCTTCAAATTGTTGATTTTCAAATATTTGCTGAATGATGATGTCCTGAGAATTGAATATAATGAGATACAATTAGTACAACTGATCTCCGTGACATTTTTCAAAATTCACATTCTTCTTACAGGAAGATACATTCATTTTTTTTGTTTGTGATTATTGTTGTAGAGTACTTACAATTTTTTTGGGGCCATTGTCGTAATGAATTGCAACACTTGTGCGTTGTGCAAGTGGTCTGTTGTCAATTATTTGTACGGCACAGTCTTTGAAATTGAAACAAACAATCCAATAATGAAGATCTTTCAATACAGGGAAAAAGACCTGTAATTTTAGATACTATTAGAACATTGTAATGTATATTCAGGAAATCTTTATATAAATACAGACATACACACAGACACAGAACATACACACACACACACACACACACACACACACACACACACACACACACACACACACACACACACACATATATATATATATATATATATATAACACACACACACTTACTAGATCTGCATCATCGATATTGACATCACTAATTATGCTGAGCTCATTATCAAGCATATTATTGAAAGACTTCTTGCTGTCATCCTCATTAAATTTTAAGTCCATTTCCATTTGATCCTGCATAATTAATAGATGATAAGTTTGGAGTTTGTCTTTAATAATTGACGTTATATATTTTTTATCGATTACTTACATAAGGCATTGTAGAGAAAAACACTCTTTTTGGTTCTTCTGGTGCTCTCCTCTTATTATCAATGTTTAGCTTCATGCACCAGATGTCGATGATTGTTTGCACAACCCACTGATTTTCTGAGAGTGTGTAGAATTCTTCCCTTCTTAACTTCATCCCAATGCCATCGAACAGTACTTCACTAATATTTTTAAATAAAAAACAAACATAGTAAGAGGAGATCTTCTGAATATGCATATATCATCACAACAAACATAAAATGTAATTTATAATATATCAATACACAAGTCTTGGACATACCATCACACAGACTATGCACATACCATCATATAAGCCATGCACATATCATCGTCAACAATTTTTCAAAATTCATTTGTAATCTCAGAAAAAAGAAATGAATATTACATAAATAACATCACAGATCACAAATATATATATTCATCATCTGTGCTCATGAAGATTAAAAAATAACATATTCATATGTCATCACACAGATATTGCACATACCATCACATAAGCCATGCACATATCATTACTCCTTAGCAACAAAAATTGAAAAACTTAAGAATTACTTACTTTTCTGTTTCTTCATTTGGTTTTAAAAATGCATACTCTGAAATCAGTTTCTCCTTCATTGTAAGAAGTTTGTCCAGTTTTAGATTATTTCCTGTCCAGAAAGGAGATCTGAATTTCAACGGCAGATTTTTGCACTTCCTCTTTGGATTCTTTCTTTGAAGGACATCGACAATGTAATCCTCAAACTCGTCAAGCATGCTGATTTGTTAAATGTCATAAGAAATAATTGTTATTCTTATTTCATCAATCTAAATAGTGCAGTATTCAAAATCTAAAAACAAATATATAATTTTAAAAAAATATTATAGTTAAATACCTTTTGAATTTCAACTCATCAAAGGGCGTCATGTTCTCGACTTCAGCATCATTCTCTTCAGCAACTGTATCACTATCACTGTCATCATCATCAGCACAATCAACGTCACCATCAACATTACAACCAACATCAGCATCACCACCATCATTACCATTACCATTATCACCACCATCACCACCACAAAAATTTCCCATCAGTTTAATATCTTCAAGTCCTAATGAAAACGTGGGTGGTGATATTCCATTTGGAACCTCTCTCTTTGTCAACTTTTTGAGTTTACATAAAGCATCGCACAACTCAAGAATTCCGGCTGCAATTTCTGGATCATCAAACATATCATCATCTAATATACAACTGGTTTTATGGCTTGGTGGTTTTTCAGGTGGTGATTTTTGAGTTGGTGGTGTTTTGGATGGCGATTTCTGGCTTAATGCTTTCTAGGTTGGAGATTTTGAGTTTGGAATTTTCTTGCTTGATTCTTGGTGCT
Source organism: Phtheirospermum japonicum (assembly GCA_014905375.1). NCBI lineage: Eukaryota > Viridiplantae > Streptophyta > Magnoliopsida > Lamiales > Orobanchaceae > Phtheirospermum > Phtheirospermum japonicum. The sequence goes on along the minus strand of BMAC01000598.1, from coordinate 874,086 downwards.
CTTCAATTGGTTCTTTCTCTTTACATCTCAATATCAGTTCAAAGGGTGTCATCAAAATATCATTTGTCGTTTCTATTTTTCCAATCTCATCCACGACATCTCTGAACTGATTAACTGCTTCAGTCATTTTTCCCAAAACCTACACCAATTTTTTTGTTGACTCCTCTTGAATGTCAACAAGATCACAACCCTTCTAAAAAAAGACATGTATAAGCAAGTCAGATTTTTTAGTTTGTGAAAAATAAATAATAACATTAAAAATCACAAAATATATATTAATCATCAGTTCTTGTGAAATATAAATAATAATATATTCATATATCATCACACATGCCATGCACATACCATCACATACACTATGCACATACCATCACACAGACTACGCACGTACCATCATATAAATCATGCACATATCATCATCAACAACTTCTTAAAAATTTCATTGTAATCCCAGAAAGAAGAAATCAATATTACATTAATAACATCACAAATCTCATATATATATATTCATCATCAATGCTTGTGAAATATAAAGAATAACATATTCATAATCATCACTCAAACCATACACATACCATGCACAAACCATCACACAGACTATGCACATACCATCACATAAACCATACACAAATCATCGTCAACAACTTCTTAAAAATTCATTTGTAATCTCGGAAAGAAGAAATCAATATTACAATAATAACATCACAAATCTCATATATAGATTCATCATCAGTGCTTGTGAAATATAAATAATAACATATTCATAATCATCACACAAACCATAGACTTACCATCACACATACCATCACATAAACCTTTCCCCAATCTTTAAACACAAAATTAAAGACATACCATTTTGTTATTATCTTCATGCTTCATTAATCTTTCAACAACCTTTCCCCTTCTGAAGCCTCCAGATTTCTTTTCTCCTCTAACTCTCTTTTCCAGTTCTGTTGATCCCCAATTTGAGCAAATTGGGAATCTTCGTGAATTTACCCTCCTCACCTTGAACTCCATTCTATCAAGATAGCATAACGTCACAAAATACATTAATATTAGAGAATTTTATTTCTTAGTATTTTATATCACTTTATTCAGTAGTAATTCACATATGGTTACCATTAAGAAAATTGCGGGCCCTGCAAAACACTTATTCACCGCTGTGATTGTTTTTCATTCTTCAATTGACAAAATCAGGCAATTGATCATAAAATGGCACCAATTGAAATTCCTGATTTCGTTCACATCTTCAAGGCATTTCAGAATCTTGTAATTGGCTTTTCGATTCTGGTGTGACTTGAACATGGTAGTGACAACAAACACGACAAAGTCGCATTTTGAAGTCATCACCATAGTCACCCCTTGATTGGAGAGTCTCACCAATTTTCGATGTAAAAGGGGCAGCATTTGAAACCCCCCACCGCTTTTGCCATTGTTTTACCAAATCTTTATACTTCTCATCATCTTTTTTAGTACATGAATTAAAAAATAAAATTATTTAGGATATGTACATATTATAGTGTAATTAAGGGGAGTTAATATAATTAATGTAAATAACTAAAAATACCTTTTTCAGACAAATCTTCTGTCACATACTTTTCTACCAACGGCAAGTCAAAAACAGACACGCCATCCTCCTCCTCAATTTTTAATTCATTTCTCTCCAATTTAATTGAGCATCTGAAGCAATCAAACTGCTGTACCAGAAATGTTACCAAATCAGCATGGTTTTCTCGAGTTGATAACTTCATCATTCCTGCAAATCCGATCTCTCTGACTGCTTCTTTTTGTTCTTCATTCAGATGCTCTATTAGAGGGTTAGAACATGTTCTAAACCGGATATGATCTTGGTTAAGTTTACAAACAAATATCTTTTTCTGAGGAGGAGGATTAGCTAAGCCAGTTGTAGGTTCTTTTCTTTTACGAATTTGCTGCAGTACAACCTAAAAAATAAATAAAATTGACCATCACATACACCAACCACATACCATCTATTACATCAAACACAAACAATAACATCATCACATACACCGATCACATGTAATCTTATACACCAGCTACATATCATCATATACAGCAGTAACATATCATCCTATACACCAATCACATATCATCCTATACACCAGGCACATATCATCATATATACTAGACACATATAGTAGCCACATATCATTACATATATTAGCCATATATTATCCTACACACCAACTACATACACCAACCACATACCATCACATAGACCTACCACATACCATCTTATATACTAACTACATATCATGTAATACATAAAATACAAACAACCACATATCTCAGTTATACCAGCCATATATCATCACATACACAATTCACATATCATCCTATACACCAGGCACATATCACCATATATACTAGATACATATAGTAGCCACATATGATTACATATACTAGCCACATATTATCCTACACATCAACCACATACACCAATCACATACCATCACATACACAAATCACATACTATCTCATAGAACAACTACATATCATCTAATAAACCAAACACAAACAACCACATATCATACTTACACCATCCATATATCATCACATACAGAAATCCTATATCATCCTATACACCAGCCACATATCATCACATACAGCAATCACATATCATCTTATACATCACGAAGATATCATCATATATACTAGGCACATATAGTAGCCACATATGATTACTTATACGAGTCACATACACATACCATCATTTACACCAACCTCATACCATCTGATACATCAACTACATATCATCTAATACACCAAACACAAATAATCACATATATCACATACACCAGTCATATGTTATCAAACACATTATTTACATATCATCACATGAACATGACAATAGTGTATTAAAATTATTGTTAAGAAATTCAAACCTCAGCTGGTTTTATTTTTGTCTTTTTTCTCATTTTTCTGTCTTCAACGGGTGCAACCTCTATATCAGCTGTGTCTTCAACAGGTGAAACATGTATATCAGTTGTGTCTTCAACGGGTGCAACCTGCATATCAGTGTAACTGTGTTAACTTCAATTTGGAATATAAATATTATTTTAAAGTAGAAAAGTAATAAAAATAGCAAACCTTTTTCTTTTTCTGTAATCATGTTTTCTTCACAATCGGAGTCTTTTTGGCACTAACACCCCGTTTGAAAACTTGAATTGCAAAAGCAGTTTTTTCAAAATCAATTTTTTCAGGTGTTCTTCTTTTCATCTTTTTCAGTGTTCTTCTTTTTTTTTTCTTTCGTATGTCTGCCTCTGCAGGTCTTCTTATTGAAGTGTCAGCCCTGTTCCCAGGGGATTATCAACTAGAATTGGTGTATCTAGTTGGTCTCTAGTAACAGTTTCTGTTTTCTTAGTCATTTCTACAATTAAACATACAAAACAAACAAAATAAATATCATCATACATACCATAACACACATCATAAATGCATCATCATAGACGACATGAAAATATCATCACACACATCTTATACATATATCACACATATTTTCTCACACAATATGTAAATATCATTAGGCATATGATTTACATATCATCATACAGAACATGAACATATCATTACATAGAACATGAATATATCATCACACAGAAATTGTATATATCATCATAAAGTCAATCTATATTTGCAGTAAAATAAAATTCACAAATGATATAACATTATACAGATATGAAACATATCATTACAGATCTGGAACATATCATCAGATTGTTCTTACACATATCATTACTACTATATGAAAACTCATATTCGCAGAAAAAAAGTAATATGAGGTTCACAAATGATATATTATCGCTCAGATCTTGAACATATCATCAGATTGTTCTTGCACATATCATCCAAATGTACAAGTAAAATCTTATTACAATTTTGAAATATAGAACATGCAGAGAATTGAAAGCCTATAATTAAAATACAGATGAACTATATTAACATCAATTGATGGCTAAACCCTAGAATCGGAAGAATCGAAAGTATATTTAAATTTTGTGAACTAACAAGCATTTTGTGATGAATCAACATTAGTCGACCATGAAACTTCATCAATCGATGCTGAAGCATGTACTAGTTTGTGAACTGAAATGAAAGTTTAATGGGAAAAAAATCAAAAACTTACTCGAGAAGATGAAAAATTGCTAGGAGAAAATTGTTGCAGCGTCTGGGGGAAGATGAAAATTGCTTGGAGAAAATTTTTGCAGCGGCTGGGAGAAGATGAAAATTGTAGTGTATGAAGTAGCGTCTGAAAATTGCTTGGAGATTGAAGTAAATTTGGTGAAAATATTGCAGCGTCTGAAGTAGCGGGAATTTGCAGAGGTTTTTTCACTATTGGTGAAAAGAAAGGCGCGTGAACGGAGAGTTGAAAAGAAAGGCGCGTCCAATTTTATTGCAGGCGTGGATTGGGCGTCCAATTGTTTGAAGACGTGGAAGGAAATTGGGGGACCGGATGCACCTTATTAGATGGTACTGAATCCATGATATACCCACTCATATAAAACAAACATATGAATTAGAAGAATTTGACATTAATATAAATAATGATTATCATATTAACAAACTCAACGCATTAGATTAACCCGCCAACATATAAGAAAGTAATTAATTTAATTATAGAAATATAGGCGCATCAGAAAGGAATATAATTCAATACCTTACAACTCTGCCTGGTCTTTCCCTTACAAGTTCTATGTCGTACTGAAGGGGAAAAAAATAGTTTAAAAAGCTGCTGTTCCACAAACTAATTATAACAAAAAGGCTAAGTAAAAAAAGTTATCTTCAAGATTTATGCTAATCATTATTTTTTTAAAATATATTTAAAAACTATTAGGTTTCAAATGACTTGAAATTTAAAGGGTGTTTATAATATTAAAACATAACTATGATTTTATTTGAATTTATAGATATGCATTGAACCTAATAAAGTTTCTAGTTTAATCCATTAAATTAAGATAAGTTAATGGAACTTCAATCACAACCATATTGATCTGACATCCAAATAGTACAGGCTTCTTTAGTAATTTGAGAGAAATCTGAGGGTAGTATTATAATTCACATAAAACAGAAAAAGAAAAGAGCCAGGGAGGATTTATCAAAATTGTAACTTTTAAAGCCAGTCAAATCTGATCGTTTGGTTAGACATATAAATCTCTCTCACATAAAGTTTTCCAAAGATTCATATTGTGGAAATTGTAACACCAGAATACGAAATTACCAACATGGGCGGCACAAACTAAAGTAGATAGGATTATCTAGGCCACATTTATCACATGGAAAAAGAAATATGAACTCTATCTGATACTGTCTGGGAGTTTTTTATTGCCTACCCAGTCAATGCCATTCTCCATTAAAATCTTATCCTGCTTTTTAATTCTTAAAAACTTATATAGGATTATGATTTATACAAAATCAAATATTTAAGTCGGCGAACATGCAGGTTTGTAGGGATTTAGGAAGCGACTTCCCCTTTAGAAGGTGCAATCATTTTATAAGGAGGTGAGCTGTTTTGAGAGTGACGAGCTCTTATATGAGGGTGACAAGCTCTTATCAAATAAATGGCATTTGTTGTTAAATTGGATTCAATCAATTTAATGGTGCAGCGGAAATTCGTCTTAGCGAATTGTATAGGCTCGATCGACGTTTCGTGTAGATAATTGTTACTTTTTGAATTTCTCAAATACATTTCATGGTGAGTGAGAAATAGCATTTCGAAGTTGAATGGTTGCTTAAGTATATTGTTGTTTATCCCACATTGAATGAGAATCAATGTGGAAGAGAGTTTAAAAATGATTACATTTTATTAGTAGACATCAAGTTGGCCAGCGGGTATTGTGGACTTTGTATGAACAAAGCTCACGCGGGCTCTCTGACTTGGGTTCGCCCGTCCGCCTACGGAGGAGCCGGAGGCGGAGCCGAGCCCGAGCCCGGACCCGGACCTTGGGTCTTGGGCAATTGGTCCGATTGGTTGGTCCGTGTGGGTGTCCTAAAACTTTTGCGTAAACGTACATAATTGGACTCCTGACCGTTCAGGTACGTTTCCAACGTACGAAAACGTCATGCAACTGAATGCATGTACGTTACTACCTGTCCAGGTTCATGTTGCCAGATTTGAACGTCTTAATGCTGCCTTTATGGACGTCATTAAGCTGTTGTTACTTTCTCCGCTTGAACCCCTATATAAGGATGAGAGGCTACTGCATCCAAGCATCCGCATTCTCTCTTTCTCGTAGCTTTGTTCAAGTGCCTCCAGTTCACCAGAGCTCTGGTTTCTTACAGTGTTGTTAAATCAGAGACGAAAGTCATTTTATCTTTGGGGACGAATTGCCTAAACCGAAGAGCACTATCGGAGCAATTTCGTCTTGCGGAAAGAGTTTTACTCGACTCGACTTTTATAATATTTTCTATTTTTTTTTCAGATATAGTGATAATTACTTATTCCCTGTTTGTACTCGAAGTATTTCCCACAGTCGCAAGACGAAATTATTGTTTGTAATTTTATTATTTTGTTATAATATCACTATTGGAGAGAATGTCTACCTCAACCACCGCGACCGACACGTCACTTGGATCGATAAGTTCGACCGCTCCTGCCAATACCTCCTCCATTCCAATGACGACCACTGCCCCTACAGTCACGAGCAACTCAACTATTAGCGCATCTACGCCAAACATGAACATGAGTCATGCTAATTTTCTCCTCAACCAAGGAACTCTCGACACCCTCCTGGAGACACTGTCGAGGCGAATCTCGGCAACCAACCCGACCTCAGCCACTGATGGATCGTTCCCTTATGGGATGGGGACTTCGGTCCAAACTATGTTAGTTTCGGCTGTGAACCATCCTACTTGGATGACGGGAACTTTGGTTCCGAGCATGTTCTTAAGCACAGCTTCGGCTGCTGGATCATTCCCTTATGGGATGGGGACTTCGATCCAAAATGTGTCAGCTTCGGCTGGAATCCATCCTACTGGGATGACGGGAACTTCGGTTCCAAATATGTTCTCAAATGCTCCCACAGCATATTCATCTGTTTCAGCTACCCATTCAACAGGTACGATGGGGACGTTTGTTCCGACTATGACCGCTCCGGTGCTCTCCTCACGGATTATGCCCGTCGCGGAGAAGCCACCAAAATTCAATGGTGAAGGCTTAAAGAGATGGAAATAAAAGATGTTGTTCTACCTTACGATGCTTGGCTTCGCTAAATTCGTGAATGAAGACGAACCACCCACTCCGGATGAGTCCGAGACCAGCTTCACGGTTCATGCTGCCTATGACAGTTGGCACAACGGTGACTATCTAAGTAAAGTCTTTCTCCTAAGTAGACTGGAAGATAGTTTAAGTAACGTGTACTCGGACGTAAAGACGTCCAGGAAAATCTGGGAGGCACTCGAGAAGAAGTACAGCTCCGACGAGGCTTGCACTAAGAAATTTGTAGTCACGAATCTCATGGACTACAAAATGGTTGATTCTCGCCCGGTTATGGAACAAGTTCAACAATTCCAAATGCTGTTGAATGATTTCCACGCCGAGGGGATGGTACTTCCTGATGCTTTCACTGTTGCTTCCATGATTGATAAGCTTCCTCCGAACTGGAAAGACTTCAAGACATATCTCAAGCATAAGCGAAAGGCGATGTCTCTTGAAGATGTTTTCCGGAAGGTAAGAATTGAGTCTGAAGTATGAGTTCATTACTAGAAGTCGAAAGGTTCGATCAAACCTCGGGTGAACCTACTTCAATGAGGAGACAACTCAAAGAAGAGTCCGCGTCCTGGCAACGCAAAGCCGAAAGCTCCTTCTTCTCAGAACTTCAATGGCAACTACTTCAACTGTGGCAAACCTGGACACCTGTCTAAGAACTGTCGCAAGGCAAAGCAAACGAAGGCCAAGCCGAGTGCACAATTAGCCGAGAGAGAGCTGACTAGTGATGATCTTATTGCGATTATCACTGAGGAAGCTAACATGGTTGAGAACCGTGGTCAGTGGTTCGTCGATACTACTGTAACCGCCCATGTGTGTGCAGACCAGAGCTTGTTCTCCAAATACCATCCCGGTGAGGGAAGGAAGTTGAACATGGGAAACAAAGCTTCTTCGCACGTTGTAGGTGTTGGTTCGGTTGTCCTCAAAATGACCTCCGACAAGGAGATCACTCTGAATGAGGTGTTGCACATTCCGGACATCCAGGAGAATCTAGTCTCTTGTTCAATTCTAGTTAGTCGTGGTTTTAAACTTGTATTTGAGGCTAATAAGTTTGTACTGTCTAATTTTGGAACACCTCTGGGTAAGTGTTACCTTACAGATGGACTGTTCAAGCTCAGTGTAATGGCTATACGCCCAAAACCTGTCATTAATAAAATTGTTTCTGATCCCTCTTACTTGACTGAGTGCTCCAGTTTATGGAATTTTAGACTAGGCCACGTTAATCTAAATGAAATAAAACGATTGTCAAATCTCAATTTGCTTAAAGTAAATGAATTTGTTAATAAAAGTGTGAAATTTGTGTAGAAGCAAAAATGACAAAGTTATCGTTTAAATCAGTTGAAAGGAGCACGACACCTCAAGAATTAATTCACACGGATGTATGTGATTTGAAGTTTGTGCAAACAAGAGGTGGCAAAAAGTATTTTATTACTTTTATTGACGATTGCACAAGGTATTGTTACCTATACCGTTTAAGAGGTAAAGATGAGGCTATTGAATCTTTCAAGAACTTCAAAAGTGAAGCCGAAAATCAACTTAACTACAAAATCAAATCTATCCGAAGTGATAGAGGAGGGGAATACGTAGCTCCATTTGAGGAGTTGTGCAACGAAAGTGGCATAATTCATCAAACTACATCTCCGTATGCACCTCAATCGAATGGCGTTGCCGAACGAAAGAATCTTACATTGAAAGAGATGATGAATGCGTTGTTGATTAGTTCTCGTTACCTCAGAACATGTGGGGGGAAGCTGTTTTAACGGCTAACTATATCCTCAATAAAATTCCACTTAAATGTAGGGATGAAACTCCCTATGAGTTGTGGAAAGGTAGGAAACCTTTTTATAAATACCTCAAAGTGTGGGGGTGTTTAGCGAAGGTAGAAGTGCCTCTACCGAAGCAGGTTATAATCAAACCCAAAATGGTTGATTGTATCTTTATTGGTTATGCACTAAATATTAGCGCCTATCAATTTATAATTAATAGGTTTGATGTTCCGGACATTTATGTCGGAACCACTATTGAGTCAAGGAATGCAATATTCTTTGAAGATATCTATCGTTGCAAGGATAAAGCTGCTTCCAGTTCAAACACTGGTAATGCTGAAGGAACTACAAGTCACGAACTTGTGGGGGTTGAACCTAAGTCTCGTAAATGACCTGGTTCAGAACTTGAAGCTCTAACTCCAAGGAGAATCACTCGAGCTAAAGTTGCGAAGGATTTCGGTCCCGATTATGTGGTTTTCCTCTTAGATGAAGAACCAACCTCATTAAAAGAAGCTTTCTCCGGACCGATAGTTTATTCTGGAAGGAAGCTGTTCAGAGCGAAATCGACTCGATCATGCAGAACCATACGTGGATTCGGACTGATTACCAGAAGGTTGTAAACCTTTAGGGAGTAAATGGATTCTGAAATGAAAGTTCAGAGCTGATGGATCAATCGATAAGTATAAAGCTCGTCTGGTTGTGAAAGGATTTGCTGCTTTGCACAATCTTGAGATTCACCAAATGGATGTAAAAATAGCTTTTCTAAATAGCGATTTAGAAGAGGAAATCTATCATGAATAACCTGAGAGTTTTGTTAAACTTGGACAAGAAAGAAAGGTGTGCAAACTGGTTAAGTCTTTATATGGCTTGAAACAAGCACCTTTACAGTGGCACTTGAAATTTGACAGAGTGATGATGTCAAATGGGTTCAAGATAAGCGAGTGCGACAAGTGTGTCTACATTAATAATACTAATGACAGATTTGTTATAGTATGTCTTTATGTAGATGATATGGTAATCATGGGTAACAACCTACAAGTGATTAATGAGACGAAGCTCATGTTAAAAAGGAATTTTGACATGAAGGATCTGGGAGTTGCTGACACAATTCTTGGTATAAGAATTATAAAAAATCCAGATGGAATTGTCTTGTCACAATCATTACATTGAGAAAGTGATCAAGAAATTCAATGCTTATGATAGTCTTCCAGCAAAGACACCAATGGAACTCGATGTTCACTTAAGTAAAAACAGAGGTGACCCTTTTGCTCAGAAGGACTATGTTAGGATCATTGGATGTCTGATCTACATCTCTAACTGTACAAGACCTGATCTAGCTTTCTCGGTAAAAAAATTGAGTCAATATACAAGCAATCATAGTGGAGAATACTGGAAAGCAGTTGTGAGAGTTTTGAGATACTTAAAGTATACTCTGAACTTTGGGATACATTATGGTAGATATCCCAGGGTACTTGAAGGTTATTGTGATGAAAACTGGATATCCGACTCAAAGGACTCGTTGTAGGCAAGTGGGTATGTGTTTGTGATAGGGGAGGAGTTGTTTCTTGGAGATCCACTAAATAGGCCTTTATAGCCCGATCCACCATGGAATCTGAGTTTATCTCTTTGGACAAAGCAGGTGAAGAAGCAGAATGGCTTTGTAACTTTTTGGAAGATATTCCATGTTAGGAGAAACCCGTGCTGCCGGTTATGCTTCACTGCGATAGTCAAGCTGTTATTGGAAGGGCAAGAAGTGGTTCGTATAACGGTAAGTCTCGACATATTCGTCAGAGATATAACATCGTAAGACATTGGTTATTGAGTGGGATTATCTCAGTTGACTACGTAAGGTCGATAGATAATCTAGCGGATTGATTTACCAAAAACATAGCTCGAGATCAGATGTACAAGTTATTAGAAGGAATGGGAGTGAAATCCACATCTTAAAGATGATTGTAGTGAAAACCCAAACATGATGAGTGGAGATCCCACAAACTTGGTTCAATGGGAAAACTAAACTACAAAAGCCTGGGTAAGTAAAACTCTACGATCTTATTCCCTAATGGCAAAAGTAGAGTTTTTAATCTGTCATGTGGTGAGGATAAGTCTCTGATTTTTAATGATTCTTGTGCAAGTCTTTGACTTGAGTATGACAGAATACTCTTTTAAAAATCACATATATAAGCGAGAAGCGAGGGCCGCTTCTACTATATGCTTATGAATCCAAAGAAGTTGTCCATGGCCAGAAACGGACACAAACGTGAGAACGGAAGAATTCTGAGACCTTAGTGGGTCGGTACTATTGTCTAGTATACATAAAGGGGAATAGTTCAAGAATTATGTTCACTAATCTGATGGTATGCTCGGTAGTATTAACTAAGGAAGGTTCAAGGCCACAAGCCACCTATCCCTATTCTCTATTGTCTCTTAAGGAGTGGCTACGTATTTGCATACATGTTTTTTGTTTTTGGGTTTTCTCACTCATGTGGGGGATTGTTGTTAAATGAGATTTAATCAATTTAATGTTGCATCGAAAATTCGTCTTAACAAATTGTATAGGCTCGATCTACGTTTCGTGTAGACAATTTTAGCTTTTTAAATTTCTCAAATCCATTTTATGATGAGTGAGAAATAGCACTTCAAAGTTGAATGGTAGCTTAAGTATATTGTTGTTTATCTCACATTGAATGATAATCAATGTGGAAGGGAGTTTAAAAATGATTACATTTCATTAGTGGACATGAAATGGGCCAGCGGGTATTGTGGGCTTTGTGTGAACAAAGCTCACGCGGGATCTCTGACTTTGGTTCGCTCGTCCACCTTCGGCGGAGCCGAGTGGAGTCGAGCCCGTGCCCGGACCCAGACCCGGACCTTGGACCTTGGTCTTTCGTCCTTAGTCCTTGGGTTTTGGGCAATTGGTCCGATTGCCTATTCCAATTTGGGTGGTCCGTGTGGGTGTCCTAGGCTATCTTTTATAGCCACGTGCGTTACGGGCTCCTGAACTTTCTGCTTACATTTTTCAAACGTACATAATTGGACTCCTGAAACTCCTGACCGTTCAGGTACGTTTCCAACGTACGAAAACATCATACAACTGAATGCATGTACGTTACTACCTGTCCAGGTTCATGCTGCCAGATTTGAACGTCTTAATGCTGCCTTTATGGACGTCATTAAGCTGCTATTACTTTACCCGCTGGAACCACGATATAAGGGTGAGAGGCTCCTGCATCTTTCACACCTTAATACATAGAAACACAGAACACAACACACTGCATACAAGCATCTGCATTCTCTCTTTCTCATAGCTTCGTCCAAGATCCTCCAGTTCGCCGGAGCTCTAATTTTTTACGGTGCTGTTAAACCAGAGATAAAAGTCATTTTATCTTTGGGGACGAATTGCCTAAACCGAAGAGCACTACCGGGGCTATTTCGTCTTGTGGAAAGATTTTTACTCAACTCGACTTTTATAATATTCTATGTTCTTTTTCCAGATATAGTGATAATTACTTATTCCCTGTTTGTTCTCGAAGTATTTCCAACAACATTATAATATCGAGAATTGGGCTTTATGGTTAACATTGTCTTGGGCCCTAGTGGGCTGATATGGAATATTGTATGGGGTCCTGGTGGACTAAAGACATGGATATGGTTATTGGCCCATGGTCATTATGGTAATTTAGCGAGAGTTCTAATATCTATGGTAACCTAGTATATAGTAGAAATCCTAATTATAAGTTGGTCGCTATTTATGATATTGCAATTTTAATAGGAGACGGGAAACCTACATTGAGAACACGTCTTACCTATATAAAGAGGACTCAGGCCTCACTTTTTTCTCTAAGTTGATTTTATATCCTACGCTTTAAGCTCTCGCATAACTCTCTCGAAAAATATCTAACTTAAGCATCGGAAGGCCTACGCCAGGACTGTCCGGCTTGGGTTTTGTTTTGCAATTAGGTCAGGTCGTCGGGAGTTTTTTGGAAGGCTATCAAGTCGCCTAGCATATATTTCAGGTCATTACTTTCACTTTTGGTGAACCAATCTTTTTAGTTACATCAAGTGGCGTCGTTTGTTGGAAGCATGGGGACTTTGGCTTGAGGAGCTCTCTTTTGTTTTATGGAACTTATCGAACTACTCAGCAAACTACCACGGGCAAATCAACCTTCAACTTAGTTTATGGTATGATAACTGTCCTTCCGGCAGAGATAGTTGGAGAATATCATCGATTAGAGACTTTCAATGAAGAGGAAAATGAAAGATTGGATAGGGGAGCTTTAGAAACGATTGATGAAATACGTGATAAAGCTGCAGCAGAAAGATATAAATAAAGGATTCAAACAGCCTATAACAAACGGGTAAAATGAAGATATTTACAAATAGGCGACCTAGTTTAGAAACGGGCCGATGCAATATACACTACAAGAAAATTGGATCCTAATTGGATAGGACCGTTCAAGGTTACCAAAGTATTGATGAGGGGTGCATATGTGCTCGAGGATGAAGATGGAAAAGTGTTACCGAGGAGTTGGAATGTTTGACACTTGAAAAAATATTATGCCTAACACCTTAGGCAATGGATGGGGGTTATCTCTTTTATTACTATTACCTTCGGCCAACGCTTACTTAGGTCGACGATGGATTCAAAATTTTATACACTTTTTTACAAACTATGGCATTATATGGATCTTATGGTCTTATGGATATGGTTATGGGTTGATGGTTTCATTAGGTAGGTGATAGTTTATGTATATGGTTATGGGCCGACACTTTTATTAGGTCGGCGATGGTTTTATGGATGGATGTTATATGAGTAAGTTTGTGAGGAACATGTTTGATTAATATATTATTTACTTTGTTCTTTGTCTAAGAGAATGTGTTTGACTAACATGTTCTCCGATAATAATATATTTTATTCATATATTTCTTAGGTTGTTTTTTGGTGTCTATGTGAGTGTACTATGTGGTTATGTGATTCTGAAATTATGTGGTGATGTGACTTTGTAGTTTTCTTTGCTCGCGTATTTTAAATATGGGGGAATAAGTGATTTTCGCTTATGGTTTAATTTTATTAAGTTAATGCGACCCGGTTATGTTGATTTTAACATAGGGGATTATGTAGTATTCTTGGTATCTTATGATTTATTATGGGGCTGAGTAGTCTCTCGATCACCTGCATTCTACTATGGTTTTGCTCGTTATTATCTCTCTGAGCCATCTTGTTCGAAGATCGGCATATACATGGTGATATAGAGTCTTATGGTTATAAAGCGATGCTTAAGTCAATGTGTTATACATTATGATATTCTTACCCTATGAAAAGGTCCATGGATTTATGGTTATATGGAGCTACTTAAGACCTATGAGGTTGGTAAGTTTTATGGTGTTCCAACTCTATGGAACGATTTGTGCCTAACGAATTTCATGGTGCTTGGTGATGACTAAAAAATTGTTCTTGTGATTAAGGCATTCATGTCATTGTTATTCATTGATTTATATGGATGCAGTCTTTTCAAGGTTATAGGTTTTATGGGGGAGCTCAATGGTATTGATGCTAAGGCATAAATGGTATAACAAACAATTCATTCATGGCGAGCTAAACTTTATTCTAAAGAGAACGGTAAAAATTTCATTACAAGGGAGAAGTCGAAATTTATACAACATGGCAAGGAGGAACTAGCTCGTTAAGAGGGGCGTCGAGCTCGGTACTAAGGAAACTTTTATTATTTCCTTGGCCGTGCATTCCATCCACTAGGCGGCCTTCGGGTCCTGCTTTTCGTCGCCGTGCCAAAAGTAGAAGCGAGGTAGATCATCTTCTAACTTTTTCTTATCCAACTCAAAATCGATCTTCGCCTCCTAAAGCTGGGCCTTGACTCGCTCAACTCTGCCCCCCTTTCCTACCTTCTATAATAAGGTCGTCGTGTGGCGATAGGTCTTGATTAAACTGGCTCTATAAGTCTTTGTAAACTTTCGGCCCACCTCACTTCTCAAAAAGGTCCGACGACCTTCCACAACCCCTTGCTCATGTGCTGCAACCACGTCTTTCTCATTTTCTAACAAAAGACCTTTCAAATCCAATTGCTCCTTACCCAACCGGGCGACCTCGTCTCTTGTTGCTTCAAGCTTGGCCACCTCTGCCTTCAATGCTTTTAGATGGGCCACCTCTATTTTCATTGTTTCCATCTGAAGTTTTGAGATGTTCAACTCTTCTTCTTGAGTTTCAATTTGGCAACGAGCTTCATCCAGCTCTCCTTGCGTTAAAGATAGTTGTTTAGTCTGTCTATTAGCATGGGCTGTCAACTCGTCACATGCCGCTTTCCATCTGTTTTATATCTCAGCGTTGGCGGTTGTTATGTGGTTAGATAGGGATGCCATCAGAGGTTGCAGTTGTATCACGACAAATAATATGAATGAGTTAGAAATCAGACAAACATTGATATATAAAATTAGGTATTTCAAAGATATGTTACCTGGGCAAGGATCAAGAAACGTCTGGGCCACCTGGTCAGTTATTTCAAGGCTAGCCAAGTACTTCTTATCAGCAGTTAGCACTTGGTTTTGGAGAAAGGGTTGGACCTGGCTGACATCATCGCAATGGAGGAGGCCTTTGTTCAGGTTTGGGGAGCTCGAGCTTGATGCTCTCTGAGCACGAGGATGTTTGGGAGGTCGAGATGCAGGATGCTTGAGCTCGGCCGCAGACTGCTCTTTTATCCTTACCCTAGCCGATTGAGGCGTGCAGGGGTAATTATTCGTCCGAGTCGGCCACCTCCACTGGCTTGTCCTTGGCATCCAGGGCTATCTTCATCTCTTCTTCAATATTTACAACAAGAGCTGTGGAGGTCACGGATGGATGTGAGTCGAGTTGGACTATCGCTCCACCCACCGAGCTCGAGGACACACAATCAAGTATGTGTCGCTCTGTAAACATAAAAAAGTGGATTAATCTTTATTTTTATACAGGATAAAGAATAAAAAAGATTTAGATGTGTTAATCCTACCAAATTCAGGCCTGATTAGGTGTAGAGGTCGCTGACTGGTGCTCACGTAAGAATATACCCTCTCAGATTCTGTTATACTCTTTACGTCGCAGTGAAGCTTGCTCCACTGTTTGAGCAAGCCTGATAATGTTGATCGAGAGTATGGCGGATTTTCTCGATGGGCACTGCCTCTTGAGGAGGGGTCGCCTCCTTCCATTCTGTAGGGAATGGTCAGGGCTCTATAATAGAGGAAGAATAATTTTGATCACCACTCATGGATATTTGACGAGGGGCTAACCAGGAAACACGTCTTTTGAAGCGAAGAAAGATAAAAAAAACTTTTTGCTTTTTTATTTGGAAATAGAAATGGAAAAATTTTACATCGGGTTCTATGTTATATTATGTACATAAGATTATATACTCGATTATAAACCTAATGGAGTTGGGGGTAATTTGAAATAGGGGAACTTTGTATTTCTGGGAAGCACCGACCAGAAAAGGATGCAGGGAAACCTAATTCCTGCTTTCAGCTTCTCATCAAAAAGGGTGATATGGTTTGGAGGAGGATGGTCCGGGTCATTTTTTCTAGCTTCGGGTTGGGTGAATGTAATGTTCTGTGGGAGATTGAGGCTTTCGATGAAGACTGCGAGCTTACTTCGATCTGGGAGTACCTAGGGATTTTCAGCAGTTGCCCGGGTAGCTCGCGTTAGAGGAGATAGCTCAGCGTAAGTAGATGGAGGTACTATGGTTACTGGGTTAGGAAAGAAAAAAATCAGGAGGTGCAGAAGTTGAGGGAGCTTTTGGCTGTGTTAGGGGGAATAGCGCCTCGAGCTCAGACTAGGAGGGGCTTCCCGCCGGTTCATCGATTACACCGGGTTTGGGTGAGGTAATGTTCTTTCTTCTTTTGGGTCGAGTCATAAGAATTTCTACAGATTCTGTCTCAAACGGCATATCGTAAATGAGGGAATTAGGTTTTTGAGAATCAGGATCAGAAGAAGCTGAAGTTTCCGTACGTCAAAAAAAAAAGAGAAGAAATGGGGGAAGGGAAGGAAAGATATATGTTCAGAAAGCAGAAATCCGCAATAAATTAAAATATTCCGTATTGAAATGATAAGTTAGGGGGACTTACGCACGGTGTCGAGGAGAAATGGGCTTGCTATCTTGAAATTTCCTGGTTTGGAGATGACTGTATTTTTCGCTGCAAAATTCTTAGAATTTTTCGCAGAAGAAGATGGTGAATAAATGTTTGTATTCTTTTGAAATATCTAGAGACGAGAGTGAAAAGGTGTTTGTATTGGGAGCGGCGTTAATATGAGAAGGCATAGAGGTTTTTTAGGCGACGCAAAGATGGTAGGATTTATTGTGGGCCTTTCATTTTTAGCCCACTAGGAAATGGGCTTGCAAAGCGTGTCCGACACAATAGCGGTATGTATTTAATATTTGTAAGTTTGAGGTGACGTTTGATGGTTTTCACGCTTTACCAAGAGGTACATTTGATTGACTTCTTGGGTTACTCATGATTACATTCAACTTGATTTCTTACCTCAATCAAGTAGAATGTGGGGGGCTAGCTGATACGACATCAAATATCCAGGTTGACGAACATGCAGTTTTGTAGGGATTTAAGAAGTGACCTCCCCTTTAGAAAGTACAATCTTTTTATAGGGGGCGAGATGTTTTTAGAGTGGCGAGCTCTTGTGTAGGAGTGGAAAACTCTTATATGAGGGTGACGATCTCTTATCAAGTAAATGGCATTATAACAGCTCGGTATCGAGAGTTGGGCTTTATGGTTAATATGGTCTTGGGCCCTGGTGGGCTGATATGGATTATGGTATTGGGTCCCGGCGGACTAAAGGCATGTATATGGTAATTGGCCCATGATCATTATGGTAATTTATAGAGAGTTCTAATATATATGGTAACTTAGAATATATGAGAAATCCTAATTGTAAGTCGGTTGCTATTTACGGTATTGTAGTATTAATAGGAGACGATAATTCTAAATTGGGAACACGTCACTTACCTATATAAAGAGGACTCTGGCCTCACTTTTTTCTCTAAGATGATTTTATATCGTACGTTTTGAGCTCTCGCATCACTCTCTCGAAAAATATCTGACTTAAGTATCAGAGGGCTTACGCCGGAGCTGTTCGGCTTAGGTTCTGTTTTGCAGGTTGATCAGGTTGCCAGGAACTTTTTGGAAGGTTATCTGGTCGCCTTGCATATATTTCAGGTCATTACTTTCTTTTTTTGGTGAACCAATCTTTTTGGTCGTATCAATGATTATAAGGAACCAAACCTAGGTGGAAACTAAAAATCAATTAGGAGGGTAGGATTATATGTATTATTGTTATAATTAAGTTTATATTAATAATGAGAAGGCTTTTTGTGTTATTATCTAAAATATCTTTTGAGAATCCATTTATCACATATTTGTCATCTTCATGATGAGAGAGAAGTCCATTTCATTCTACATTTATCACTCCTGCGTGGTTGGATCTTTACAACTCTCCCGTGTCGCGTGAAATTAATTAATGGCTATTCTCAACCAATTTGTCTTAGAATTTTTTTTAGTAGCATCATCTAATTCCTTTGTCAAATAACTGTAACAGATGCAACAAGTATACAAGCGTTATTTTTTATTGTTAAATTTATGTTTCACTACGCCCAAAAAAGCTTCCAGATAGCGCATAAAAGTGCTATCTGAGAAACAGGTCTTTAGATAGCGCTTTAGAAACGCTCTCTAATAAACATATTAGATAGCGCTTACTTAGAAAAGTGCTATCTTACATTGACTCTACATATATCTAAATTTAATATCAGATAACACTTCTCATGTGAAGCGCTATCTAAAGTCTATCTGAAGTCTATATCAGATAATAACACTTCTCATATGAAACGCTATATAAAGTCTATATCAGATAACACATTTTTTTAAGGAATTATCTAATGTTTTTGTTTGGTTTTTTTTTAATTTTTTTTCATTAATCCTCTACACTCACAAAACTTGTACATCACACAACATGAGAGAGAAATACAAGATAAATTCATCCAAAACTCATAGTCTAATAACAAAAACTTAATAATACATGTACTCATATAAATTCATAAGCCAGATTGTATGTTTTAGATTTTAGATCAAAACTTTAAACTAAGACTAAATAGCATGTCTACGAATGCGCATATCCCTTCAATGTCATATGTAGCAATCTTAAGTTTTAAAATATGAATAGAAATTTTGAAATGAAATTCATTAAACTCTAGAAGTTTCTCTCTTCCAATAAGCCATTTCCTTCTTGGAGTAAATTTGTTCCACCTACATAAAAATAAAGAAAAGCTTACTTAGATAAATGAAAAAAAAAATCATAAGCCCAAGGAAAAAAGGGAAAGGGATAAATCTCTCTAAACAAAAATATCCAACATAAATACCCAGTAAATAATCAACGTAATTCAACAATATCACTATGCATAAAGAATCAAACAAGATTTTGAATTATGATATGTATTTAAATACGAAATGAAAATATTTAAAATCAAACTAGTTATAGATTTAAGAAATGGGAATTTTCAAGCTTTCCAATATTTGAATTAAAAGCATATGGACATAGGTAAGTACAGTCATAGGGTTTTTTTTTGTTTTTTTTTTTTGAAACAATAGAATAAATAATCTTTTATCTTTATTGTCATTTTGAACCAAAAGAAGAAGGAAACTATATGAGTTTTTTTGGATTAAGATGAAATCTTCAATTTTTTCTAATAAACCAATGGGTATTAATAAAACCATAACAGACAATGTTGCTTGTTGAGTGCAAAGCAGAAAGCTAAGAACTATCGTATATGTTCCTTTTGAAATTAAATGTTCTTCTTTGATTTCTCGGCAGCTTATGTAGGAGTAGGAATATTCTAATAAGAAATGGGAATATTCTAATAATATTCAAAACCTGTATGAGAACAACATCCCCGTAGTTCATAACTTATGGTTTAACTAAGCAACCAGTAAACAAAAAAGAAAGCAAAAGAAAAGCAAATAATTTTGCACCAGCGCATAGAGAAGCATGAAGTACAGGTGCATTTTCTCCATACCATTGATCTTTGGGACTGTCCTAGCATTGTGGTTCCTAAGAAAAGAAATAATGTTATAGAACAGGTTTTTGTTTTTCTTATTTTGATGCCAAAAGGTGAAAGACGATTTTATGATTCAAATTTGCTAATAAGTTCAATTTATCCATGGGGAAATACTAAAAAAAAACTAAATCAAAACTAAAAAGAATAACTAAAAATCTAGAATTCAACCCCTGCCTAACACAAGTTTTTGCCCCCAAATTAATACTACACTATAATGTGTCATTTATAAATCTATAGTCTTATTAGCCTTTAAATTTTCGTGCCTCATTTCCTTAACAACATGATAAGCCTCCAATTCTTTTTGCCTCATTTCCTCCATTTCTTGTCCCATTTTCTGCTCATTTTCCAAGTTTTTGTTCAACTCATTAATTTTCTCATTTAACTCGGAGATTAATTTATTCCTCTCCGCCCGATTAACAGCTACATTCAACAATTCAGGCTAGGAAAGCAAAACAGCAAAGTGCACATCAATTAGATGTACAAAAAGCACACTTAATGAAATCAAAATTCGAAAGATAGAAGATAAGTTACCTCAGAATTCATATTATCTTCCTTATGATGCTCGAACGTCATGGCTGGGCTTTGAAGACACTTCGACTGGACCCCAGGTCGATTAAGGAATAAAGGAAAAATAAATAAATTTACGTATATAACAAATACAAAACTTAAATGTGGATACTAGAAATATACAATTATTGAATTTATTTCCTCACCTTTCACGAGAAAAACTCATGCCGTATGACCGAGGTCATTTCACCTCGGTGACCACATACACAATCTGACAAGTCTGGTTCCTTCTCTTCATCGGATACTCTAGGAGAGGCACGAGTGGTCAGTGGATGAGTCCTCCTGGGCTTCTTCTTGAATTTTATAGGCTTTGTAGACTTACAGCAGTAACATTGGGTAGCAGTGGTTTTAGACTCTTGAGGCCTAAAAACCGGATCATGAGAAGAGAGGTTTACATATGTCCTCGTCGTCTTCAAGAATGGATTATCTTGGTGTAAGTAACAAACAGCGGATCAGACGTCGTCATGGATATGTTCCCAATATGACTGTCTCTGCACCTCCGTACTCGGCTCCAACGTCGAGTGTAACAATGGAGATTAATAATATGATAAGTAGAAACAAAGTAAAGGAACTAACAATGACATAATCAACAATTTACGAAAATCCACACAACACACACATACACGAATAATTTGTAAGATTAATTCTTGAAATAATAATGGAATTTGATTTTTGAACCTCGCCAGGAAAAATGTCTAATAACCTAGGAAATAGGAAATTTAACAATATAAATAAAGAAATAAAAAAGTTCTTCAGATATCCAGAACCAAAATCATAAAAAGCGAACCCAAAAAAAATCCATATAAATTTCTACAAGAAAACTTGGATTCGTCAATACCTCGTGCTCATCTTGAGAATCAACACTTTTATCTTTTCACCATTCATAACTAAAAAATTGAATTATAGAAGTTGCGATCTGCTTCGGGGGAAAATAAATAATAAACATAAGAGAGGGTGAGAATACATAAAAGTGAGAAAAATACAAGGAGAGGGAGAGGAAATCAAACTGATATCTTTAGGCAAGGACTTCAACGGGTGGTGGCGGTGGGGCTGTGCTGGTGGTCGCAAATGGGTGAGATGCTGGTCTTTGGAATGACACAGGATTCACAATTGGGAGACTTCTGTTTTACACAATTTTACTAAAACGCTGTCAAATGAAAACCTTATTTGTAATCAAATATTTTCTTGAGATAGCGTTTGGTGAAATAGGCGCTATCTGACGACTCTAATTGAGATAGCATTTATTTGGTATGTGTTATCTGAAGAAAATATCAGATAGCATTTTTTAAGAGAAATGTTGTTTTATAATATTGTACTCTTTTAGATAGCACTTCACTAAATAAGCGTTGTCTAAATGTTATCTGGAAAAATTTATTAGATAACGCTTTTCACGAGAAACTAGTTTTCTTTATACTCGTGCGATGCACGGGGCAGAAAGTTAAAATATAAAAATATAGATTATATTACTTTTATTATTATTTACTACGTGGAAATATAAATAAACAGAGATATAGATATGAAGAAAAATAACTAAAAAATTCACACTACATAAATTATAGATCGAATCCACAATATATATATATATATATATATATATATATATATATATATATATATATATATATATATATATATATATATATATATAAACGTTAAAATTATACGTTATTAAATACTTCTTTGTACATTACATTATTGGTCATGTTCGATTTCGAATCGTCATCACCACAAACTAATATCTTCAAACCCTTTCGATGGTTGACACGCGACACGGCAACATATAATTGACCATGACTGAACACGGGATTTTTCAAATAAAGGCCGAGTTCGAAAGTGATTGACCCTTGACTCTTGTTTATCGTCGTAGCATATGAAATCATGAGCGAAAATCGTCTTCATTGAAACTTGAAAGGTATCCTAATGTTAAAAGGCATTGGACTCATCCGGGGAAACAACACCTTTTCACCTGTCTTTGCACCAAGTTTGCATTCAAGGACGTGCGTGGAAAGTCTTGTAATAACCAATCTCGTCCAGTTACATAATCCCATGGAGTGGTCTATGTTTCTCAATAACTTATCAGGAGTCCCCACCTTTAGATGAAATCCGTGACTGGACACCCCAAAATACTTTATACCATTTAAGAATTCAGGCGTGTGCAAATTACTTAAGAAGTCATTCCCACCTTCGAATTTAAATATTTTTTTTTAATAATCTCATAATCTAAATTTACAATTACGCATAATTCATTCATAAAAAGAATGAATAAGGTAAATTCAAATTTATACATTACCAGATGCATGTTTTAATTAAACGCAATAGATTTAATAATATTACCAGATAATACATTTAAATCACATAATAATATAATAAGATATTATTCTAATATCTTATTTCAATTAAAAAATTAATAAAGTATATACAAACATACACATATATACATATATACACATATGTGAACAAAGTACTTAAAAATTAATAAAACATACATACATACATATATGTTTCTTTTATGAGAATAGTACTTGTACCATTAAATAAAGAAAACACATATGAAGCATTCCAAAAATTATTTTAAAAAATAACTAAAATTTAAAAGGTCAACAAAAAATACGGAGAAATGTTTTATCAAATATATAAATATATATGTAGTTTATAAAATATTTACTTAGTAATTTAAATTTATATAATTACAACTAAATCATATTGATAATTCATTGAATACTAACGCATTTGATAAAAAAAATCTGAAAATCTCGTAATATAATTTTACAACTAAAAACAATTCGAAATAAATTTATTATTCATAAAATAATAAAGTTAAATTAATCTACATTAATAGAGATTGATAATTAAATGTATAAGATTTAAATTAAATATAAATAAATAATAAACTCATTTGATAAAATACCTTACATTATATTAGATAATCAAATATATAAACAAAAACAAATTAATCTACAATAATGGAATTTTGCGCAAATTGGGCGTGCGTGGTAGGCCCGCACCCTCGCCGACCCTTACCCCTGTGTCTTGGCTTCCCCCCTCACCTGGTTGGATTAAGGTGAATACTGATGGCAGCGCTTTGGGCTGTCCTGGAGATTGCGTTGCGGCTGGCATCTTCCGCACTTGCTGGGACTTTGTAAAAGGCGGCTTCTCTAAACCGCTTGACCAGGGTTATGCCTTTGAGGCTGAGTTGGAGGCCACAATTATTGCGGTCGAAGAGCCTGATCAGAGAGGCTGGAGACGGATTTGGCTGGAATCTGATTTGACTTATGTGGTGCAGCTTTTTGTGAAGCGTAGCCTGGATGTCCCTTGGCGCTTCTTGGCTCGTTGGCGTCGGATTCTTTTTATCACTACCTCGATCGAGTTCATGGTTTCGCATGTTTATCGAGAAGGCAATAAATCTGTTGATGCGCTTTCCAAATCCGATTCTCCTCGTTACGACTGGTTCATGTCACCCCCGGCGTTTCTCTCGGATCTGGTGAACGATGATATTCTAGGTAAAATGGTGTACCGTTCATCACGATCTTGACATCAGCCCCTCAGATGGCAGTCTAATCTCGGTCCGGAAGAGGACCTTGGTATTGCTGCGTTATGGATCACGACCTGCTTGTTGCAGCCTATTTTTTATTTTTAGCTGACATGTGGCTCTTAGAGTTCTTAATTGCTCTGTTTTGTTCCTTCTAATATTGGCGTGGGGAGGGTACTCTTTCCTCTACGAGGGTTTCTCCCACAAGGGTGAGTTTACCTCGAGAGGTTTTAATGAGGCCTGAACAGATGCCTTTGGTCAAGGAACAGACATCGTGATCTTTACTTGTATTAACGCTTTTTCTTCTTTTTAATAAAATATCCCACTTTATTCAAAAAATCTACACTGATGGAAATTGAAATTAAAAATTGAAATACATACAATAACGCATAATAGATTTAATTTAAACACAATCGATAAATATTAAAAATATCAAAGTTTAATTATAAACTTAAAATAAATAAAATAATTTAGAAATATTTGATAATAGAATTAATCAAATTCAACAAATTTAAAATCCATTTAATTGATTAAATACAACCCAAATCATAATTTATTTTGAGTCCACTTAACAATTGAGAGGCTCAATTGTTTTGAGTCCAATTTAAAATCTGATAAACCCAACCGTAGATCCGGATCCAAGCCCATAACATGACCATATAACCCTAGGTATAAAAGTTGTTAACCCTAAAAAATTTGAAGTATCTTGAGTTTAAATCAATACATTATCAGATACATGACTTTAATTAAACACAATAGATTTAATAATATTATCATACAATACATTTAAATTAACCTAATATTAGAATAAGATATTATTCTAATATCTTATTTAAATTCAAAATTAATAAAGTATATATAGACATACACATACAGTCTCTCTTTATATACTTAAAAAAATGAATAAAATTATTTTTCTAATATGTTATTTCAATTCAAAACCATATAAAAAATCAAATAAAATAAAGTTCCCAAAATTATTATTCTATATCTTATCTCAATTCAAAATTAATTATAGTATATACATACAAAAAAAATACTTATAATTTAAAGTAAGTAAAAAGAATATAATGTTATTAAATTAATAATTAAAATAAATAACTAAATTTGAAGAAGTAAAACAAAATAAAAGAAAATACATATACATATAAAATAAGACTTTCGATTCTCGAACAATTTGACATTGATCTTCTTTATAACACCAGTAATTCGTCATCTCTATTTTACATAATTAGAGACAATTTAAGTCAATTCAATACATTAATCGAATATTAGTAGACAATTCGAACCTATATATCTATATATACTGATAAAATTTAGTAGACTACCCGAACCTATATATCTATATATAATAATAAAATTATTGAGAAGCAATAATTACCTCCGAATCATGAAAAATAATTTTCATGAAAGTCTTTTGTTCCTTGTAATCAAATCCTGATCGGGCAAAAAATCGAACAACAATAAGCTTAAGTGTTTTTTTATTCGTTCGGTCGATGTCTTTTGCTGAGTCCAAATAAAAGAGGCATCGTTCCAAAAATTTTTGCAACCCAAGTTTTGAAAATAGAGAAAAAGCACAGATACATTCGGGTGGGGAATTGAAATTGATTCGTAAAGAATAAGAACCTATATTTATAGGGAGATTAGTTAAAACCCTAGAGATTCTAGTTTGAAATTCTGATAACCCAAACAAACATAATTTCGTATCCCTTCATTATAGATATTGTATCCGATTTTAATTTTTTGTCCATTTTTTATTTATCGATTATGGAACGAAAAAAATAGATCTATTCCATGAATTAAATATCTTTAATTAAGCAAACAAATCGTATAAAATCTATTTTATTTTTTTTTAATATGATCCCGACTCGAAATATCAGAATTATTCAATATTGAATAAAAATTAGATGTACTATATTTTCTTTGTTTAGAATTTTATTTTTCGTAGATTTTTTATTGGTTGATTTTAGAGTAAAAAAATCAATCTGCAGTATTTTCCATAAATTAAATATTTTTAATAAAACAAACAAATCGTATGAAATCTGATATTTTTAAAAATGTGATTTGGACTTGAAATCTCAGAATTATTCAATATTGAATAAAAATCTGATATACTGTATTTTCTTTGTTTTGAATTCTATTTTTCGCACATTTTTTATTGGTTGATTTTATTTTTTAAAAATTGATTTGCTGCATTATCCATAAATTTAATGTCTTTAATTAGACAAGAAAATCGTATGAAATCAAAAATCTGATTTATTGTATTTCCTTTGTTTATGATTCTAATTCTGCAAGTAAATCGTATTAAATCAATTACCGATTTTTTAAAACAAAACTACTGTAGAAGATACCTGATTTCTCAGAGTTTAATTATGAACGGAGATTAATATTTGTTCAATTTAATATGCTTTAATATTTTATTATATTTGCCAAATTAATTATATTTGGGACCTGTAATTTATTTAAGTTTGATGCCTTACTTTTTTTTATTCTGATTTTCTCTTAGGGCCTGTAATTTATTTTATTTTCATACTTTATTTTTCTTTATTCGAGGGATGTAATTAAATTTATTTTTATAGTTGCTTTTATTATGCTTGCTTTATCTATTATTTCAATTCAAAATAACAAAAACTACAGTTTATCTTTAATCATAATTTAAATATTTGACTGTTATATAACCAAACTTTATCATTGTAATCACTAATTAGATAATAGAAAAACTGATTTTAAAACCTAATAATTGGATATATATATATATATATATATATATATATATATATATATATATATATATATATATATATATATATATATAAGTTTTAAAATTGTGAGTTTTGGGCAGTTAAAAATTCAATTTATGTGGCACACAAATTTGAAATTCTAAGATTTCGAAAAACCGAAATTGATTTTTCAAAAATCTGAATTCAAAACTTTAAAAAATTCAAAAAAAATTGGTTCATATATTCAAGATTTTAAACAATTATATCCTATTTTTTAGCCAGAATATCCGAAATTCAGCTACTTGAAAATTCATTTTTTTAAACACACACTTTAATTTTAAAACATATGTTGAAAAGTCAACAATGGTGTGCTATGTGATTTAAATAAATAAAAGGTTGAAAAGTCAATAATTTTGTGCTGTGAGATTTAAATTTAAAAAAATAGTTGAAAAGTCAACAATTAGCACTTCTCAAAATAAGCGCTATCTAAAAACCTCTATCTTAATACATTTCTGGTGTAGTGTTTGCTCGTTCCGCCCCCACTGCAATTGTTGTCGTCACGGCCAAGGCAATTTTTGGCGAGATGTTTGGATCAAAGTCATTATGGATTAATCTTTTGTGTAGTATCTATTATAACATTAACATTTAACAACATTATGGTTTAACACAAAATATTATGTTAGTAGCCATTCATATAATTAAAGTTAGTGTTTGACAACAGTATTATTAGCATAGTTAATAGCAATGCCCAACAACAAAACAAATTTTAAGAAAATGGTCATCAAAATGTAAGAATTCTCGATGGGCTTATTTAAAAAAAAAAATCGCCACAAAAAAATAGAAAATTGTTACATAAATTGATTAATATTAGCATCCCTTAGAACATTATTAGCATCTAACAATTAAAGGTAGCACCTAACATTATTTTTAACCACATTAAGAAGTAAGCATACTAAATCTATGTCACGCTATTATTGATAACAACTTTAAGTATTCAAGGTCGGTAAATATGCAGATTTATGGGTATTGAAGAGGCGATCTCCCTTTTAGAAGGGGCGAATTTTTCTACAGGGAGCGAACTATTTTGGGTGTGGCGAGCCATTATATGAGGGTATCGAGCTCTTATCAGGTAAATGGTATTATAATAGATCGGTACTGAGAGGTGGTCTTCTTTGTTAACAGGATCTTGGGCTCTGGTGGGCTGATAGGGACTATGGTATGGGATCCCGGCGGATTAAAGGTATGGACATGGTTATTAGCCCATGGTTATTAAGGTAATTATAATGAGGGCTCTGGTATTTATGGTAACTTAGCATATAGGGGAAATCCTAATTTTAAGTCGGTGGTTATTTATGGAATTGTGGTTTTAATAGGAGACGGGAACCCTAGATTGGAACACGTCTCTTCTCTATATAAAGTGGACACATGCTTCACTTTTTTTTCTAAGTTGATTTTATTATCCTACGTTTTGAGCTTTCGCGTATCACTCTTAAAAGGGAACTGACTTAAATATCGGAGGTCCTACACCGGGGCTGTCCGGCTTGAGTATTGTTTTGTAGGTTGATCAGATCGCTAGGAGTCTTACGAAGGTTTATCAGATTGGCAAACACGTATTGTAGGTCAGTATTCTATTTTCTTGGTAAACCAATCTTTTTGGTCGCATCAAGTGGCGTCGTCTGTGGGAAAGATGGACATCCTTGAGCAAAAGATGAGAGAATTTCAACAATCAAAATATGAAGGAAAGAACTATTATACCACAAACTTTGGACTTTGAATCTGAGACGAGCAAGGCAAAAGAGGTAGAAGAAGGGAAACAGGTAGATGAGGAACAAACACCACCTTATGGGGAGACAGTGGATCAAACGACCACGACAAAACCACCACCATCGCCACGGAAGGAAAATGTGGAAAGACCAGGGGAAGAGAATAAGAAAGGAATTCATAGATAATTAAGCAAAGGGCTATTTATATTGGATTTAAGGAGTGGAAGGAGTTACCAAGAGGAAGAATTGGTCATATTGACAAAGGACTCATTGAGAGATTGATGAGAGTAGTATCTCCGAGAAAGTTGGAGAAGATTATGGTGGGCGAAGATGATAGTAAGAAAGATGAGTCTAAGGAAAAAAATGAGGAATACAGGCCAGCACCATTGACTCTAGGCCAAGAGAAGAGCAGGGAAAAGGAACCTTGGAAGCTGGATCCCAAGTTGACAAAGACCACAAAAAGGATGAGATATCCGATATAATACCCATCGTCATCTGACGAGGAAGAAGACGAGGACAGTGCACAACTCATAATTAACAGGACGTGAAGAAGAACCTATCAGCGTCACGCAGAGGTAGTGGAAGATGAAATATTACCTACATCCCGTGTAATAAGAGATATGCAAGAGGCATTACTGGCGTTACTGAGATAGGTTGTGGGAACAGGAGGTGAGGAGTCAAGGCGTCATATGTTCTCAGAAGAGATATTGAGAGCGGCTTTACCTCGCGGATATAAGGTGTTGGATTTCTATTATGAGGGGATATCGGACCCCACACTCCATGTGCAAATATTTGAGAACGATACGGTATTGAGGTAGTATACTGACGCTGTAGCATGTCGGGCCTTCTAATCTACTTTAAGAGGGTTAGCACAAGATTGGTTCCATCAACTAGAGCCAGAGAGGATCACCAATTTTCAGTTCATGAAGTCGACCTTTTTGAATCATTTCGCTAGCGCCAAGTTACACATAAACACTACGCAATCAATTTTTTCAAAGGTGCAAACACCTGTGGAAAACTTGAAGAGTTATCTGGACAGGTTTACTAGGGCCAATTTGGAAGTGCCCGCAGCCACGGACGAGATGAAGGCGAGAGCTTTACACCAAGGATTATGGATGGAAGGTATGCGAAAATTGTTGGCTAAGCGATCTACATATACATTCGAGGAGGTTTTTGATAGGTGCGTAAAGTACATACACGTAGAGGAGGCTGAAGAGGAGCATAGATTATGCTTCGGACAAGAGGTCGCATAATCAGAGAGAGTAGCGCCCAGGAGGTCGGAGCCTAGGAGATATACAAGGCGAGCTGTTTGGGTAATCTTAAATACAGTAGTAGATGTCAGAGGGGCAACAAGAAGTAGAGGAAGAGTATGGAGGGAAGACGACGACTTCACACCCTTGGCGATACCACAAGCGATGGTGTTCACAATAATGGAGAGCCAAGCACCAGATGCTATCAGGTGTCCGGAGGGTTACACGCCAATTCCTACTAACCCAAAGTCTCAGTTCTTTTGCAGGTTTTACGATAATTATGGTCATTCAACTGAGCGATGTAGGCACTTAAGAGAGGAGGTTGAAAGACTAATTAAACCAGGACATTTGAAAGTGGCGTAAAGAGACAAGGAACTGCAAGAACAAAGACATACATTGCCCCAGCCACCTCCAGGAGGACCTTCGCATGCACAGGCGGAGGGACAACCTCGACAGGAGGGGAAAAATGGGCAGAACAAGGGGGAGCTTCTGGGAATAATAGAAGGAGAATAAACACGATATCCATCGGGCCAACGGACGGAGACACAATAAATTCGCGGAAATGACATTTGAAAATAGCTCTTCCAGGACCACTACAAGAAAATTAGAAAATACCAACAAAATTTTACCAACGAACGATATTGGTTGGTAATTTCGACAAAATACCAACTAAATGCCAACAGAATAATATTTTTATTTTATTTAATTATCGCTTTAATTGTTTTAGAGATAAATTACCAAAAAGTAGGTAATTACTAACGGAGAAATATTATGTTGCAGACGGATATGTCCGTTGGTAAATAATTTTTTCATTTTCTTAAATATACCAACGGAATACTAATATGTTGGTATTTAGGGTTTTTTTTTATAAAAATATTAATATTACCAACGGATAAAGTATTTTGTTGGTAATATGATCATTTTACAACCAAATTTTTATTTGTTGGTAATGTAAATAAAATTAATATTGCCCCATCTCTCCTCTCGCCATATCATTTCTTTAATCAGACAGAACACCTAATCGAATTTGTTCTCCCCTCTCGTTTCTTTTTCATTCTCTGGGTTCGTAGATTCGTATGCAGCTTTCCAATCCTCTTCCCCGCCTCCTCCTCCGTCAGCGCCGCCTCCTCCATTATTCTTAATTTTCAAATTGTACCCTTCATTTCCCCCTTGTTTGGGTAAAGAGTAGCAAAAACAATATAAAACCAAAAATAGCTACAGTAGCAGCAATAAATCAACAAAAACGAGTAGGGAAAATTGATTAACTTTTATTCCCAAAAATCAGATCGGATCGTCCTTGGCTGGACCCTTTTACAGGTGCTTGATTTCTAGATTCAAACTTTCTCTCTCTAACCTTCTATGTATTTCTCTCTCTCGAAAATTGGATCTTTTCTCTCTCTCTCTCTCTCTCTCTTCAAGAGGATATTTATAATTTTCCATTGAAACCATAATCAGACACCTATCCTTTGTTCATTGGTCCTCCAAATCTTCTGCTCACGTTTCCACCGCCTCAATACCGACTTCAATTATTTTCCGCCGACTTATCGCCGCTCTCAACTATTTACTAACCAATCGAATTCGGAGACGTCGGTCTAATACTTCAGCTCAGCATTTCCAGCTCGGTCAAGTGATTTGAGGTAAATTGAGCATACCGTACACGCGTTGGGCGAACGCATTCTGCTCGGCACTTCCTACCCAGTGTCCGCCCAGCTCGGCGGGAATCCTGCTCGGCAAACACTGCCTGACTTGGCAGCTCTACTGAACCTATTCGGCAAGGGTGGGGAGGGGGGGAAACCTTCTCGGCGACTCCTACTCGGCGTACTCGGTAGGAACACCTGACATGTGGTCAAGGCCGCCCAGCGCCCTCCGCGATTTATGCTCAGTGACTCCTGCTCGGCGTACTCAGCAGGAGCGCCCGACACTTGGTAAGGGCCACCCGGTGCCCTCGGTGATTTCTACCCGGTGACTCCTGCTCGGCGTACTCGGCAAGAGCGCCCGGCACATGGTCAGGGCCGCCCGGCGCCCTCAGCAACTTTTGCTCAGCCACTCCTACTTGGCGTACTCGGCAGGAGCGCCCGACACATGGTCAGGGCCGCTCGGCATCCTCGGCGATTTCTGCTTGGCGACTCTTGCTCAGTGTACTCGGCAGGAGCGCCTGGCACGTGGTCAGGCCGCCCAGCGCCCTCGGCAATTTCTGCTCGGCGACTCTTGCTAGGCGTACTTGGCAGGAGTGCCCGGCACGTGGTCAGGGCCGCCCGGTGCCCTCGGCAATTTCTGCTCGGCCATCCCTACTCGACGTACTCGGCAGGAGCGCCCGACACGTGGTCGGGGCCGCCTGGCGCCCTCGATGATTTCTACTCGGTGACTCCTTTTCGGCTTACTCGGTAGGAGCACCCGACACATGGTCAAGGCCGCCCGGCGCCCTCATCAATTTCTGCTCGGCGTACTTGGCAGGAATGCCCGGTACTTGGTCAGGGAAAGCTCTCCATGCTCAGCCGATAAAACTTGGAGGCATGGTGCGGGTGTGGTCAAGGGGTTTGACTCTCTGGGCGGTTCAACTCGGCCGGGAGGCATCCGGCTGTGCTTGGTTCTTATTTCCTCGTGATCCTCATGACATAGACCATCAACACCCCTTAATTTGCCTTTATTCCTCGAGAAGCTATTGTAGAATAGTTTTCTTTCCACTGTCCCAATTTCTGCTGAATAAATCAAGACTTTCTCCACTCCAATTTTTCACTATCCGCACATATTTAGAGCTTGTTAGAGTAGGTGATTTTCATGGTTGTCTCTGGTTTTATCGCCTTCAACAATTCTCCTTGCCCCTCGTGCTCTACAGTTACTACTTGAAGTCCAATTCTGGAAAGCAAGCAAACTGTAGCATATGACGACCCCTCGAAGCTTTATTTGTGTTCGATTTGTTCTCGTTGGATTCGACTCCATTAAAGAACATAAGGTTTTTATTTTTATTTTTTATTTTAATTTTAATTTTCTCCCACCCCTTAAATTATAATTAATTAATTAATTGATTATTAAAAAACTGATCGTTTGTTTTTTCTTGTGAATCTACGCAGGTTCGATTGAAGCTCTTAGAATGCAGAGGAATCGATGCTGCAAATTATGGTCTGGATTGTGAGCACGTGATTGTTGATAAGACTTTTTACGTGAGTAGACAAAATTCAGTTGCATTTTTTTTAAAGCTAAGAATTTATGCACATCTGGGTTCCAACACTTAGGGGATGCTTGGTGAGTTTCATGGGAATGGGAATGGGTTTGATTGTGGAGGTTAATGGGTTTGATAACCCATGTTTGTTGGGGGTATGGCTCAATACCAAAAATTGGGCAATCAAACTCATAGTGTGGTAGTTATCAAGCACCACTTTAATAGTGTTTCCCATTCCCTACTCTCTAAACCCTCCAACCAAGCATCCACTTTACCAGTAGGGTTTTTCTAATTCTGCTTTCTTCTCATTCATTTAATTTTTCAGTGATGCCTTATTAGATACTTTTTTTTTTAATTAAGCAATTGAAGCCTTAACTTGTGATACTGGGAATATATTATTATTATTATTATTATTATTATTATTATTATTATTATTATTATTATTATTATTATTATTATTATTGAAATAAATCTTTTCCGTGAATATTTGCATTCCACTTACTGTCATTATATACCATGTACATGCTTAAGTTAAGCCACTAATTAAGCTAAGAGATATACATCAAATATTCTAGGCTACAAACTAGGCAACTATATATATACAAAGTCAAAGATATATTTTAACTAATATATCTTAACACACCCCCGTAGTCAAAGCGGGAGGAGGACGGACACTTAGATTATCTCTGAAATCCTCAAAAAGCACCCGTGGGAGGCCCTTGGTAAATATATCCGCAATTTGATGCCTAGAAGGAACATGAAGGACTCGTACTTCACCTCTAGCCACTTTTTCACGAACGAAAAGTAGGTCCATCTCAATATGCTTAGTTTGTTGATGATGTACCGGAATACCCGAAAGATAAATAGCACTCACATTATCACAATACACCAATGTAGCCTTTTTAATAGGACAATGTAGCTCCAACAATAAATTCTGAATCCAACATGACTCAGAAACCACATTAGCAACACCCCGGTACTCTGCCTCTGCACTAAACTTAGAAAGAGTAGCTTGTCTTTTCGAGGACCAAGAAATCAAATTATCACCCAAAAATACGCAATATCCAGATGTGGAGCATCTCGTATCAGGACACCCACCCTAATCAGCATCAGTGTAAGATACAAGAGACGAAATAGATGAAGGATAAAGATGTAAACCATGGTAAAGTGTACCTTGTATGTACCGAATGATACGCTTAAGATCAGCAATATGAGTCTCCTTCGGGTCATGCATATGCAAGCAAACCTGTTGGACGGCATAAGATATATCCGGCCTTGTAAAAGTGAGATATTGCAGCACCCCAACTAGGCTGCGGTATAAGGTCGGATCTGCAAATGGTGAACCCGAAGCGCTGACCTTCGGTTTTACTTCCACCGGAGAAGCCGAAGGTTTACACGAGCTCATTCCTGCCCTGTCAATGATTTCCTCATCATATTTCCGTTGTGACAAAAATAAACCACCCTTATGCCTTGTCACAGCAATACCAAGAAAATAATTAAGAGGACCCAAGTCCTTCATAGCAAACTCCGAGCTAAGACGGGACATAATAGATCTCCTTAGAGCATCATTAGAAGTGGTAAGAATAATGTCATCAACATGTAGCAACAAATAAGCCACATTCTGGCCAACACGATAAATAAAGAGAGAATTGTCACTCCTACTGTTAGTAAAACCAATAGAAGCAACAAAGTCATCAAAATGCTTGTACCAAGCTCTGGGTGCCTGTTTAAGACCATATAATGATTTTCGTAGTAAACACACATAATCAGGATGAGTTTGGTCACGGAAACCAAGAGGTTGATGCATATAAACAGTCTCATTCATCTCACCATGCAAAAAAGCATTCTTCACATCAAGTTGATGAATTTGACAAGATTTTGATAAAGCCAAGCTAAGAATAGTACGGATGGTAGCCAGTTTCACCACCGGACTAAAAGTCTCTCCAAAATCAATGCCAACCTGTTGTGTTTTGCCATCACCTACAAGACGAGGTTTATGCCTCTCAAACGAACCGTCAGATTTCACTTCATGAGTAAAAATCCACATAGAACGAATAACATTAACATCAGGCGGACGGGGCACCAACTCCCACGTCTTATTTTTAATAAGAGCATTAAATTCATCATCCATAGCCATTTTCCAATTCGGGTCACGAAGAGCAGAAACGGGGTTACGAGGGAGAGGGGAGTTCGTAACATTTGAAACCACATCACTGAAATTTTTATATTTCGAGTTTGGTTTAATTATACCATTTTTGCTCCTTGTGACAATAGAAGAGGGAGGAATAGGAGTAGGATTGGAAGATGGAATTTGTGGGCTTGGGGAGGAGATAGAAGCACTTGGGCTTGCTGTATGGGTAGACCGCAAGTGGGCCGTGGCTGATTGAACAGGCCCACGGTCCGCTTGGGATCTATTCTGCCCAACAGAAGCAGCCATGCTAGGAGAGGGAGATGGGCCACTAGTTGGGATGGAAGGAGAATGTGGAGTGTGGGCTGGGCTGCTGGGAGAAGTGGCAGCAAGCGGCCCAGAAGGAGAAGTGCGGTCTGGGCTGCTGGGATGAGGGGCAGCATGCGGCCCAGAAGGAGGAGAGGAAAACGGAGGTGGGCTAGGTGGGGTAGCCTGCCTTAGTTCTGTTTGGGCTAATGGAGTGGGCTGCCCTGCCGTATTATGCAAGTGATGAATAATGGAGGGATGAAGACCCTCATCCAAGAAGTCATAGGTGTGAGAAGTGGGTGTATGCAACTTGGCAAAAGGAAAAACCGATTCATCAAAAACAACATGTCGACTTATAAAAATCTTATTAGACGAAAGATCATAACACTTGTAACCCCTATGATTGGATGGGAACCCCAAGAAAACACATGGTGTAGAAAGGGCTTGGAGTTTATTAATAGTAGTGGATGGAAACAAGGGATAACACAAGCAACCGAAGACATGAATATGAGAATAAGACGGTTTCCTTTGATAGAGAACCTTAAGAGGAGACTTAGACTCTAGTAACTTACTTGGAAGTATATTATGAAGATAAGTAGCCATTTGCAATGCATGATGCCAAATTGATGGGGGCAATGATGCATGGGCAAGAAGAGTGCAAATAATATTATTCAATCATCTAATTTCGCGCTCAGCCTTCCCATTTTATGATGAAGTATGTGGACAAGAAAGACGGAAATACATACCATTAGACTCACACAAAGCCCAAAAAGGTTCATTATCATACTCCCGCCCATTATCACATTGAAATGTTTTAATAGGTCGTTCAAATTGGATTCGTATTAAAGCTTGAAAAGCCAAAATATTATCATAAACATCCGATTTTTTAGCTAATGGGAATGTCCATAAAAATTTAGAATAATCATCCAAAACAAGTATACAATATTGATGGCCCGATGAGCTCAAAACAGGTGATGACCAAATATCACTATGAACAATATCAAAAGGCATAGTAGTAGAAGAAGTAGATGAAACAAATGGCAATTTAATATGTTTTCCAAGTACACAAGAATGACAAACACTTGAGCTAGAGGATTGAGTACATTCAATGTTTTTATTATTACTAAGAGTCTTTAAAATAGAAGATCCCGGATGTCCCAAACGATCATGCCAAAAAGAAGAAGTTAAAGCAGTAAAATTTGATGGAGAAGAACGTGAGATATTGGTAGTGAGTGGATAAAGGTCCCCTTGGCTATCACATCTCATTATTGGCATCCCCGTCCGATAATCCTTCATAGAAAAACCATAAGGGTCAAACTCAACAGACACATAGTTTTCAGTGGTAAATTTTCGAACAGAAATTAGATTTTTAATGAGTTTTGGGGCATGTAGGACATTAGAGAGGGACAAAGGAGGATTAGGGGACGGTAAAGTAGTATGACCACAACCACGAATTGGAATAGAATGACCACTACCAACAATAATACCATTATGATTATTTCTCAAATTAAAATAAGACGAGAGATTACCATTGTTGGACGTCATATGAGAAGTGGCACCGGTGTCCATGTACCACGAAGTACTGGGCTGCTGCAAGGACATAGTGTGGAAAGCCGCTTCAAGGTCCGTCGGAGCATAGAAGTTGGACTGAGAAGCCGGATATGCTTGCTGCTGAGGTCGTGGACCTAGGAGGCCCTGCTGCTGCCTCGTTGGGTCGTTGGGTCGTTGGGCCTTGAGGCCTGGCCCAACGTTGGGTTGGAAATGGGCGTGGTGGAGCAGCCCACGGCCAACCCCAAGGTGGGTAGGATTGTTGCTGCCAAAGACTCGGACCCCATTGCTGCTGCTGCTGGTGACCACTGCCACCACGACCAACACCGTCGGCGCCGCTAGTACCTGAACCACCACCAGCAGTGGGACCACTGCCACCACCACCGTCGTTGTTCCCTTTCCGACCACCATTTTTTTTTCTTATTTTTACCCTTCCCACGAGCATTCTCCGAGCCATTAGACCCCGAATCACCATCACGAGAAGTTGCCACCATAGCTGACACTGAGCCCGACGCCATGGCTGCCCGTTATTCCAAGCCCGCTTCCTCCAACGTGAGCACTGAACGGGCTTGGTAAAATTGAGGGAGAGGAGAGCTTTGTCGTATAAGTGTAGCCACGCCATTATACGGTTCGGTGAGGCCCGAAACCAATTGTAGAACCAGCCGATTATTGTCCACCGAAGCTCCAACATTCCGCAATTGATCGGAAAGACCCTTGAGCCTTTGACAGTAAGCCGATGCATTGGGAAAATCCTCCATTTTTGTAGAGAAAAATTCTTGTTCTAGAGTTACGGAACGAGAGTTTTGATTGTCTTGAAATATATCATGCAGCCTATTCCAAGCCTCCATGGCCGTAGCATCGGGTTCTATAATTGTCTGCAAAAGATCATTGGAAATAGTGGAATATATCCCAGAAATCACGGCTGCATCCAAAGTAGACCACCATTCTTTCTCCTCGTCGGTGAGAGGAGCTTTTTCCTTCGCCTTATCCTTGGACACGCAGGTTTGAAAAAGGATCTTAGAGTGTCTAATATGATCTAGAACCCGGTGAGATCGAGCGTGAATTTTAAAGAGTTCCGCCCAAGTAGAGTATTGTGAGTTGTCAAGTTCAAGAACCACCGGAATGGAGGTCTTGATGTTGTTCACAGTGAGTGCGGGGTGATACGAATTTTTTGAATCCCCCATGGATAGAAAAAAAAAAAAGAGAGACTAATAGAAGAAATTGAGGAAGAAGATAAGAGAGGAGGGCGGAGATTTGTTAGGGTGCAGTGGAAGAACCCTAAACAACTGATACCATGAAAGAAATCTTTTCCGTGAATATTTGCATTCCACTTACTGTCATTATATACCATGTACATGCTTAAGTTAAGCCACTAATTAAGCTAAGAGATATACATCAAATATTCTAGGCTACAAACTAGGCAATTATATATATACAAAGTCAAAGATATATTCTAACTAATATATCTTAACAATTATTATTATTATAATAATTATTATTATTATTAAGATTTGTTCTTTAATCGTTTACTTAAGATCGATGGTTCTTTGAAGAATTACGGAAATGGAAGAGAAAGGATATTAGATAGACCATCCTGTTCCTTATTGTTATCTTTATTTTGTTCAAATCAGACATAGAAATATATTACCATTAGTTAGCAATTGAGATGCATTGTGTTAACTATATCGTAATTTTCCAATCTCTTTATAATTCCTTTGGAAACAAAATACACATTTTTTTTTCAAATTGAATGCCTCTAGAATGATCTTACTGTGAAAGAAACCTAACAATTTTGAACAATGCATTATGGACTCTGCTCTTGTTGTCACAGATGTGGTAATGGAGTTCGATGCTTTTCCAGATTTATTGCTGAGCTTGAAAATCTTCATGGGAAGCAAATGTTTATTCATTAGAAAGTATTCTGATATCTTTGTAAAGATTTATTTAGTTATTGGTGATGGTGTTTTTGCAGCTTTACTGTTAATACTAGTGCGGGTTTAATTGTTCCTGAAATACAAGAAGATGGAAAGGTGCTTTCAGAATGTTATAACTGAGTACATATAAATTTATTGTTTCAAGGGGGGTATTTTATTGTAGTTCTGTCTGAAGCACTTTAGAATTGGCTATGTAAGCAATTCTTTGCATCACTATTTTGTAACTTTTTTCAGCATTTGGTCATATTTTCAGATCAGAGTTTGATATGGGCGAACCAATTTTAAAGGCGTCCGAGATTCCTAACAAAAATAACTCCAAATAAAGATCAATCCGGTGTTAAGGCAAAATCGGATGTAAATAGGTTTATCTGGAATGTTACTTGTGTTAGCATGGGAAATCTACACAATGTCACTTTGGGTACAGAATCATTCGAGGTCTGCTTGTCCTAGCTATATTCTTCTTTTGGTTCAATGGGTTATTTATGTGATTACATTACTCATTTTTTCTGTCTCTTATTTTTTAGATCACAGGAGTTACGAGTACATGAGCTGAACCATGTGATGTTTCCTGCCCAAACAAACATAGGTATCTAGTTTAATTGGTTCACAGTCCACAAACTAAATCTGCCACTTTTTTTTTTTTTGACTCATCTTCCTCTGAGTTATGAATATTCTAGCTTACAATAACACTAGGATTTTCATTTTGCATTGCAAAAATGTAAGCATTGATAATTTAGGAAACCACGTTTGTAATCTTGCAGAATTTGTCCAAGCCACCTTAAAATGCTCGTTTGGGAGTGTGAGGCAGGTTTGTTTGTTTTTCTTATTCCTTTGCATCCATTACTTTACGTAAGTGATCTTTTACATTTTTATAAGAAAAACCATTAAATCTTTTTGCCTCTACAAGATATGGCTTTCTAAGCTGATAGCGTCCTAGCCTCTCCTCTATGAAGTAAATTTGATTACTGCTATAGGTGAGACAATGGCCTGTGGAACAGGGGCTTGTGTAGTAGTTGTTGCTGCAGTTTTGGAGGGTCGAGTTGTGAGAGTAAGTTTGCAACTCATGTCCTTTGGGCCTGGTTTTTGAGTCTTTGTGTTCAATCATGAAACCCTTAACATACACATACACATACACTTCATATTTTAGATGTCTTGAAGAATTAACACATTATGGTAGTTGTTTCATGGTTGCTTATAGGGTAATAATATACTGCTGATGTTCGGTCAAATTAGAGAAGAAAAAAAATTATGATCTTTCAAAATTACGAATACCCACCTTCCCCCCACCCCAGTTTTACAAATTACACTTTCAAGAAGGGTGTGTTTGTTAGCAATTACAAGCCTTTTGGGGTTGTTTGTGATAATTATAAAGGCATAATTGGGTTTTTTGTAACTAGGCAAACCTCAGGGGTTGGTTTGTTAATAATCTTTTATTTGTATTGAATCCACTTTGTGTCTGCACACCTCTGGCTTTCTCATTTCATTTTGTTCAAAGCAAAGTTGTACAGTTGATTTGCCCAGAAGGCCACTGGACATCAAGTGGAGAGAAGACAACAATCATGTGTATATGATGGGCCAGGCAGATCTCGTATTTTATGGATCTGTTCCCCTCCAATCCTTCGGTTTTGTGTATTTTTCATATTTTGGAGATTATGTGTCTGTATTTGGTGGTTATTGTTTGGATATTTTG
Organism: Phtheirospermum japonicum; assembly: GCA_014905375.1. NCBI lineage: Eukaryota > Viridiplantae > Streptophyta > Magnoliopsida > Lamiales > Orobanchaceae > Phtheirospermum > Phtheirospermum japonicum. Next base: position 833,398 of record BMAC01000598.1, on the reverse strand, counting down.
GATATCATGTGTGCTTTGGATATTGTTGTTTGATATTTCGGGTATGATGTGATTAAGATATTGTCATTTATTATTTTGAATATTGGTGTTTGGGTTTGTGGATATGTTGTTGGGTTAGATTCTTTTGATATATAGTTTGGGTTATCATTCAATTCTCAGTTATTTTGTGAATTATTTGGTGTAAACAGCAAAATTTAAGAATTAAAAAGTAAAGAATACATTGAAAATAATACCAACGGATTATTTCGTTAGTAAATAAAGAATTAAAGAATTGATAATTACCAACAGAGTAATTCAGTTGGTATTTACCAACGGAATTTTTGATTGGTAAATAACAACAGATCATTCCGTTGGTGAATTCATAATTACCAACAAAGTAATTCATTTGGTATTTACCAACGAAATTATTTCATTGGTAAATAGCGACAGGTCATCTGTTGCTAAATTTAGCGACATACAATATTCCGTTGGCAAATTTTATCATCAAACTGTATACCAACATATATTTTCGGTTGGTAATCTGTTGGTAAAATCAATTTCTGACGGAAATTGTTTATTACCAACGGAATAATCCGTTGGTATTTTCGAGTTTTCTTATAGTGGACCACGTGAGGTCGCTGTAATTAATAGGCAACCTTCAGCATTAGGACTAGTGATTTCTTTCGGCCCAGAGAAATGACGAGGTTTGCAAGTGGAGCACAATGATGCACTCGTGATTGAAGTTGAGGTGACAGGGTATGAAGTTTGGAGAGTATTTGTGGATAATGGAAGCTCAGTTAATATTATCTACCGGGCATGCTTGGATTAAATGAATTTGAAGGTAAAGGTTCGACCTGTCAAAATACCTATCTACGCTTTTAATGGTGCTCAGGTTATCACTGAAGGCGAGATAGTACTCCCAGTGTCATGGGGGAAAGGTGAGTTACGGGTGAAGAAGAAGCTGAAGGTTTTAGTCATCAAGGCTACTTCAGCGTATAACATTATACTAGGGCGACCTGACTTGAACGAATTCCAGGCGGTCACTTCTACTTATCACATGAGTATAAAATATCCAGCGGGAGACAAGGTGGGTGAAGTAGTATCGGAGAAACAAGTCACCAAATCATATTATTAGATGACTGTGAGAAAAAGAATGAGTGAGGGGAAGAGAGAGGGAAGTGGCGATGTGCTAGAAGGAGTACTTAGTTCCAGGGAGGAGGAGAACTCTGTCCGACCTCATGAGGAGCTTATGGAGATTACATTAGAAGAAGGCAGTCCATAATATACTACAAAGTAGGAATGTGGATGATGGAGAATGTGAAAGTAGAGCTGATTGCTCTATTAAGGGATTTTGTGGCATCTTTGCTTTTGGAGATGGGGAGCTTCCAGGAGTATCTCTTCAGGTCGCGTAACACCAGTTGAATGCTGATCCAGAGGCGCAAACTGTACAATAGGAAAGAGAAATTTTGGGGCCGATTTTGACAAATTGATTGAAGAGGAGGTACAAAAGTTGTTAAGGCTGGTCATATCCGGGTGATCCAATTACCGGAGTATTTATCCAATGTCGTGATGGTACCTAAGCCCGTTCAGAAGTGGAGGATGTGTGTAGACTTCTATAAGTTGAACTAAGCCTGCCCAAAAGGTCATTACCCATTACCACACATCGACCAACTGGTCGACTCAACTTCGGGGTGCGAGCTGTTGAGCATGATGGATTCATCACAGAGGTATCATCAAATCCCCTTACCAAAGGAGGACCAACCTAAGGTGAATTTTGTCATCTCGATGGGTACGTATTATATTGTTTCCATGCTGTTTGGGTTAAAAAATGCAGGGGCGACCTATCAAAGGATGGTAGACAAGATGTTCAAGGACCTGTTAGGGTCAACTATGGAGGTCTATGTAGATGACATGTTGGTGAAGAGCAAGAATGCAGAGTCGCACATGGAGGACTTGAGGAAGGCCTTTGCTATATTGAGGCATTATGACATGCGACTGAACCTAAAGAAGTGTGCTTTTGGGGTTCGATCGGACAAGTTTTTGGGATATATGGTGACTGGAAGAGGTATCGAGGTGAGCCCGGAGAAGATGCGAGCTTTCATGGAGATGCCCCATCCTCGAACGGTAAGAGATTTATAGGTATTAACTAGTCACATTGCAAGACTTAGTCATTTTATATCCAAATCAGCAGAGAAGGATTTTCCATTTTTCAGAACTTTGAGGAAATGGTCCAAGCTTGAATGGAGTAAGGAGGCAGCAAAGGCTTTTGATAAGCTCAAGGAGTACCTGGATGAAATCCCATTGCTAACTAAACTTATGACAGGCGAAGATCTGATTCTTTATATATATGTTAGAGAGGTCGCGGTAAGTTCGGTACTGATCAGGGAAGAAACGGGTATTCAAAAACCCATTTACTATATCAGAAGGATGTTAAGGGGAGTTGAGTTGAACTATTCAAAGCTTGAGAAGGGTAGATTTGCATTAATTTACATAATGAGGAAGCTGCGACCATATTTTTTGGGTCACAAGGTTAAGGTACGCACTAATCTAGCACTTAAACATGTGTTGAGAAATCCCAATGTCTCAGGGCCATTGGTGAAGTGGGCAGTTGAGCTCAGTGATTATGATGTGGTGTATGAGCCGAGAACAACGATTAATTTTCAAGTATTGGCGAAGATTCTACAAGAGATGTTGCGCTCGGAATGAAGCAAGCTGAACAAAAGGCATGGTTGCTACACGTGGATGGATCGACTATGATGTCGGGAGCGAGGCTAGGAGTTGTTCTAACTAGTCCAGAAGGGGAGAATCTTGATTTCACGATCAAGCTGGGGTTTAAGGCCTCCAATAATGAAGCTGAATACGAAGCGTCGTTCCAATATATTAAAATGGGGAGCGACCTGTGAGCAAGGCAGGTAAAGGCATATACTGATTCATAGTTGGTAGTTCGCCAATATGATGGGTCTTTCAAAGCAAGAGAGGGACGCATGTAGGAATACTTGGGGAAGCTTAAGGAGGGAGTATCTCGATTTGAGGAGTTCAAATTGGAACATATATCGCGCGCTGATACTACTCGGGCGAATTAGCTTGCTAAAATGGCAAGAACATTGGGTACTTGTTGCGCAAGGACGATTACTTTGATGGAGTTAGCTCACAACAGTTTGGAAAAAGGAATGGAGGTTATGGAGATAGATGAACGAGAGGACTGTCGGGCACCGATTCGGGAGATTTTTAATAAGGTGGTTGTCGAAAATATGCAGTTATCCACTAAAGAGGCCAGGACGGCAACACGATTTTTATTGATAATGGGTGTTTATATAAGAGGTTGCTCTTTGGCCCATACTTGGAGTGCCTATCGCGAGAAGAAGGCCCGGAGGTGTTGCGATAAATACATGAGGGATATTGTGGAGATCATTCAAAGTGTAGGGCGTTGGTTGGGATGGAATTGCGAGATTGCTTTTTCTGGCCAGTAATGAAGGGAATGGCCGGCGAGCTCGTTAAGACTTGCAGAAAGTGTTAGATGCACGCACATATTATCATTGTGCCCATAGAAGATATGATGGTGATGAACTCGCCCTGCCCCTTTGTGCAGTGGGATATCGATATTATGGGGCCATTATTGAGGACGCCCTGCAAGAAACTCCATTTGGTGGTTGCAGACGATTACATTACGAAGTGGGTGGAGGCCGAGGTTGTGACAAATATTGGCGAGTAGAACATAATTGTTTTTTTTATCTTTAACATTATTTTTTGCAAGTATGGCATTCCACGAGTGTTAGTCTCAGACTATGGTGCACAATTCAATGGGCACATGATGCAGGATTGGTGCAAAATGATGGGGATGAAGCAACGGTCTGCTTTAGTGGCATATCCCGAGGCTAATGGATAATTCAAGGTTATTAACAGAATTATTGTACAGGGAATCAAGCTTTGATTGGAAAAGGCATGGGGGCTTTTTCTTGAAGACTTATCTCATGGTCTTATCCGACTACCCCGCGTACTACTACGGGTGAATCACCCTTCATCTTGATTTTATGGTATGGAAGCTGTCATTCCGGAAGAAATATTTGGAGGGTCTCATTGACTAGAAACTTTCAATGAAGAGGAAAACGAGCGTTTGGCTATAGGAGCCTTGAAAATAATTGAGGAAATACGAAATAAAGATGCGGTGCGTGTGGAAAGGTATAAAGAAAGGATTCAGGCAACATATAATAAACGGGTGAAAATGAGGTATTTTCAGGTCGACGACCTGCTTTGAAAGTGAGACGATACAATTTATAATATGAAGAAGTTGGATTCTAACTGGATAGGGCCATTCAAGGTTATGAAAGTATTAAAAGTATGTGCATATATGCTGGAAGATGAAGAGGGAAAGGCATAACCAAGAAGTTGGAATATTTGTCACTTGAAAAAATACTACGCCTAGCTCCTCGGGCAAATGATGGAGGCCATACTTTTTTATTATTATTATAATTGGCCGATAGTTGTTTAATTCAGAAAATGGATTCAAAATTTTATTTGGTGATTACTTCGGGTTGCAAGTGAAGGGATTTGGCAAGGGTGCATGAGGAAGTGGTAAGGAGAACGCATGAAAGGTAAATTATTTTTCGCACAAAAAGTTAGAAGTAAAACCAAACTTAAGCAGCAGAGGAGGATAGTGTAATCTTGAAAACCACTAGTTATCAGGATAAGTTAATATAATTATACATGTCTTATGTTCCTCTTAGTAATCTTCTAAGCATTCACAATCTATTTGGTGCTGGTTGCAATACAAGTGGTGACAAAGTCTAGTAAAACCAAATTGATTATATTGGTTCAGCCACTTGTAGTGTCCCTCAAAGAAATTGAATTACATTTTCAAGTATCACATAAAATCATTTTGCACTCATTTAGTTACAATCTACAACCTCTATGCATGCAAGATTTTATGAAACCGTCAATTGCATATAAGACTTTCTCATCAAATTTCCTGGGGCTAGAAATAATGTTGATAACATCCCACTCAGTAGGTTGACACTGTTCTTCCAACCAAATCAAGCTTTATGTGATTAACACGTATAAGTCTCTATACGGCGCATCACATATATGCCACAATTAGTTTTTTTCTTTTCGTCCAAGCCATCAAAATAGCCTCTATTTGTCTTTATTTTTTTAGTCCTTCTGTCGTGATACTTACTCCATTTTCTTCTAGAAACTTTGATCCGACCAAAAAGATTGGTTCACCAAGAAAAGAGAGTACGGCCTAAAGTACGTGCTTGCCGACCTGATAAACCTCCAGATGACTCATGGCTACCTGATCAACCTACAAAACAAAGTCCAAACAAAACCCAAGCTGGACAACCCCTACGTAGGCCTCCGATGCTTAAGTCAGTCCCTTTTTAATAATAATATGCGAGAGTTTAAAAAGTAGGATAGAAATCAACTTAGAAAGAAAAGTGAAGCCTATGTCCTCTTTATATAGACAAGAGACGTGTTCTCAATCTAGGGTTCTGGTCCTCTATTCAAACCACAATACCATAAATAACCACCGACTTAAAATCATGATTTCTCCTATATGCTAACACTGCTGCAGAACAACTATTTAAAGGCGTTTTTTTAGTTTTAACGGCGGTTTTTGAACCGTCGTTTAATAAATCATCGTAGTTATTTACGACAGTTGTTTTAGAACCACCGTAGAAAGTATTGATTTTAACGGTGGTTGTTTTTGAACCGCCGTAGAAAGTGATGCTTTTTACGGTGGTTTAAGATTCGCCGTAAAAAACAACGGCGGTGGATTATACGGCGGTTCTTGTAAAATACCTTCTAGAAGTCTGTTTTCAGAAAGGATATTTCACGACGGTTCTTGAAAAATGCCTTCTGAAAAGTCTATTTTCCAAAACGGATATGAAAAATACCTTCTAGAAAGTAGTAAAAAAAAAGAAATGAAATCAGGTGCACCAAAATAATGAAAGAAAGAATTTTACATCAAGCATAAGGCGCCAATAATATGTATTCCAAACAGCATACTAGATTTTCAATATTTACAAATCAAGCAAAAGGAAGCAGCTCAGAATTGTTCAAAATCACCAGAAACATTTAAAATGTAATGAGTACATAACATGAAGATCAAGTTTTGAAATTCCCTTTAATGCAATTTTGGAAGCAATATGAGAATGCCCCAGTCCAATGCCCATGTTCCTCAGTACAGTCGAATCAGTCAGATCTCGCTGTAGACAAGGGGTGGGAAATGATTATAAAGATTTAAAAATAAACTAAAATTATATTGGAATAAAAATGATATGGAAGGGACGTGTAATTATGCCACAATAGTTTTGAATATAAGACTCGGCTTCTAGAGAGAAACTTGGGACCTCGGGGACTCCAGAAATTTGGGAAAGTTTCAATAACCATCTAATCTGACAAAGAGAATAAACAGAGTGATGCAAAAGGTGAAAGAAGATTAATGTGGATGAAAATATCCAAATAATTTGACTTAAGTATAGCATATACATAACACAACAATAATCAGTAATATAGTTAAGTTAATTGGCGAATCAATGATCCAGTAGAGCTTGATGATGCTGATATTCATAAATGTAATTTTATTCTCAAGCATTAGAAAAAACAACTATCTAAACAAATTATCCATATAAGTTTAGTTTCACTTGAGACTGAGTAGAAAGATACTGAGAATACAAGAGATAACCAATACCTCTTATTTATGATAATCATTCAGCAATTCACCATATTCATCCTTGTAAATCCACTATTTATTAAGAAACCAAAACAATATAAAGAAATTAAACAAACTGGATAGTGATATTCTTCATTAGATGAACGTAAATAGGTACAAGTTTTCTTTTCTTTTTTTTTACCTGTATTTCTCTAAATTAAGACATGAAATAGCAATAATAAACGCACAATCTGAATTAAGACCATAAGGATTCAGCAGTTTGTGCAGTTTTCAATTGTCACATCTCCTAATTGGAATAATGGATGTATCATTACGTCGAATTTCAAGTGTATATCATATATAACCTCTCTTTCTTTCAATTCCATTTTTTGTGACCTAGTGTAATAGATAATAGTAACAAGAAAATAATCAAATTCACTTACAAACAAAAGATACTAAGTTGAAATACCTCAACCAAAACTCTGTATTTAATAAGGTCAAAGTCACTCAAAAAAGGTGACAAGTCCTTCACTTTATCCCAATAACAACCATCCAGTGGGCACAAAAGCGGAAAACCTAAATACTCAAAGCCCACTCAGAATCAGCAGCAGAGAACATTTTTACCTGGGAAACAAGATTTAATTTCAACCAGTTAGCACATAAACTTTATATAGGGTCAAAGAGGGAACTCAATGTTAAAATTGGCACTGGGGATTAGCATGTGCGTAGGCATATTTGCATAAAAACTACTCAAATATAAGAACGTAAAAAGAACAGAGACAAAACAAAATATAAAGTCCTTCAGGCTGGTCACTACAATGCCAAAATACTACTGCAGACCAAAATACCCTTCATTTCGCCCGGCCTCCGAAAGAATATATGTATACACACGTAATCTAAAAATTACCCTAACATAATAACCCAAAGTTAACAACAAAATAAAACAAGTTAACAATATATGTATACGAGAAAATCACTACCTACCCTACAAAATGGAAACAAAATAAAATACAAGGAAAACACAACACCGTGTAAGAGATTGGATCAGTTTATTAATTAATGTTTTAGCCAATAGTTCCTTAATTGGGACATGTGCAGCAATATTTCATCCCGACCTTGATTCTTGACGCTACTCGTCATGATCCAAGGTGGTGCCCCTGGAAGAAATCACGTATCAATTCCAGAAAGTCTTGCACGTTTTCTTCTGGTTTTTTCCCACCGTTCTTTTTCTTTTTCCGCTTGCCGCATTTGGTGAATACTAAAGTCATTGGAACCTGAGAACAAGTGAAGCAATAACGCTAGACATTCTAATATTTGAGCCAATTATTAAGCACTTCATCTCCAAAACATCATATTGCTGACAATTTTTAATAGGAATAATTGCAAAAACTACCCTTTAGGTTTAACCTAATTAAAAAAAACTAGTGTTTTCTTTTGAAATTATTACAAGCATCAAGATTAGCTTAGCATCAAAGGAAAGCAAATGTAAAGTTTACCTCTGGCTGGGAGCTTTGCAGAAATTAGTAACAAAACAGGTTAATTACAAAAGGCAACCTTGAGGTTTGACCTAATTACAAAAACTAACACTAAGATTTTATTTTGGCTTACACTAACCCTCTTCATAATCATAAGTAAAAAACATTTCAAAAAACCTCTTAACATTAAAAAGATTATTACATATAGCCGCTTAATTTTAACACTGAACCAAAATACCACAGGGTCATTTTGTAACTAAGACAAGCCTCGAGGGTACCTTTTCTAATTATCCCAAAACAAAATTAGTGGTCACGGCCCAATCATTCATTTGGAAATTAAAGAGGGGGGGAATAATTTAAACTAGATTTTGCCCCAACCAGCTGGCATACTCAAGATCAATCTTTTTTGCAGGAATGATGGCATCGATCAGAAGGAAAAATGAGGCAAGGTTCGGGCGATTGATGAAGTAATCCTTTGTGAATTTGGCCCAATCAGTCCGGACCTCAGGCGGTGCAGCTGCATATCTATTGACCACAACAAATAAGAAATGAGTTTTCGTACCAATTAATAACTCAGCAAACTCTTGAATTATCAGAAGCTAATTTAGAAAAGCTGAATTTAAAATTAAAACAAAAAAAATAATCTACATAAATATGATAGGATAACAAGGTGCACATTTCTAGAGTTAGTTTGGTACCCGTAGCCGGGCAAATCCACAAGATACCAGCTTTCATTGATACAAAAATGGTTGATGCATTGCGTTTCTCCTGCAAAGGTGCCAAAAAAAAAAAGATTAATTTCAATCGGACTGAAATTGGCATTATCACGATCAACGGTTTAACAACAATGTAGTACGTTCTAATTCATGAGCAAGACAGTATAGTATACTCAGATTTTCATAACTCCTTTCAAATTCTCCTAAAATCAGTTTTAAAAAATATAATAATAATAATTATTATTATTATTATTATTATTATTATAATAAACATATTAAATCCCAGAAAGAGTAAGCTACTCATACATTTAATAATATTCTGGAATTCATCAAACATTCATAACAAAAATGAATCATTCAGAACTAAATACTAAACAAATGACTATTTTTCATCATATTACTCAAAAGTCAAAACCTTACACACACGCGGGCACACAAACTGTTTGATACCTGGCTTCTTAAAAGTGCCACAATCAGCTCCACCAGATGCTTTAGCACACAGCTAGAACAGAAAAAAAAATAATAATATTATGATTATTTGAAACTTATAATCATAACACTAATAATTTTTTTATAATTCCAATAAGAAGTCAATTCTAATAGATAAAACGATTCTAAATGCTAAAATTCAAAATTCCAATAAGTACAAAGTCAAATTTACAAACTCGAGGTGAAATCAAAATGGAACATAAAATCTATTCACAACAATTAGAAGCACATTAAACATACCCTAGTAATTAATATATGCAGAAGGTCAACTTCTGTTCATTTCGCAATCCAACGGTATATACCTGCAGCCATATCACAGATCACATATGGATATGGTCCCCCTCTTAGCCAAAAACCTCCTTAATAGTAATATTAAAATCTCAATACTAGCCTTGCATTAAACTAATCTCAAACTCTGAAACTAACTAGATAAATCAAAAATTAACCCTTTAGTTTATTTAAACTCAAGATTAAAAAAAAAAAAAACACAGCAAAGAAGCAACCAATTAATAACTTAATTGTTTCTAACCCTGCAAGTAACCTAGAGATCTTCATGCTCTACTCTCATCTGTGGAAAAAATGAATCCCAAATCATCCACAGTGCTCCAAACCCTAATTCAACTTCTACATAAAAGATTAGAATTAACAAAATCGACATAAAGATTACAACTTACAAAATCAACATTTAATTTATTTACTTGATTAAAGAGTTCAGAAGCATTCTTCCATCTCTAACAGATTATCAACAGCAAATTACACCAACATTTATTAATATCCTTCAAAACCTTACCCTTCTTAACTCTTCCATGCTTTCTAGAATGTGAACGACGCACATGCCGCCCAGACACACCGCCAACGCCGGTAGATTACCCGCCGTCGGGAGCCTTGATATGGTGATGCTCAAAAAACAGAGAAGATTTCAGATTGGAAGATTTCGGTGACGAGGACAATGATGAAGATGGAATCACCTCCGCATTCTGAGATGCTATGTCCAACATCTTCCTATGCTCCTCCATCAGAAAACCATTGCTGCTAGCCATTTTCCTTTCAAAAACTAAAATAAAAAATTTTGTTCGGCTGAAAAATAAATAAACAAAAGCTCGTCAATTTAATTTTTTATCTTCATTTATACATCCAATTTTAAAAATCGCAAATTATTACCAATACCTATTTCGTTTGCAGAAAAACTTCTATTCTTGGCTCCGATCTCGAGCCAAGAGCCGGGGAGGGCAAGTTCTAGAGCAAGCTCCGATCTCTACAACACGCAGAAATACACTCGAGTGCATGTGTGTGAGAGAGAGTGGCACCGGGAGCTTGTGAATGGAGAAGGTGGTGATAGATTTTTTGCAATGGCGATAATTTTTGGGAATGGCGGTAGGTATGAAAACAAAGACGAAACTAGGGCATTTTGATTTTGGAGTGAAGGACCAAACACAATTCAGAAAACCCTATCTTATCTTTTATATCCACGTGTCAAGAAAAGAGCTTCTTACCTTATATATACATTCTACGGCGGTTTTAAGAGAACCGCCGTAAAAACTCACAAATTCTACGACAATTATTAGAGAACCAACGTAAAATATGGAGGCCAGTTGATTTTAACGGTGGTTCCCAAACGACTGCCGTAAAAACTCAAACATTTTACGGTGGTTGTTTGTGAACCGCTGTTAAAATCAGTTGGCCTCCAGTTTTTACGTCGGTTTTCAAATAACCGTCGTAGAATGTGGGAGTTTTTACGGTGGTTCTCTTAAAACCGCCGTAGAATGTAGGATTCTACAGCGGTTTTCACAGAACCGCCGTTAACTGATTGATTTAACATTGGTTTTCTGGAAAACCTCCGTAAAAACATATTTAACAGCGGTTTTCCAGAACCGCAGTGGATAAGGCGTCGTGAATTCCCCTTTCTACAGTAGTGTAAGTTACCATAGATATTAGAACTCTCGCTAGATTACCATAATAATCATGGGCCAATAACCATATTCATGCCCTTAGTCCACCGGGACCCCATACCATAGTCCATAGCAGCCCACCAAGACCCAAGATTCTATTAACCATAAAGCCCAACTCTCAATACCGAGTTGCTATAATAACATTTACCTCATAAGATCTCACCACCCCTATATAATAGCTCGTCACTCCTATATAAGAGCTCGCGACTCTTACAAACAGGTCGCCCTTCTATAGAAGAGATTACCCCTTGTAAATGTGAGGTCGCCTTATAAGTTCCTACAAACATGTATGCCTACTGACCTGGATATTCAATGTCGTATCATCTAGTCCCCCACATTCTACTTGATTAAGGTAGAAAATCAAGTGGAATGTAATAATTAATATCCCCAAAGGTCAATCCCACATGCCTCTTGGTAAAAGCGCAAAAACCATCAAACATCACCTCAGACTTCCGAACATTAAATGCATACTGCCATTGTGTCGAACACATGTCTTAAGCTTATTTTCTCGTAATATATTATTCTTGTGGGCTAGAAAATGAAAGGCCCAAAATTAACTCTACCAAACCTTTGTGTCGCCCGAAATTTACCTGTCTTTTCGAATTTGCGCCGCTCCCAACACAGGCGTCCTTTCACCTTCTTTCCTTTGTATACCAAAAATAAAAAGAAATTCTCCACCATTTTCATCTGCAAAAACTTCAAGACTTCTCCAGCAAAAAGTACGTTTGCCTTTGGATAAAAAATTCAACTCGACAAGTTCATCATTTAACGACACAATGAGTAAGTCCCCCTGATTTCATCAACTCAATTTACTATTTCAGCATTAAATGTTTTGTTTTGAAGTTATGTATTCTGGAAATGTCTCATTTCTCCCCCTTCCCCATTTTCTGTTTCAATACTGTTGATGTATGGTAATTTTAAATTCTTCCCATTCTGATTCTCAAAACCCTAATTCTCCTATGGACTCATCCCCTATTCGCGACATCTCCTCTAAAACAGAATCTGTAGAAATCCCCTTGATCAGACCAAACATGAGAAAATGTATTACTAAACTTAAAACCGGTCTGATAGATGAACCGACATGAAGTCCCTCATGGGCCGAGCTAGAAGCTCAAACCAGAGCCCTAACCAAGGAGAATCCTGAAGCCATACCCCAGTCACAAGCTCATCTGACTGACCCCAATTGTTTCTTAACCAACCTAGTGACAATCGTGCCCCCATCTACTCATGCCGACCTACCCACCCTTACTCGAAATACCTGGGTAACTATCAAAAACCCTGGGTACTTCCTGATTGGAACTTGCTCGCGGATTTAATTGAAAGCCTCCATACCATAAACCAAACTGAAGGGTGGTTTGGTAGTTTGTAGGGTAGTCCGATAGGCCCACAAAATAGAATATAACTCATCGAGTCAAAGTCCCCATGCTTTTCCCAATAGCAGCTTAATTCCCTGTACAATGATTCTGTTATTGACCTCAACTTGTTGATTAGCTTAGGGATGTGCTACTGAAGCAAATCATTATTTCATCCCCATCGTCCTGCACCAATCCCGCATCATGTGTCCATTAAATTGTGCACCATTGTCAAAGACTATCACCCGTGGTATACCATACCTGCAAAAAGTACTATTAAAGATAAAATCGATTATGGTCTGCTCGGCTATATAGGTCATAGCCTCGGCCTCCACTAATTTTATAAAGTATTGCACCGCGACCACCAAATGGAGATTCTTGCAGAGCATCCTCGACAATGGCTCCACTTTGTCGATACCTCATTACGCAAATGATTAGGGTGAGCTCATCACCATCATATCTTCTGCGGGCACATGAATAATAGGTGCATAAATTTGACACTCCTTGCAAGTCATAACAAGCTCGCCTGCCAAACCCTTCATTCCTGGCCAAAAAAACCAGCTCGCAAGGCCATCCCTATTAACATATGGCTCTTTGCATGATCTCCACAATACCCCTCATGTATTTCCTGGAACACTTCTAGCCTTTCTTCCCGCGATAAGCACTTCAAGTATGGGCCAAAGTGCGACCTCTTATACAGAAATCCATTCATCACCGTGCCGCCTTCTTGGCCTCTTTGGTAGATAATTGTATATTCCCGGCGACCATCTTGTCGAGAGTCTCCCGAATCAGGGCCCGCTAATCCTCTCGTACACCTATTTCCATAACCTCCTTTCCCTTTTCCAAGATACAGTGGGCTAAATCCATCAAAGTAACCATCCGTGTGTTAAAAGTCCCCAATGTCCCCGCCATTTCGGCGAGCGGGTCTGCTGTATTATCAGCTCGCGATAGATGTTCAAACCTGAACTCCTCAAACTGGGCCACTTTCTTCTTAACCTTTCCTAAATACTCCTTCATACATTCTTCTCTCTCTTCAAAAGACCCATCGTACTAGCGAGCTACCAGATGAGAGTCCATGTATACTTTTACTCATCGTACTCCCAACTCGCTTGCCATCTTGATCCCTTGCGGTAGTGCCTCGTATTCAGCTTCATTTTTAGAGGCATTAAACCCCACCTTAATTGCACAATCAAGATTTTCCCCTTCTAGACTAGTTAATACAACTCCTATCCCTGCTCCTGACGTCATGGTCGATCCATCCACGTGCAGTAACCATGCTTTTGGTTCAGCTTCATTCTCCGTCGGGGGTACCAACCTCCTGTAGATAATCCACCAACACTTGAGACTTTATCGCTGTTCTCGGCTCATACACCACATCATACTCACCGAGCTCGACTGCCCACTTCACCAATCGCCCCACACATTTGGATTGCTCCGTACCCATTTGAGTGTTAAGTTAGTGCTTACCTTGACCTTTGAAACTAAGAAATAAGTTCGCAGTTTTCTTGTCGTGTAGATCAATGCTAATCCACCCTTCTCGAGCTCTGAATAGTTCAACTCATCTTCCCTTAACATCTTGTTGATATAGAAATTAGGCTTTCGGACACCAACTTCTTCCCTTATTAACACCGAACTCACCGCGACCTCCTCGACAAATATATAAATGATCAAATCTTCACCTTGCATGGGTTTGGTTAGCAATGTGATCTCGTCCAGGTACTCCTTGAGCTTATCAAAAGCCTTTGTTGCCTCCTTGGTCCATTCAAACTTGGACCCTTTCCTCAAAGTTATGAAAAACGGAAAGCCCTTCTCCGCTGACCTGGATATAAAACGACTAAGTCCTGCAATGCGACCTGTTAGCACCTATACATCTCTTACAGTCCATATTTAAGCTTTTTTTTCTTAATTCTTTCTTAATTAATATACTTGATTTCTATTTATATAAAAAAAATTATGATCCTCATAACACTGATTATCACATTTCTATTTATAATTTGACATTCTATTTTAATTATTTTATTTGCATTCAAATTTATGTACTTAATTTCCCCACATGATATATTTTATTAAATGAATCCACACAATGTACATAATCTTATAAATATTATTGTATGCATATATATATATATATATATATATATATATATATATATATATATATATATATATATATATATATATGATTGGGTTCAAATGAGAACCCCGTCATTATATATATATATATTCACACAGTAATATAGTTATAAAACTATGTCCAGTATTATTTTAATTTATATTATTTATTATTTTTTACATTTTTAAAAATGCAATATGTATCTTAAATCGTAGATCTTGAGAATGTGATTAATTTGATATATATTTCATTAAAAATGAATAAAAATTAAAAAAGTTATGGTTCGTTGAAGATTTGAGTTTTATTATAAATTAATTTGATTTTGAATTTGCAGTGTTACTATATCCATTGTGCTTTCTAAAGAAGCAATTTAGTGCTCTTCATAAACGTCGTTATATGTCCAAAATACCCTTTTTAATTATTTAATGATTTTTTTAAATTATTACCATGCTGACATGTCATAATCTCAACCATCAAGATTATCCAATCTAATGGTCAAGATGAGTCCCTAGGTTCGCATATATTGACGGGTTCCATTTGAACCCAACCCT
>BMAC01000598.1:795573-812042 GCA_014905375.1 Phtheirospermum japonicum | reverse complement strand
AGATCTAAAACCCAAAATTGACCCTAGGTTCACATATTGGAACATGGTTCTCATTTCAACCTATATATATATATATATATATTTCACAATAAATAATGTTCTAATGCATTTATACATGCAATCAACGAGATTAGTTGTTAAATATAGAAAATTACCCTTAATCTGACGTTCAAACCCGAAAAAAACTGAAATTGTGAAAATATTAAGGACCCCTTGAGGGATATCAAATATAGATTTTATAAGGTTATCATATTCATTTGATATATATATATATATATATATAGGTTGAAATGAGAACCATGTTCCAATATGTGAACCTAGGGTCAATTTTGGGTTTTAGATCTAATTAAATGGATGGACCAGGTTTTTTGTGTATTTCCTTATTTAATTAAAAGTATTAGGATTGTATAATAAAAGCACTACTGGTGTATATAATTGAAATATTAATAAAGCACTGTTATTGTATAATAAAAGTACTACTGGTATATAATAAGGCAAACACTTGTGTTAGGCCAGATTAACGTGTCATGACCCGTTAGGCCATCTGACCCGATATTATAATGTATTAGTTTTTGTACCGTAAAGTATTAGTTTTTCATAAATCCCTGACGACTACTCACAAACTCCACCTCACTTCTCACTCGGGTTCTCGAGGCTATATACTACTCTTTTTCCTCTTTTCTGGATGTTTCGCTTTGTCAATGACCGCCGTGGACCTAGAGTAGTATTCTTGAAGTTAAATGCACAATTCTTCTTATTTCTCATGGCCAAATTTTCTCTGGTACCTCTACAAAAATTTAACAAAATCATTGGCTCCCCCACCTCCTAACTTCCAGGTGCATTTACCTTGCAATCATCTACCCATGAACGCTCATGTTCAAAGCTTATTAATTATTCCTCATCTTCTTGGAACTCTAACCTGGTGTATCATATCTTTAGCAAAGATGAAATTGATCTTATCCTTTCAATTCCCACCTCCTTCCCAGCCCACACAAGTAGATTTGGCACTCATCACGTAATGACTAATCCCCGTGAACACATCATACCACTTAGCGCATGACCTGGTTGTCACCTATTCAGAACCCCATCCGAACTCCTCCTGTAGCAATGAGACTAATCCCATGTGGAAAAAACTCTAGCACCTTCATATCCTGACTCGTATCAAACACTTTTTATGGCGATGTTGCACAAACTCTATGCCTACTCTGAATAATCTAGTGCGATGAAACTTCACTCTTGACTCCAAGTGCATATTTGAAATTACACTCATGCTTACCTCAGGCACATTTTCTTCGATTACTCTCACTCGTTATTTGGATGGAATTAGGTTTACTAAGCTTCATCAACTTATTTCGACAACCTCTGGCTGATTTATGGTTTCATGAAATCATACTTTTTGGGAACTCGGTAGCCATCTCCCTCTTTGCGATTATTTGCAAATTTATACGATTTTAACATAATCGTCTAATATTTTACGACGATTCTATTGAGATAAATAATATTGTTAGATTGGCTACTCTCTCATTAGCTGAGTTCTAAAATGCCAATCTTTGCCCTGATAGTGACTCCCCAGCCCTCACTCTGAGTGGATGAATTTTAACTTCATTCGGATCTTCTTTGATGGGGAAATTTCCAGAGCTAATGAATGCGTGGGACTTTGAGTTTTCATTTAAGATGCAGAAAATAAAGTTATTTTTAGCCTATCACTAAGTGCAAAAAAGGCGATTAGAGGCGGTTCAAAACAACCTTTGGAGGCGATTATTAACCGCATCTTATAGTGGTGACACTTAAAGTAAAAAAACCGGGTGGCCTTTCAAACCGCCGCTTAAAATTGACATCGGTTGGCGGTTGTAAGAAGCGCTGCTAAAAATAGAAACCAGGTAAGAAGTGCTGCCAATAATACTGATAAATAACGTCGATTTCTTGAGGAACCGATGTCGTTGACACAGAACATTAACATCGGTTTGAATATAACCCATCCAAATTCCAAAATAATAACTAAAAGAAAAAAGAATTAAATGTCCATTCTATTTTACCAATCCTCATCCCAACCTATAAATACCAAACAATTACAATTTATTTTATATTTCATGAAAATTAAAATTAATCAACATCAAATGTTAACAAAAGCATTCAATATAATAAAAAATATATTTTACAAGAAAAATATAAAAAAAAACACAATTAAGCCAACAATGACTTCTCAGACGGCGGGTGGATACTGAAGTCGTACCTCAGCCCAAGCTCATTATTTTCAAAGAAGCTCTCCTTCTGACCCTCGCCTTTTCATGATCACCGTGTCCTTATCGATCCGGACCTTGATGTTCTCCTTGCCCACTCCCGGCATGTCAACTCGCGGCAAGAGACCATAAAATGTGTCCTTTTCTTTCAAGTTTTTACGAACAGCCTCGACGGGTATGAATTGAAATGGAAATATTTCTAATTAAAACTTTTAAAGTAAGAACTCAAAAGCAAACACAGAATAAGAGAGATTAACAGAATAAAGCCATTTAAAATCAAATTCTAAGCGCATAAGAGGTTGGTAAACGACCTTCATCAATGGAAATAATTAAATTAGAGAAATAAGATTTCATACCAATGGGCCGCTATAATCCCATCCTGGCGTCATTTTTTTTTGATAGTTTGAGTTCCATTTGATAAAATCCGAAGACCTAATTAATAAAATCCTATCAGAACGCAAAAAAACCAATGGGGTCAGAATACATCAGAAAGTTTCAGTCACAGGTTTAAAATACAAGACTGGGATTCCCTAATAAAAATCTTTATTATGTTGTTTTCAACCCGGGAAAAGGTTCGATTGATACCTGAGCTCATAATGTCTAATCCTCATTGGTTTAAAACATTACGGATCATATGGTCTTGAGGCACATTAGGGAATTTGAAGTAATCGGCCAATGTTGTCAGTGAGTCTATTAAGAGAGAAAGAAAGAATATAGTCATCATGACAAAGGACTATTAAATGAACTTGAAGAGAGAAAGATAAACAATAAAATGACTATTAAGTCGGTCTCACTTACAAGTACAAAGAGTTGAAAGCCGCAGTGGCAAACAATGCCAGGCCTATGTTGGCTCCGAGGTGTACTAGAATAGCATAAGAAAATATAAAGTAATAAAATAACAAGGGCAAGACTCTTGTCAGTCCGGACTAACGGATTATCCGTTTAGGCCAAAATTTCATACAGTTACATTATATTACAAAAACCAACACATTATACTAAAAAGTCAATACATCATAATACTAATAAAAAACCAATATATCATAATACGGGTCAGATATTTATGAAAACCAATACTTTTTAAAAACCAATACTTTTGAGTACAAAAATCAATAAATCATAGTTCAAAAACCAATACATTAGAGTATCGGATCAGATGGCCTAACGGGTCATGACCCGTCAATCTGGCCTAACGCAAGTCTTTGCCAAATAACAATGCATACACAAGTATTTTTAATTGGTTTTTAATATCATTCTAATTGTATTTTAATTAAACTAGTTTATCTCATTGTATATCTAATTAGATGTCGTATATTAAATAATTAGGTTCCTAGTTATTTGATTTATATTAGATGATGTAGTCACTCTTCTTTTCGCTCTACAGAATATTGTATTTTTTCTAAACATCAAACCACAAGTCTTATACTACAATTAAAATAAAATACATGTGAAGGAAATCAGTTCAACTATAACAACACAATTGCAACAAAACACATATATAAATAGACAAAACGAACTAAAGGGCACAAATATGTAAAACTAAACAGAGAGAAGCACAAAAAAAAAAGGATAAAAAATCTGTAATTTGTAGAATACACATGTTCTCCATAATTGTATATAATTGTGATTATACATTTAAAAATAACAAATATAGAGTATGTAAAAGTATACACTCCAACTCCAAAATAAAATACAATTGAAGTGCTTTTTGGGATAAAATGGAGAATTAATAATATTTACAAAGCACTCTTCTTGCAATCTTTGTAAAAAAGTCATCAATTATTTCGTCAAATGAGATATCCACCACAACTATAGGAAAAAACATATATTCTCAATGATAACTCTATTATCTCAAAGGATGTCAAAGAGTTATATCTGTCACATACTTGCGGGTAGCATTCGTGATTCTAAAATAAGTCATGGGCATCACTATTAGACGCATCATCATTTCTAGACTAGATTCAATATTATTACATTATTTTTTGAAATCATCTTCATCCAGTGCCATTAATTGCCTTCCATCAAAAATGGTGTAGCTTGTACGAAAATTGGATGGGTTGAATGTTTTTATTTAAGAAAACATATAAGTTCACGAATATTTACTATCAATGGCATAATTTGAGCGGGGACGGGGCCGAGGCCCTGTTAGCTCCACTACCTCCGGCTTGTTCATCAAACGAAAATTTTAAATATCTTTTCAGAAGTATTTAATTATTTAAACCTACTCAATTCTGAAAGAGAAATATTATTCCCATTGAAACTTAAGGGGCGGGGGAACAAAATACTCAACCTAAGTCTATTCGTCGTGCAATTTTGTCAGAGTATTTGCATTTGTTCAATCAATTAATTTTTTATTGTTAGTTAATATTTAGTGAATACTTGACGCTAAACATTACATATTTAGAGAAGACATTATGATGACTCAAAAACTACCATATAATAGTACTATCTCTATTTTTATTATTTAATCTAACCAATCAATAAGGGGAATATTATTTCCTACATAATATAAATAACAAGTGATTAACTAAATGAAAGATGATGAAGACTAATTTTGGAGAAGAAATGAATATGAAAACGTGTTTGGATGTGACCCTTGAAATGAGAGCAATCCCATTAATATCAATTTATGCTTCTTATTACAAAGAGAATTCCCGCTGTAAGCTAAAACCTTTAGTTTGAGTTTCAAGTGATCTAACTCTAACCTCGAGTTTATTAATTGAAATCACATTCTAGTTAACCCCCCATAATTTCATTAGAAACTGAAAGAATTTGATTTCTTAATCCAAATAATGTACAATACAATATCTATATATACCCAACTAAAGTTGAACTAATTCCTATAAACTAGGCAACTAATATGGTAATACAATCAATTATAAATATAATCTAATACTCCCCCGCAATTGAAACGGGAGAAGGATGAACATTGAGATTGGAACGAAAATCATCAAACAGTGTCAAGGGAAGACCCATAGTGAACACATCAGGGATCTGAGACCGAGAAGGAAAATGCAGCATACGAACTTGCCCCTGTGCGACCTTCTCACGAACAAAATGGATATCTAACTCAATGTGCTTCGTACGTTGGTGTTGAACCGAATTCCCTGCAAGATACACCGCACTGATACTATCACAGTAGACCAACGTAGCAGTCATGAGAGGATAGTGCAGTTCAAGCAGCAAATTCCTAAGCCAACAAGATTCAGACAGAACATTAGCCACACCCCGATACTCGGTCTCAGTACTCGAGCGAGAAAGAGTGGGCTGCCGCTTTGCAGACCACGAGATCAGATTGTCCCCAAGAAAAATACAGTAGTCAGAGGTAGATATGCGAGTATCCGGGCAGCCGGCCCAATCTGCATCAGTATAGGAGACAAGAGATGTAGTCGATGACGGTGAGAGATGAAGGCCGAGAGTCATAGTGCTCTGAAGATAGCGGAGAATGCGCTTCAAGGCAAGAATATGCACTTCTTTGGGATCGTGCATGAATAAACACACTTGCTGGACCGCATAGGCAATATCAGAAACGTGTAAAAGTGAGATACTGTAGAGCACCAGAAAGACTACAGTAGAGAGTTGGGTTCGGAAGAGGGGGACTCTCAGCAGCAGCGAGCTTCGATTTTGTGTCAACAGGAGTAGCTGCCGGCTTACAGTCTTCCAAACCAGCTCTGTGAATTAATCCTTAGTGTACTTATTCTGAGACAAAAACAACCCCCCCTTGTGTGGCGTCACGGCAATGCCTAGAAAATAATGTAAAGGACCCAAGTCCTTCATGGCAAATTCAGAGCTCAACCGGGGCACAAACTCACAACGAAGGATATCCGAAGAGGCTGTCAAGATGATGTCATCCACATACAGAAGTAGATAGGCTACTCGTTCACCATCGTGAAACACAAACAGGGAGTGGTCTGACACACTACGACGAAATCCAATATTAGACACAAAATCCGTGAAACGCCTATTCCACGCACGAGGAGCTTGTCGCAATCCATACAAAGACTTTCTCAACAAACAAACATGATCCGAATGCTGAGAATCTCGAAACCCAAGCGGCTGATACATATACACTGTTTCAGCCAACTCACCGTGGAGGAAAGCATTTTTTACATCCAACTAATAGACAGACCATTGCTAGGATATAGCCAAACTCAGGACCACCTGAATAGTCGCTGGTTTGACCTTCGCACTAAACGTATCGCCACAGTTAATACCCACTTGCTGAGTCCTGCCATCTCCCACAAGACGAGCCTTGTGTCTCTCAAAAGAACCATCGGCATGTACCTTGTGAGTAAAAATCCACATACAACGAATAGCGTTAGTATCTGGAGGACAGGGTACCAACACCTAAATCTTATTATCAATAAAAGCATTAAATTCATCATCCATAGCCGCCTTCCAACTAAGGTCCCTAAGAGCATCAATGGGATGTTTAGGAAGGGGAGAACGGACAACAGTGGAAGACAGATTGAACACCCTCTTAGGCTTAACAATTCCGCTTTGGCTACGGGTGGCAGGACGGTTAGAGACCACCGGAGTGATGACTGAAGGAACAATTAGAGGGACGACAGGAGGGACGACAGTCACTCGAGGCTGGGAATGGGGGGTAGGAGTGCAAGCCTAGTAAAACTTGACATAAGGAGAGGCACCATCTTCGAGGAACTCATACGATGAAGGGGAGGAGGACTGGACTTCACTAAACGGAAACCGAGACTCATCAAAGATGACATGACGAGAAACAAAGAGTTTCTTAGTGGAGATCTCATAACACATATACCCACGGTGACTCGATGGAAACCCCAAGAAGACGCATAAAGTAGACCGGGGCTGAAGTTTGTGAATAGACGTGGATGGGAACCACGGGTAACACAAACAGCCAAACGCACGAATATGATCATAGTTAGGGCATTTGGGGTAGAGAAGAGAGACCAGAGTATGAGAAGATAGACCTTTCTTCGAAAGAATATTTAGAAGGTAAGTGGACATCTGTAGAGCAAGATGCCAAAATGAGGACGGTACGGATCCATGAGTGAGCAAGGTACGAACCATATTATTAATAGTAGGAATTTGGCGTTCAGCTTTACCATTTTGGGAAGAGGTGTATGGACAAGAAAAACGAGAAACCATCCCATGAAGTGTAGCAAACTCTTTGAATGACTTATTATCAAATTCCCTCCCATTGTCACATTGAAAAGCCTTAATATTCCTCTCAAATTGTGTTTTGACAAGTGAACGAAACTTCAAGAATGTTGCAAATACAAGAGATTTATGAGCTAGAGGAAAGGTCCATAAATAATTTGTAAAATAATCCAAAAAGAGAACATAATATCGATGTCCTGAAGAACTCAAAATAAGGGACATCCATACATCACAATGAACAATATCAAATGGGAAAATGGTTCGAGATGTAGATGTCATAAACGGCAATCTAATGTGTTTACCCAAAGAACAATAAGAATAAACTGCTGAAGATAATTGTCTATTACAAAAAATATGATTATTTTTTCTAAGAGATTCTAATACAGGAACGCTCGGGTGACCCAAACGATTATGCCAAATTGAAGGGGTTGTGGTGACGCATGCTGACTTAGAGGACGACACGAAAGACGTAACGGGATGTAGTGGGCCTCTACTCTCACATCTCATACGTGGCTTCCCCGTCTGAAAGTCCTTAACAGAAAAACCAAATGGATCAAACTCAACAGACACAGAATTATCAGTAGTAAATTTCCTCACAGACACCAAATTTTTAACAATATCCGGAGCATGCAGAACATTATTTAAACCAAGAGTGGACGAGTGGGGAAGTCTAGATTGACCATAACCAGAAATCAGAATAGAATGACCGTTACCGACAATAATACCATATTAATGCTCGAATTGACATAAGACGAGAGTGTACCTAAGGAAGACATCATGTGGGATGTAGCACCCGTGTCCATGTACCAATTCGGATCTGGAGGAGAGATTCCAAGCGTGTACATAGCATTTTCGATATATGTCTGTGAGGGGGGGTCGGAGGCGGCGTACGCCTGAGGACGAACAACGAGAAGGCCTGGCTTTGGTGAGCATGAGGCCACAT
The DNA here is from genome assembly GCA_014905375.1 of Phtheirospermum japonicum. NCBI lineage: Eukaryota > Viridiplantae > Streptophyta > Magnoliopsida > Lamiales > Orobanchaceae > Phtheirospermum > Phtheirospermum japonicum. The sequence continues at coordinate 803,723 of BMAC01000598.1, read as the reverse complement.
CGCATTCGGATACGGGCACGGTGGTGAGGGCCACTGCCACTGCGGCTGCCAAGATGGCGACCAATGTGGCCACTGTGGACGAGGCATACCTAAGGCCGGCGAGGGATGTCCATGGCCAGTACCTTTTCCCTTCTTCTTGTTCGGGCGCTAACCGGAAGATGCAGGGCGCGTGGATGGAGGATAGGACGATGTCAGCGACAGTGGCGCAATGGCAAGCATCGCAGCAGTCGTCGTTGCGCTCTTGGCGAGGCCCGCCTCTTCCAGGACGAGCATGGAACGGGCATTGTAAAACTCCGGCAGAGGGTTGCTCTGGCGAAGGATAGAGACAATGCTGTTGTAGGCGTCTATCAGGCCGGCCACCATTTGCAGAACCAGGCGGTCGTTGGAGACTGGAGCTCCAACGTTCGACAGTTAATCGGCGAGGAGCTTGAGGCGCTGACATTAGGACGAAGCGAACGGTAAGCTCTCCATCGTGGTGCTCGAGAATTCCTGCTCAAGGGTGATATCCCTCGAGTGCTTGTTGTCCTGGAAAATATTCCGGAGGTGATCCCACGCAGCCTTCGCCGTCGAGTCGGGTACGATGATGGTGTTGAGGAGATCGGAGGAGATCGTGGAATAAATCCACTGCAGAACCGCGACATCCAAGGTCTCCCATAACTTCTTTTTGGCTTCATAGGAGGGCCCCTTCGGCGGATTCGTCGTGGACGAAATGATATGGTTGATGACTCGGTGAGAACGGGCATGAATCTTGAATAATTCAGCCCACGTCGCATACTGGACGTTCTCCATCTCAAGAGTGATAGGGATATGGTTGCGGATGTTGGACGCAGAGAGGGCCGGGTGGAACTCTAATTTGCCGGCGGCCATAGGAAGAAGATGGCGGTGCCGCTAGAGGAAATACACAAGAAATAAAGGGACGCAGTGGAAGAGAAATACTAAACCCTAACTTGTGATACCATGAAAGAATTTGATTCCTTACTCCGAATAATGTACAATACAACATCTATATATACCCAACTAATGTTGAACTAATTCCTATAAACTAGGCAACTAATATGGTAATACAATCAATTACAAATATAATCTAATAGAAACTATGAATTCTACTATTAGGTTTGACCATAATTTGGAAGATTTATATCATCATATGTATAGGATTCCATATGAAATATTAAATCAATACACTATAAATATTGAGTTGTGGTAAATAAAAACATCACAAATTGACACGATAAGTTCCAACACATCTACCAAATTTTGAAGATTTAATTATTTTGAATTATAAATGATTTAATTCACAAGTTATATATCATTATAAACCCATATGAGTCTAATTTTAACCAATAGAAAAAATAGATCTAAGAAATAATAACCCTAGAGTGTGGCAGTGCAGTGGTATCCTACGAAAATTCGGAAGGTTGAGCAACTCTTGTTGTTTTCACAAACCTACTCATTCAAGCACCTTGGTAGTTGATAAATAATTAATCTTTAGTCAAGATTCATCTTTTTCTTTTTATTAGAGACACCTATTCATTATATTAGACCTTAGAAAATGTAATGTCTTATTTATTACTTTTGACTCATTTGGCGGGTTGTTCCAAACTTTGCCTATAAAAAGCACTCTAGTGTAATGTTTCTAGCAGTATAATTTCAAAATAAAAATATATTTTGAACTTTTGAACTTGTTTAGAAGATTTATCTTCTTGTATCTTTCTCTAAACTCTTTGGTGGATTCCTAGAGTGGTGAGTTTTAAGTGCTTCCTTTTAATACCTCGTACTTCATTTGAACTTTTCAGTACTAGATCACAAGAAAACAAGAAGTGGATAACAAGCTTTAAGTCAAAATCACAAGGTAAAACCTAGGGCTCATTTTATGATTCAAACACATGGAAACTTAGTTCATGATGAAAGTGAAATCAAAGAAAATAGGTCAAAATGAAATCAAACAAAAACTCATGATTAATTCGACTCCCTTTTGATTTCTCCAATGTTCGTGACGTTTTCTCTACAAAACAAGCTCCAATCCTCTCTTCTTAGTTTAACACTCGTTGTGATGTTGGAAATTCGTGTTCTAGCCACCAAGATACGATAAAATTGACCTAGGAGTCATATATATAGCCCATGAGTGTCCTCCCTATGAAAAAGCTTACAAAATCGAATCCAAAATAGATAGGAAGAAATGCGCGTAAAAAGCTAGAAACACACCCAAGGTCCCCGAGAAACATCCTCTTGTACGCAATTCGAAGATTGATTTATGGCCCCACATCCCAAAACACACCTAGTCTGTGCACATAATAATCCGCTAGTTGCACAAAAGCACGTGTGCTTCTCTCTAAAGTTGTGGCTTGGCCCTTGTTTTCTCACACCTCCTCGATTCTCACATTTCGTTCTTATAAATTCGGAATTAGCCTTTAATATCTTATAAGAATTATAGCCTATCTCTTGTCTTTCCATAGCCGTTTGTATCATTTCAATTGGACTTTATATGAGAGAGTTATAGTCGAAATACTAAAGTTGCTACAATTTTGGCTTAAGCGCGAAAATTGTCATTTTGTTGTCCTTGAACTTTCGCATCTCATCTTTTCACTTTTTTACCACCGCCTGACATGCTTTTGCTTCCTGTTTGACCATCTCTAAATGCACCATCTTGCTTATGACTACCATTTTGTTCCAAAATCGCTTAACTTTGTTCCTCTTCATTGCACATTCACAAATACGACTCCCAATGAAAATTATACGAAAAACACAATAAAAACTATAATAAGACACATAAAAAACACTAAACTAGAAATATAAAAATACGAAAATTATACGTTGTGTGACACTTACCACTTTATAATCGCCCACTAAACTTCCCATCAGAAGAAAAGTTAAATAAGACATTCTGCTAAAATTTCATGACAAGCTTTCTTAAATAAAAACATATTGTGATTGCATATTTTGTATTATATTCTCAAAATCAATGGGCACATCCTTTAATTTTTTTTTAAATTTACAAAAGAGTAATAAATGTTTGGGTAACATTCTTGTTAGGTCGGACTGACGTATCATTCGTCACACTAAAATTTCATACCAATATATCATGATATAAAAATCAGTACATTATAATTCAAAAAGTAATACATCGTATTAAAAACTATGAGTTAGAGATTTACGATAATCTAATAATTTGAAGTACAAATACTGATATATCATAATGTAATAATACATTATAATAGCGGGTCAAATGACTTGATAAGTCAAGAGCCTTTGACTAAGTGTCTCGGATTTTTTTTTTTTTAATACTAATTAGTATATATTTATCATATTGATTTAAAAATGAAAGGCGAGATAAATCAAGCATCAGCCCGAGGGATACAATGCTACCCATGTGAGTAGCTATAGCATAGTACATTGCTTCATCTTGAACGGTAGGGCTATGAACATTTTGACTATTTAAAATTTCATTATTTAAGTAATAATGAAATTACAAAATTAAAGGTCAACTATTGTCGACATGTCTCCAGAAATTCTTCAAATTAAACGGCTGTGTGCCACTTGCTACTGTGCACCTCAAACAGAGAGGTAACATTTTATAATATCACTTAGTGAGATCATTGTACAAATTCTAAGAATTCTGTAACAGATAAACTCCCGGGTCCTTCTAGGATATGATTAGTGTTATTTGTGGACTATTTTTCTAGTGTCTTATCCATTTGCAAGGCCCTCCCCACTTATTGGTAGAAGATTTTGAACGCCTTTTGTAATGCCGCGTGACTTCATTTATATAAAGTGAATGTAAACCCATTCTTTGGTGGCCCATACAATATTTGGGTTTCGGGGCCACCATTTTATAAAAGAAAATTAGCCCCAAAATGATAATGAAGTTTGTGCAGTTTCGTGGCCATGGTTCTCAAAATCGTCAGGCAGAGGATTAGGTGGGATTTCAAATTTAAATATAAATATTATATTTTATTTGAATATTAAGATATTAATATTAAAAAAAATCAAGATTGAACTATATGATAATAAAATCATAATTATAGTGCATGATATATGTTTTTAATCAATAAATATCAACAAGTTTTTTTTTTTGTTTTTTTTCAAAATTTTTCACGTGAACTTTCATCAAACAACGTTGTGTAGGTTATTAGGTTTAAGTATTTCTAACTTTTAACAATAAAATTAATCAATTTCTCAAACTTATGTATCATATTCACTTAAATATGAATATAGTAAACATCAAATTGCAAAATTTAAAATAAAAATAAAGAAATAAAAAAAATTCGACGCCTAAACGTCGATTTTTTGCCAAGTGCCTAATCCAACTGCCTATAGCAAATCGTAGGCGGTGGAGGGTCGCCTAGGCCGATTTTTAGAACATTGATCGTGGGCAATACATCTCAAATTTGATCTCAACACACGACCGAGTTTGACAGTCTCGGCTAATATTCTTGTTTTGGGAAACTTTTATTTTAAATTCTTTTAAAAAAAATAAATATTTATATTTTAACTTATTTATAACTTTTTCTCCCCCAATTAATTCAATTTATTTTTTAAACGTAAATTATTCAGTCATCAATTATTATTAGATAAATTTTCATAATTCTTAGTATTCAATAACTTTATCTAACTACTTATCATTTCAATTATTATTACTTTTTTATATTAAATTAACTTTAATAATTAAATTTTCATCTCATATTCATTTACATAGTAAAAAAAATATTTTTCTTCCTTAATATTTTTCCCCACTATTTTCTCTCATTTCAAGAATTTCAAGTTAAACAAATATTTAAATGCTCTCTTTGTGGCAAATTAATAATTTTTGAATTATTATTAAATTAACAAAATAATAATTTATTGATGATAAATAATAGTTTATTAATGATACTTGTTCATGAAAATATAATCGCAAATATAATCAACGGATAACATGACTATATGAAACATGGATAATCCATCATAATATCACATGATAATGATACCATAAAATATATGAAATTCATTATAAAAACTGAATTATCACAATAGTTAGAATGTCAATATAATTTAGCAACGCATTACTCAATATAAGATATAACGAGAGAAAATGCAACATGACATCAAGTTCAACACGTACCAATATCCAATTCATTTTCACAAAACCTAAGATCGTAACTTATGTACTACACATTCTATCTCATATATACTTAAATCCAAAATTTTTTTTTAATGTTCAAAATATATAATCTAATTTTTGTATTTAGTAATATTATTAACTTGAAATTATTAATATGTCCTTGTTTCTCTTAAAAACTAAATTAGTGGAAAATAAATTTGTGTGGAATTTTAGTAAGACAATAGCAAGAGCAAATTTGTAACTTAATAGGTGATTACACGATAAAACTTACAATTTTGAAAAAGGAGAAAAAACGTTTAAAAAAAATAATATATCAAAACACACTTCCAAGCATCAATAAAAGTGATCTATAACATTCCTTTTTCAATCAATACAAATCCATTTGAGGTTTCCTCATACAATTAGAGGTTTCACCAGTTCCAGTTAACCAGTTAATCGGTTAACCGATGGTTTCGTTGTCAGTCAATGGTTCCGATTAACCGTTAATTAGCAGTTTCGATTAAAATCAAAACCGTAAATTTAGATTCCGGCGGTTTGGTTTCGGTTCAAGATTTCGACAAATTGAAACCACCAGTTAATCAGGAAAATTTTAAAAAAGATTTTTTTTTTAAAAGGTTGTTAAAACTGACGGTTAAACCGGCCGATTTTGACTGTTTGAAATCAACAGCTCGGATGAGATAAACGGTAAAAAAAAATAGCCATTGGAGATTTAACCACCGGTTAAGCAAAAACCGGACTTTTTTAACCGAAATCGACTGTTCCAAACAGCTTTTTTTTTTTTTTTTAAATCCATTTCTAAACCTAAATACCCCCTTCTCCTACACCAATTCATCTCTAATATTCTTCTTCTTCTCTTATATTTTCAAGTTTGAAGTTGTTAATTTGTGCAAAAATATTATCAATAATCTTCTTCTTATTCTCTTTTTACTTATGTTTCTTTTATAATATTATTATGGCAAGCTCTTTTCGTAATATTAATACTAATGCTATTCGAGAATGTCGTCGATGTCGAGGCCGAGTTGGAAGTCAAGAATCTCTACGAGAACCTTCGGGCGTTGCCTGAGACTATGTTCCCGATGAGATGACGCTGAAAGAAGTTGAAAAGTTATATAATCAAATCAATTTCGGCGATCATAATCAAACAATTTTTGAGAGGATTTACCCACCTCCAACGAATTCGAACCGCCGGCCTACATCAATCCGGATGAAGATGGGGAAGAAGGGGATGATAATCGTGATATGCGTTGCCCCAAACCAAAAAGATTGTTTACCAAGAATAAGAGGTACTAACCTGAAATTTGAGATCAGCGACCTGAATAGTAATAGATAACGTCACAGCGACCTGATTGATCTCCAAGAACCTCCTGGAGACCTAACCGATCCTGCAAAACAACACCCTCAGCCAAGGCGGTGGACGGCCCCGGCGAAGGTCCTCCGATGCTTAAGTCAGATAGTGCGAGAGATATTTTGTGAGCCCAAAATAGGATTAATCAACTTAAAAATAAAGAGAGGCGTGCACCTCTTTTTATATAGGCAAGAGAAGTTTTCCCCAAACTAGGGTTACATTCTCCCACTATAATTCCATAAACACCATAACCGACTTAGATTTAAGATTTCTCCTGTATGCTAAGTTCCCATAAATAATAAATCTCTCGCTTAAATTACTAGAATAGGCCTGGGCCTGTAATTCTTTCAATACAGTCCGCCGGGACTCCACAATACCATCCACATAAATCAATTCAATAAGTCAGTCCGCCATATGTCAACCAAATCAATCAACCGAACCATACCATCCCCATTAAAACACACCAAACCATTACAATTTGCACAACTTGATTTTAAAGAAATAGGATCAGCTCATTTCAAAATTCGTTATAGGATATTTCCGAACTCATATCCAAATATCCACCATTCATATTTTAACGTCAATATGTTTGTAATAATATATTAAAATTCTAGCTTCATCCAACATTTTTATTGTACACAATCGCATTTTGAAAAATGCTGTGCAGAATTTTCCGAAAATAAAATCTGCTTGGTTCGAAAACTTATATATATTTCTTCGCATCTTAAAATCCAATCTCCACCATTCAAACGTAATTCAACAGGTCTTTGAGGTTTGATGAGAATCGTAATGCGATCCAACGGTTGAAACGTAAGAAAATGATTTTTTAAATTTATAGCACAATTAGATTTTAGACCTACGAGAATTGTATTCTCACGTCTTTCGCTCAAGGACTCGATGTCCCTCTTTCCCAAAGACGGCGCCACTTGATAAAACCAAAAAGATTGGCTACCAAGAATAGGGGGTACTAACCTCAAATCCGAGACCAGCGACCTGAATAGCTTCTAACTACGTCACAGCGACCTGGTTGATCTCTAAAATGTCTCCTGGAGACCTAACCAATCTGCAAAACAACACCCTCAGCCAAGGTGGTGGACGGCCCCGGCGAAGGTCCTCCGATGCTTAAGTCAGATAGTGCGAGAGATATTTTATGAGCCCAAAATAGGATTAATCAACTTAAAAATAAAGAGAGGTGTGCACCCCTTTTATATAGGCAAGAGAAGTGTTCCCCAAGCTAGGGTTACCTTCTCCCACTATAATTCCATAAATACAATGAGCAACTTAGATTTAAGATTTCTCCTATATGCTAAATTTCCATAAATAATAAATCTCTCATTAAATTACCAGAATAGGCCTGGACTCGCCGGGACCCCACAATACCATTCATATTAGCTCATCCGGGCCTAATATTTATAAAGCCCAATACTGAGCTACCAAATAACACCGAGATATCAAACCATAAGAGGTCGCCACCCTATATGAGAGCTCTCCCTTATACTTCAGGTCGCTACTCTACAAACCAGCTCGCCCACCTCTTAGAAGGAATGCACCTTCCAAGAAATGAGGTTGCTTACCATAAATACCAGCATGAATATTTAGTGTCGTACATGAATAAGAGGAAGTGAGGGCTGGAGACGGTGATCGTCGGTGGTGGGTATGGCAATGGTGATTGTCGCCGTGAGGCGGTGCGCCAGTAGGCGACGG
>BMAC01000598.1:784620-795474 GCA_014905375.1 Phtheirospermum japonicum | reverse complement strand
CCGAGGGGACAATGCCCTCGGAAATACCGAGGGTATTAAAACCCCTCATTTTTTATTTCATTTTTAAATTTTCTAATTAATTAAACCGAGGGCAATATTGTTCCTCGATTTTTTAGAGTTTTTTTAATTAAAAAACTGAGGGAAAAATCTTTCCCTCGGTTTTTTCCGACGGTATGGACATGCCCTAGGGTTTTGTGAAATAGAAAAAATTAAAAAAAATAGATTACGCATATTTAAAGATCGACACCCGATCCTCGTGATTCCATTGCAATGAAACGCACTCCTTGCCTGCCCATTCTTAAAATGATAGGATTTGTTTTTATTTTTTTACGATTTTTCTACTTTTTTTGAATTTTTATTCAAAATCGTAAAAAATTCCAAAAAAAAATAGAAAACGCGTATTTAACGATCGTCACCCGATCCTCAAGATTCCATGGCACCGAGACGCACCCCTTGCCGCCTTCACAAAATCACGACGCTTCGTCGTTTCGTGTTTCCAACTGAACTACTTGATTGATCGATCGTATCTTGGTTGTTGGTCGGATTACACGACACGTGTGAACACGCACATGATCGTTGATATTTTTCAATCGGAATCGGGTCAAAACAACCCCCATGTGCCTAAAATGATAGGATTTGTTTCATTTTTACGATTTCTCTGGGTTTTTTTTATTTTTTTTATTAAAAAATTGAGGGGATTAAAATCCCCTCGAAAAAAACCGAGGGGGAAATTTTGCCCTCGGTTTTTTCCGAGGGTATTGCCATGCCCACGGTTTTGTTAAATAAGAAAATTTGAAAAAATAGAAAACGCGTATTTAACGATGGACACTTGATCCTCGTGACTCCATGGCACCGAGACGCACCCTTTGTCGCCCTGTTCGTAAGATGATAGGATTTGTTTTTATTTATTACGATTTTTCTACTCTTTTTTTGATATTTTATTTAAAATCGTAAAAAATTTGACAAAAATTAGAAAATGCTTATTTAACGATCGACACCCGATCCTCGTGATTCCATGGCAACGAGACGCACCCCATGCTGCTCCGATCGTAAAACTATAAGATTTGTTTTGAGTTTTTGTGATTTTCTATTTTTTTCGAGTTTTTTTTCGATTTTTTATTTAAAATCATAAAAAAATAGAAAACGCGTATTTAACGATTGTCACCCAATCCTCGTGATCCCATGGCACCGAGACGCACCCCTTTCCGCCTTCACAAAATTACGATGCTTTTTCGTTTCACATTTCCAACCGAACTAGTTGATCGATCGATCATATCTTGGTTGTTGGTCGAATTACACGACACGTGTGAACACGCACATGATCGTTGATATTTTTCAATCGGGATCGGGTCAAAACAACCCCACGTGTCTAAAATGATAGGATTTTTTCAGTTTTACAATTTTTCTTTTTTTTTTTGATTTTTTTTGAATTTTCTAATTAAAAAACCGAGGGGAGAATTTTGCCCTCGGTTTTTTCCGAGGGTATTGCCATGTCCTCGATTTTGTTAAATAAAAAAATCGAAAAAAACTCGATAAAAATAGAAAACACGTATTTAACGATCGACACTCGATCCTCGTAATTCCATGGCATCGAGACGCAACCCTTGCCGCCCCGTTTGTAAAATGATAGGATTTGTTTTTATTTTTTTTACTATTTTTCTACTTTTTTTGATTTTTTATTTAAATCATAAAAAATTCGAGAAAAATAGAAATCACATATTTAATGATGGACACCCGATCCTCGTGATTCCATGGCACCGAGACGCACCCCTTGACGCCCCGTTCTTGTTTTTATTTTTTTACGGTTTTCTATTTTTTTTTTGAGTTTTTTCCAATTTTTTATTTAAAATCGTAAAAGAAATAGAAAACGTGTATTTAACGATCGTCACCCGATCCTCGTGATTCCATGGCATCAAGACGCACCCCTGTCCGCCTTCACAAAATCAAAACACTTTGTCGTTTCGTGTTTCCAACCGAACTAGTTCATCGATCGATTAGATCTTGGTTGATGGTCGAATTACACGACACGTGTAAACACGCACATGCTTGTTGATATTTTTCAATTGAAATCGGGTCAAAATAACCCCCACGTGCCAAAAATGATAGGATTTGCTTCATTTTTACGATTTTTTATTTTTTTCGATTTTTTATTTTTTTAACGAAAAAAACCCGAGGGGATTAAAATCACCTCAGAGAAAACCGAGGGGAAAGTTCTTCACTCGATCTTTAACGAGGGTATTGCCATGTCCTCGATTTTGTTAAATTAAAAATAAAAAAAATAGAGAATGTGTATTTAACGATCGACACCCGATCCTCGTGATTCTATGGCACTGAGACGCACTCCTTGCCGCCCCGTTTGTAAAATGATAGGATTTATTTTTATTTTTTCACGATTTTTCTACTTTTGTCGATTTTTATTTAAAATCTTAAAATGTTCAAAAAAAATCGAAAACATGTATTTAACGATCTACACATGATTCTCGTGTTTTCATGGCAACGACACGCACCCCTTGCCGCCTCGCTAGTAAACATAATAGGATTTTTTTTAGTTTTTTTTTTTTTTTTTATTTAAAATCGTAAGAAAAAAATAAAAACACGTATTTAACGATCGCCACCCGATCCTCGTGATTCCATTGACACCAAGACGCACCCCTTGCCGCCTTCACAAAACTACGACTCTTCGTCGTTTTGCATTTTCAACCGAACAAGTTGATCGATCGATCGTATCTTAGTTGTTGGTCGAATTACACGACACGTGTGAACACGCACATGATCGTTGATATTTTTCAATCGAAATTTGGTCAAAAACAACCGCACGTGCCTAAAATGATAGGATTTGTTTCATTTTTACGATTTTTCTATTTCATTTTAATCCTTTTTTTATGGATTCTTTCGATTTATTTTTATTATTTTTTTAAAACAACCGAGGGGATTAAAATCTGTAAAGTTTTGAAGGTCTATGGTTTAGAAAATAAGTATCAGTTTGTGATGTTGTTTTCAATGTTAACCAACACTGAAACCAACATCAATCAGAGTTTAACTAAAAATATGCAGCGAAAATTTAAACTCAAGAACACAGCAAATTAAATTCAGTTCACAAGTAAAAGTACTTGTGAACTTGGGTGTACGAACCCGAAAACTATATTACTTTTCTTTGTTCAAGATCAATACAAAAAGATAAGAAGTAATATATGAAAACTAGAGTATCAAACATATGATACTAAATACTTGTCGTCTAGATGAAAGATCTCCTCCGTTGGTCACGCAACTTTGAAGACCTTCTTGATCTCGGACAATGGCTCCAAGTAGCTATCTTGCTTGTGTTCTTCCTTGCCTTGCGTCGCCTGCTGCTTTGCTTCTTGCGTCTCAAAAACCTTGCATCTCTCCTTTTCTTTTCGTAGGGATAAGCCGTGTATTAGAGAGTTGTCATTCTCTTGTGTCCTTGTCTTGCCTTAAATAGACAAGAGTCCTAGAGTCCTAAACTTGGTAGATAAATTAAACAAGTCTTAAACACAATCTAGGAAACTAAATAAAATCATAGACACAATCTAGGAAACAAATCTAGAGTCCTAATTCTAGTTCCGTAATATATTTTGGGCCCAAGAAAGGCAAATAACAAAATAAGGAAATTCCATAAATAGATTTCCCAAAAACATAGCAAATACATCCAAAAATATGAAAATAGCTCCAGTTTGGTTTTTTACCCAACAGCAACTCATAGGGTGTGGCACATGACCCTGGTCTAAAATAAACCCTATTTATTATATGACATGCAGTATTCATAACTTCAGCCCAAAAGCGTTATGCAATGCAATTAGAAATGAGCATAGTTCTAGTCATCTCATCCAGAGACCTATTTTTACGTTCAGCTTTGCCATTTTGTTGGGGAGTGATTGGTGAAGAAAACTTATGACTTATGCCTTCCTTAGAGAAGTATTTTGAAAAAGTTGCATTTTCAAACTCTTTTCCATGATCAGTTCTAATCCTACCAATTTTCACACCAAATCTTACACAGAGCCTCTTTGCAAGTTTTTTGAATGCTTCAAAAGTTTCAGACTTTTCTTTTAAAAACTCTACCCAAGTATAACGAGAAAAATCATTTACAATGACTAAAACGTACCTCTTCCCACCAAGGCTCTTGACTTCAAGTGGTCCCATAAGGTCCATATGAAGGAGTTCGAAGTAAGATGATATGGTGAGACTTTGCAATACTGGATGTGGTACCCTGACTTGCTTTCCTTTCTGACACGCCTTGCAAACGGGGATGATCTTGGTGTTGAGTTTAGGAAGCCCATTCACAGCTTCTTCTTTGGCCAACCTGTCCATCATTTTGTAGTTGACATGCCCAAGTTTTTGATGTCATACCTCAGCATCACTTAATTAAGACAATTTGCAAAAGGCATCACTTTGGATTTGGTAGCAGTTATCTAAAGTCCTTTGACCAGTGAGGATACACGGTCCATTCTCCTCATAGACTTCACATTTTCACGGTTGAATTTGACACTAAAACCTCCGTCGCAAAGTTGACTTATGCTTATCAAATTCGCTGTAAGTCCTTCTACCAGCAACATATTTTTCAGGGTTACAACGCCGGGAACATGGAGAGTTCCTTGACCAACGATTTGGCCATTTGCGCCTCCACGATATTTTACTTTTCCACCTCGAAACCTGACAATGTTGGAAAGTAATTCTTCTGATCCGGTCACATGTTTCGAGTATCCACTATCGAAGTACCAGGCTCTAGGGACATGGGATTTCAGGGAGGTATGGATCATATTGCACTTGATGTTATTTTTCTTGACCCACACTTGTTTGAACCTGGTGTTGGTATTGATGTTGGTAACATGGGAACCAACATGGAATTTAGCAGCCACCTTTGTTCTCTGAAATTGTCTTCTGTCGCCAATAATCTTCCACCAAAAAGGTCGTATATGACCTGGTTCACCACAATGATGGCACACGAACTGTCTCCTTCTCTTCTTGTGCCGTTTAGTCGATTTTTGTTCTTGGCTTGATGCTTGTGCTGATTCGGTTTATAGCCATTTCCATGCTTTGAGGTTTCTGGGAAACTCATCTCTAAGATTTCGTCGAGCTTTGCCTTCCCTTTGTTCAGATTCGTGATGGTTCCTTGAACCCTCTTCAGCTCGGTTTTCACCTTTTCTAGCTCAACATCCTTCTTGGTGAGCGACGCTTCTAATCGGACAATTATGTCAAGTTGATCATTCTTTTCCTTGGTTAGTTTGTCCACCTCTTTCATGAGATACTTGGCCTTGAGTACCTTTTTTCCCCAACTGACAAACAATTGCTTATGCTCAATACTCAACTGCTCATAATCTTCAAGATAATCAGTAGTCTCTACATTTAGGCACACGATGTTGGTTTCGAGGTTACCAACATGGACGTCGTCGTCCCACAAAATATTAGTAAATAGGGATGGAACAGGTTCAGGTGAGTCGGAATCGTTGACATCCTCAGTGAAGTCTGTGGCAACCATGCTCTTTTTCCTGAGAGTGTTAGCACACTCATTCTTGTAATGTCCCCAACCCTTAAGATTCATGACACTGAAATTCACTGAGCGGTTTCGGGGAGCTAGATGCATTGGGTATCGACGATGAGGACTGTGATCTAGCAAGAGTGCGTCTAGTGAATTTTGGTGTGGACACCTGCAGCTTGGTCTTTGTGTTTGATCCTCCAATGTTGTTCTTCTTCTTTAGGAAGTTATTAAAACGTTGGGTCCCATAGGATAATTCGTCTTCCTCAAGAGCAGTGGATTCCATCTTCTTCAGAATCCCATTCAAGCCAAACTCCTCATCATCTTCATCGTTGTCAAAGATAGCATCGGAGGAAAGAGAAACATTCTTCTCTTTAGAGTTGGAACTAAGATGTTCCATCTCATATTGCTTGAGAGAGCCAACTAAGGCATTATACTCTATGTTATCAACATCTTTGGACTCTTCTATGGCAACCACCTTCATTTGAATTTCTTTGAGATGGATCTCAGTAGTTTTCCCACAAGACGTGTGTTTGTTATTGATTTACCAAGCTCTCTGAACTCATTTGTAATATCTGAGAGTCTCATGGCGTAGTCCATAATCGAATCCTTCTCATCCATCCTCATTACCTCGAAGGTGGAAGTCAGCATTCTCAATCTTGATCTCTTAACGCTCTCAGTCCCTTCACATACCCTTTAGAGTGCATCTCATGCATCCTTTGCTGAATTGCAACTCTTGATGACTATGTAGTAGCTTGCGTCTACATACCTGCACAGGGTGTTGATGCATTTGGAATTCCAGTTTGCAGCAACTACTTCGTCAGCAGTCCAATATATCTCCTTCTTGTCGATGGTAACACCTTCACCATCAGTGACACATGGATTTTCCCATGCAACGAGAACGGTTCTCCATGCACGTTCGTCGATGCTCTTTAAATGTCACCGCATCCTCTGTTTCCAGAGGGAGTAGTTATCCCCATTGAGGATCGGAGGCTTTGGGTTGCCTTGAGCATCCATAGCATCTAAAAAATAAGGATCAGTACTTGAAGTTTAAGTAACCCGCTCTGATACCAATTGTAAAATTTTGAAGGTCTATGGTTTTGAAAATAAGTATCAGTTTGTGATGTTGTTTTCATGTTAACCAACACTGAAACCAACATCAACCAGAGTTTAACTAAAAATATGCAACGAGAATTTAAACTCAAGAACACAGCAAATTAAATTTAGTTCACAAGTAAAATTACTTGTGAACTTGGGTGTACAAACCCGAAAAATAATTACTTTTCTTTGTTCAAGATCAATACAAAAAGATAAGAAGTAATATATGAAAACTAGAGTATCAAACATATGATACTAAATACTTGTTATCTAGATGAAAGATCTCCTCCGTTTGTCACGCAACTTCGAAGACCTTCTTGATCTCGGACAGTGGCTCCAAGTAGCTATCTTGCTTGTGTTCTTCCTTGCCTTGCGTCGCCTGCTGCTTTGCTTCTTGCGTCTCAAAAACCTTGCATCTCTCTTTTTCTTTTCGTAGGGATAAGCCGTGTATTAGAGAGATGTCATTCTCTTGTGTCCTTGTCTTGCCTTAAATAGACAAAAGTCCTAGAGTCCTAAACTTGGTAGATAAGTTAAACAAGTCATAAACACAATCTAGGAAACTAAATAAAATCTTAGACACAATCTAGGAAACAAATCTAGAGTCATAATTCTAGTTCCCTAATATATTTTGGGCCCAAGAAAGACAAATAACAAAATAAGGAAACTCTATACATAAATTTTGCCTTCGATTTTTGCCTTCGATTTTTTACGAGGGTATTGCCAAGCCCTTGGTTATGTTAAATGATCGAAGATTTCTTAACACTCTAGTTTTAGATATCTTCTTTGCAATAGTACGGAGTCGATTGTAGAGCGGTAAGTTATTTCCGAGTCGTGTCTCTCGATGATAGATATTATCGGCAATCGGTGTTTTTACTTATCTCGATTAAACTAATCTACTCTACGAAAGCAATAGTCATTTGTTTTAGGTTTGAGTTTTTATTACTAAAGCTTGAATTGAAATGAAAACTTGAAAACACTAATCAAGACAAATGTTAATAAATATTAAAAGCTTGTTTGAAAGTAACTAATTTTAATGAAATTAATTAAACCTTATTAACAACCATAAATAAATTAAAAACTACTAAACTAAGGAAAGCATGTAAATCTTGAAAGATGAAATGGAGGGAAAGTCAAACCTTAAAACTTAAAGGGGTCAAAGAGCATTAAATGTGAAGAAATCAAATTATTTAAAGAGGAAAGTTTCATATGTATTTCAAGAACAAATGTTTGTTTGGACATAAGGGGTAAAAAGCTTCAAAGTAAAAGCTTCAATGGAGTTATGCAAGAAGAAGTTTAAAAAGCTAGAATATTAAGTTGAGAGCTTGAAATACAATGCAAAACAACATGAACTACAAAACTAATAACCAACACACAAACAATGACAAACAATCGAGAACAACACACAAAACAAAAGGGAAAAATTACTACCAATACTACTCTAAACAACTGCTTCAAGTTTATCTTACTATTTTTTTTCGAGTTTTTTTCATTTTTTTTATTTAAAATCGTAGAAAGAAAAAAGAAAATGCATATTTAACGATCGTCACCCAATCCTCGTGATTCCATGGCAGCTATCCAATCCCCTTGCCGCCCTGCTCGTAAAATAATAGGATTTGTTTTTATTTTTTTACGATTTTTCTATTTTTCTCGAGTTTTTTTCGATTTTTTATTTAAAATCAAAAAAAAAAATAGAAAATGCGTATTTAACGATCATCACCCGATTCTCGTGACTCCATGGCACCGAGACGCACCCCTTTCCGTCTTTACAAAATCATGACACTTCGTCGTTTCGCGTTTCCATACGATTTAGTTGATCGATCGATCGTATCTTGGTTGTCGGTGGAATTACGAGACACGTGTGAACACGCACATGCTCGTTAATATTTTTATATCGAGATTGGGTCAAAACAACCCCACGTCTCTCAAATGATAGGACTTGTTTCATTTTTATGATTTTTATTTATTTTTTATTTTTTTGATTTCTTTTCTTTTTAATTAAAAAACCGAGGGGATTAAAATCCCCTCGGAATAAACCAAGGGGAAAATTCGGCCCTCATTTTTTTTTTCGAGGGTATTGCCATGCCCTCGGTTATGTTAAATTAAAAAAATTTGAAAAAAAATAAAAAAATAGAAACGCATATTTAACGATCGATACCCGATCCTCGTGATTCCATGGTACCAAGACGCACCCCTTGCCACCCCGATCGTAAAATGATAGGATTTGTTTTTATTTTTTATAATTTTTCTATTTTTTGAGTTTTTTTTAATTTAAAATCGTAAAAAAATAGAAAAACATTTATTTAACGATCGTCACCCGATCTTCGTGATTCCATGACACCGAGACGCATCCCTTGCTACCCCACTCGTAAAATGATAGGATTTTTATTTTTTTACAAACTTCTATTTTTTTCGAGTTTTTATCAATTTTTAATTTAAAATCGTAAAAAAATAGAAAACGCGGGTTTAACGATCGTCGCTCGATCCTCATGATTCCATGGAACCGAGACGCACTCCTTGCCGCCTTCACAAAATCACGACGCTTTGTCGTTTCACGTTTCCAACCGAACAAGTTAATCAATCGATCGTATCTTGGTTGTTGGTCGAATTACACGACACGTGTGAACACGCACATGCTTGTTGATATTTTTCTATCAAAATCGGGTCAAAACAACCCCACGTGCCTAAAATGATAGGATTTGTTTTATTTTTACGATTTTTCTATTTTTTTTTTATTTTTTTTGATTTTTTTTGAATTTTTTATTTTTAATTATAAAAATGAGGGGAAAATTTTGCCTTTGGTTTGTTCCGAGGGTATTGCCATGCCCTCGGTTATGTTAAATAAAAAAAATCAAAAAAAAATTGAAAAAAAATAGAAAATGCATATTTAACGATCGACACCCGATCCTCGTGATTCCTTGGCACCGAGACACACCCCTTGCCGCCCCGCTCATAAAATGATAGGATTTGTTTTTATTTTTTTATGATTTTTCTATTTTTTCGAGTTTTTTTATTTAAAATCGTATAAAAAATAGAAAACGCGCATTTGACGATGGTCATCCGATCCTCGTGATTCCAAGGCACCGAGACGCACCCCTTTCCACCCCACTCGTAAAATGATAGGATTTTTAATTTTTACAATTTTTCTATTTTTTACGATTTTTTTTAAATTGTTAAAAATATAGAAAACGCGTATTTAACGATCGTCACCCGATCCTCATGATTCCATGGCACCGAGACGCACCCCTTGGCCCCCCCCACTCGTAAAATGATAGGACTTTTACTTTTTTACAAGTTTTCTATTTTTTTTGATTTTTTTTTAATTTTTTTAAATCGTTAAAAAAATAGAAAACGCGTATTTAACGATCGTCACCCGATTCTCGTGATTCCATGACACCGAAACGCACCCTTTGTCGCCTTCACAAAATCACGACGCTTCGTTGTTTCGCATTTCCAACCGAACTAGTTGATCGATCGATCGTATCTTTGTTGTTGGTCGAATTACACGACACGTGTGAACACGCACATGCTCGTTGATATTTTTCTATTGAAATCGGGTCAAAACAACCCCACGTGCCTAAAATGATAGGATCTGTTTTATTTTTACGATTTTTCTATTTTTTTTTATTTATTTTGAAGTTTTTTGATTTTTTTATTTTAATTAAAAACTGAAGGGATTAAAATCTCCTCAGAAAAAACCAAGGGGAAAATTTTGCCCTCAGTTTTTTCCGAGGGTATTGCTATGCCCTCGGTTTTGTTAAATAAAAAAAATCGAATAGAAAATGCGTATTTAACGATCGACACCCGATCCTCGTGATTCTATGGCACCGAGACGCACCCTTACCCCCCCCCCCCCCCCCCCCCGTTTGTAAAATGATAGGATTTGTTTTTATTTTTTACGATTTTTCTTACTTTTTTTCAAATTTTTATTTAAAATCATAAAAAATTCAAAAAAAAAATAGAAAACGCGATATTTAACTGATCAACACCCGATCCTCCGTTTTCCATGGAACCGAGACGCACCCCTTGCCAACCCGCTCGTAAAATGATAGGATTTTATCTTTTTTTACGATATTTCTATTTTTTTTTTCGAGTTTTTTCTATGTTTTTATTTAAAATCGTAAAAAAAAAAAAAAAAAATAGAAAACCCCTATTTAAAGATTGTCACCAAATCTTTGTGATTCCAATGGCACCGAGAACGCACCCCTTGACGTCCCTCTCATAAAATGATAGGATTTTTTTTATTTCTTACCATTTTCTATTTTTTT
>BMAC01000598.1:744486-775667 GCA_014905375.1 Phtheirospermum japonicum | reverse complement strand
TTCAGGGTATGGGTTAGAGGTATATCTTTTGGGACGGACTTAGAAGGGTTTATATAGATTTCCCTTGACTTGGAGCATAAGAAACCCTAAAATCCCAATTCTGGGCCGTCGCGTCGACGATGACGCGTGCTGGTTCTCGGCGTCGGTGCGGCCAGGGCATGCGCGTCAGCTGGGCGGGTGCGTCGACTGGGTGGGTCGACATCGACGCTTCAGCAAGTTGCGTCGACAGTGCGTCGACGCTGCGTCGACTGATGCGGATCATGGCTCACATCGATGGAGCGTCGACGGTCGCATCAGTCGACACGGCTGCGCGTCTTCATGCGTCTCTCTCTATATTTTGCTACTCGTTTCGCCGGAAAGCTCGTTCTCCTATTCTTAAACATCGAACTTCATCTATTACGCACTGAACTCTTCCAGTTACTTAGCTGTAAGGTGAAAAACAACGAAATATCACCTAATTGCATCAATTACGATCAAAACACGGTAAAATAAGATGGAACTATGAGAATACGAAATTAAGTTTAAATTATCCAACTTATACCAAAAACAAATAGAAAAACGTACTAAAATACTAATAAAAATAAGGACAAATATACTCTAATCAACTACCCCACGCTTAATTGGTTTGTTCGTCCTCGAACGAACGATAGATTCAAAGTATAGCAAGAAATGAAAATCAGTCCAAGCAATTAGTCGTGCGATGCTACCTAAATAATTTTGAAAATATAGGTACATGCAGTGCAACTTCAAAGACTCCACTCGTATTACATTTTTGCTTCAAGATCAAATTCATGCATCCTCACAAAAAGGAAATATATAGGGGTATACGCTCAAAGCACTCGAGTATTTTATGCATAGGACGTGTACACTCAAATCATACAAATACAAGCACAATAAACAAGCACCGAAAATCAATCTTTTTTCAATCGCAAATTAAGTGTGTTGTCGAACAAAGAATCGGAAAAGGTCTTTTCGGGTTGTAATGTAAGGCTTTTTGGACGGGTATGGAATATAAGTCGTGTGGCTAACTCACGATCTAACGTGATCAATAACTCACCAAACCTACTCTAATCAAGAAGCAATTCACTTCACCTCATACAAAAACAAAAACCTCACTAAACGCACATTACGTAGCCTTTAAACATAGGCTATTTCTCAACTCTTTACTCTAAACCGACTTTTGCTCGAACCACTTAAACACAATTGAAGCTCATAACACGCTACTTACACAACTCATGCCTTCTAAACAATAGGCTCATAAAATAAATAAATAGACACAAGCCTTCATTAACGCGTAGGCAATTACTAACACAATTCACCATCCTTCTTATTTTCTTTTTCTCTCTTTTTTTTATCCCCCTCTAATTCTGTTTTATGGGGTCTTTTCTTGTTTTCTTTTTTTTATTTATTGAAGGATGGTGATCCTTTATCACAAAAATTCATAAATCCCTTATAAAAACTCCAAAACGCTAATAACCAATAAAAATTACTAACTCCTACCCCACGCTTTTAATGGGTTGTAGGGGTCGACTCAAAAATCACGCATGGCTAAAGGAAATGGATTATTTGGATATGATTGGCTCATTCGGAATTTATAGTGGCTAAAATTTATGGATATGGCCGGAATAGGGTTTTATTTGTGCCTTAACATCATGTTCCAAGTCAACTACACACAGCAGTTTCAAAGAGATCTCAAATCAAAACTCATTCAAGTACATGCAAAGATGATAAACACTCAAGCTACTCACTTGCTTTTTGCATGAAAAAGTTTTGAATTGACACTGCTTTTAAAGTTTTGCGAAATCAATTGCGTCCAAGTACCAATTTACAATATATAAATAATAATTTCTGAAAAATTTATGCACTTAAGCATGCTCAAAGACAAAAACATCAATTCATAAATAGCTAACTTCGACAGGCATGCCATACAAACACAATTTAGCGCAGAAATAGCAAACACAATCACGTAAGAATTGAAAAATTGCACATAAATTTCAATCATACTCAACCATCCTCCCCTCTTGAAAAATGGGCAATCCCCTGATTGCCATAAATATAAAGAAAAGCAATTCAAACAAGGAAAGGGTAAGAAAACGTCCCTGAAAATGAATGGTCGAGTCTTTTTCATTGAAGTTGCGCAATTTCACGTTCCTGGAGCCGCGTGAATGGATTCGTCCTCAAAATATGACAACCAAAATAAAAATAAAAAAAACGTTATCATCAATAATAAATTTATTAGATCGTTGCCATGGCTCTTCAGCAAGTCGGTGAACAAAACGGCTAATGAACATCATTGCTTCTGCCCAGGGCATCCGATCGCCGTGCGCAGGCGGCGTCGTTATGGCATCGACGCTGGGTCGACTGACGCGGATCATCACCGCATCGACAGAGCGTCGACGCTCGCGTCAGTTGACGCGACAGCAGGTTGGCGACAAGTTTTTACCATTCGTATTCCAGCGATTACCCCTTCTCTTAAATGATTTTTAACCATGGATAACTGCACAATCTCACAAGAAAAATAAAAATGTCCATGGCGCAAGAAATACGGAAAAGCAAGGCGTACGAAAAATAAAATTTTATTAATTGCTAAAATAAAATACTTAGACAACCGAATTTAAAAAATGAAATTGCAATAAACTAAACAGGATAAGGTGGAAAGGCAATTCCACGACTCGATTATGGTAAAACATAAATAGATAAATAATAGCAAGCCCCAAGAATCTAAGGGGATTTGGAACCTAATCGCTCTAACGCGACGATCTTCTTGCTAGCCTCTTCCAAGCACTGCTTCCAAAATCCCAAATTCCACTCGTTAGCCGCGTTTCTCACATTAAAATCATTGATGTGGACCTCCAACTCCTCAATTCGCCGTAAGAGTGCAAATTTCTCCTCGCGGATTGCATGGTTACTTCGCAAGAGGGTTATTCCGTCTTGTGTCAAATTTCCTATCTCGGATTTCGCTTCCTTCAAGCGCTCGTCCTTCATATCGATCTCACCTGATAATCTGAACGTATCCCATATCATCTCATTGTTGTCCTTAGTCAAGGTGGCAATTGTCTCTCGAGCTCGGAGAAGTGCGTCGCGGAGCTCGTTCTTGGTCATGGCACGCTCGTCAAGTTCCTCCCTCTGCTGCTCGAGGTCATGCTCAATACCCCTTAAGCATTTAATGGTGGTCCTTAGTTGAAGGTTCATGTCCCTAAACCCCTCGTTGATCTCCTCCGCCCTTCTCAATTCGTTCTTTAGAGCACCGATTTGGAGGGTGTAGTTAACCTCATCCAATTGATAATCACCAACCAAATCATTCGCCTTCTCGACCTCATCATGCAGCTGGTCCAATTTCTCGTCGTGCTCCTCTCTCAGCATCCACCTCTTCTCGTGGTTTTTGGTGGTTTTTGGAATTGGCCTCATGGTAAGGAAAGGGGTGGAGCGAAAATATTTTGGAGTAAGGAGATGTAGAGCTTTGAGAATAATGAAATTAAGAGTGAAGGGGTTTGGTTTATATAGGGATCAAAAGACCTTAAAAATAGGAATCCTAAATTCACCCAAATTAAAGATAAGGGAAAAGATATTAAGTTTCCTTATCTAAATAGAACTCCTTTAAGACAAAAGATCTTGACCCCAATCTTGACAAATTTCGTGCAAATAAATCCAAAAAATTCACTCACCTATTTAGAATAAAACTCCCAAAAATCGCTGCTAAAACTTACAAAAAATCTGCTCACGCGCACAAGTGGATTCGACGCTGCGTCAGTCGACGCGCGCGCCCAGGAAGCGTCATTTCCGCGTCAGTCGATGCCGCTGCAGGCTGGTTTTCATGCGAATTTTTCATTCTTCAAATGATGAATTAACCTTATCTCGACCTAAATCCTATTCAAACACTTACAAAAAGTAGAAAAAAGAAATAACTAAAAGAAAATCAAAACAAAGAAAATACAGTGGCTTGGGTTGCCTCCCAAGAAGCGCATCATTTAACGTCGTTTGCTTGACGTAACTGTGCCGTGATTAAACTGTTATCGGAGGTGGGTCCACCATTGCCCACACTTCGTGATCTTGATTTGTTAACTCTCCGTCACGGTACAATTTAACGCGGTGCCCATTAACTTGAAATGTTGAGTCTCGTTTTTCATCGTAAAGGGTTACAGCTCCAAACTCATTGATCTCTTTAATCACGAACGGTCCACTCCACTTCGATTTTAGTTTCACTGGAAAAAGTTTAAATCTCGAGTTAAAGACTAGAGCTAACTTACCTACCTCTAATTGCTTGTTGACGAGTTTCCGATCATGGTAGACTTTGGTCATCTTCTTTAGCCTCCATGCAGTATCATAGGACTCATTCCTTATCTCCTCAAGTTCAGTTAGTTCCAACTTCATGTACTCTCCAGCCTCGTCATAATTCATGTTCAATTTCCGAATTGCCCAACCAGCTCGATGTTCTAGCTCAACGAGCAAATGGCAAGCTTTCCCATAGATTAGGCAAAAAGGGCTCATTCCAAGCACTGTCTTGTAGGCTGTTTGGTATGCCCACAGTGCGTCGACAAGTTTGACTGCCCAATCCTTTCGACTCGGCCCGACTGTTTTTTCGAGGATGGCCTTAAGTTGACGGTTGCTCGTCTCGACTTGACCAGACGTTTGAGAGTGGTAAGGCGTAGCGACCTTGTGTCGGACCCCATATTTTTTATCAACTTTGCAAACGCCTTGTTATTAAAATGGCTCCCTCCATCACTTATTATCGATTTTGGCACCCCGAATCTACTGAAAATATTTTCTTGGAGGAATTTGAGAACAACTTCTGCATTAGCTCTTCGAGTAGGGATTGCTTCCACCCATTTTGATACGTAGTCGACACCAACAAGGATGTACTCAAAATCTCCACTCTTAGGGAAAGGTCCCATAAAGTCTATTCCCCATACATCGAAAATCTCTACCACTTGGTTGGGTACCTGTGGCATTTCGTCTCGCTTACCTATGTTTCCGGTTCGTTGGCAGTTGTCACAAGATTTGCAATATTCGAACTCATCAGCAAATAAACTCGGCCAATTAAATCCAGCTTGTAACACTTTAAACGCCGTCTTTTGAACTCCAAAATGCCCTCCATGGTCATGGCAAAATTGGAGAATGCTCCCCATTTCGTCGTTTGGAATGCATCTCCTATTTAGACCATCCTTGCAGCATTTGAAAACATCGGGATCATCCTAAAAGTAGTCCCTGCATTTACTCAAAAATCTCTTCCGTTCTTGGTAGGATAAATAGTTAGGCACTATTTTGCAAACGAGATAATTCACAATATCAGCGTACCAAGGAGTAATCAATTGCTCAAGATTAAAAACATTTTCATAAGGAAAAAGATCGTTAATCATAAATTTCTCCCCCTCATTCTCCTGAATTATCATTCTAGACAAGTGATCCGCCACAACATTTTCACAACCCCGTCTATCTTTTATTTCCACATCAAATTCTTGTAGCAACAAAATCCACCTAATAAGGCGTGGCTTACTTTGTGGTTTGGAAAATAAATGACGTAAAGCAGCATGATCAGTGTGTACAATTACCTTAGCTCCAACTATATAAGGTCTAAATTTGTCAAGCGAAAATACGACTGCCAATAATTCTTTTTCAGTTGTGGTATAATTACGTTGAGCATCGTTTAACGTATAACTAGCATAATAAATGACCCTAAGAAATTTTCCCACACGTTGTCCCAAAACAGACCCCACCGCCTCGTTAGAAGCATCACACATAATTTCAAAGGGTAAGGTCCAGTCGGGAGCAACAACCACAGGGGCAGACGTAAGACTCGATTTTAATTCATTAAATGCATTCAAACATTCTTCATTAAAAATGAAAGGAGTATCTAAGGTCAAAAGTTTGCAAAGTGGACGACTTATTTTTGAAATGTTTTTGATAAAACGTCTATAAAAACCTGCATGACCAAGAAAAATCCTAATCCCTTTAACATCTCGAGGCGGAGGGAGAGTTTCAATTACATCAATTTTTGCCTTATCAACCTCCAGCCCCTTTCTAGAAATAACATGGCCTAGAACAGTGCCAATTTTTACCATAAAATGGGATTTCTCCCAACTCAAAGTCAGATTTTTCTCAATGAATCGTTCTACAACTCTTGACAAATTAGACAAACAATTATCAAAAGATGACCCAAAAATTGAAAAATCATCCATAAATACTTTAAGAAAGTCATCAATAAAATCACTGAAAATTAAGAGCATGCACCTTTGAAAAGTTGCTGATGCGTTGTACAGGCCAAAGGGCATTCTTCGAAAAGCGAATGTGCCAAAGGGGCATGTGAACGTTGTCTTGCTCTGATCTTCCGGAGCGATGGCCACTTGATAATAGCCCAAAAGGCCATCCAGAAAGCAGTAAAATTCGTGTCCCGCAAGATTGTCGAGAAGTTGGTCAATGAACGGTAGAGGAGAATGATCCTTACGAGTGGCCGCATTTAACTTCCTATAATCGATGCACATACGCCATCCAGTGTTTAGTCGGGTTGGCACCATCTCACCCTTTGCATTTTCGGCGATGGTGATGCCTCCTTTCTTTGGAACCACATGAATTGGGCTTACCCATTTGCTGTCGGAGATGGCGAAAATGATTCCTTCGTCTTTAAGTTTAAAATTTTCTTTCTTAACCACCTCATAAAGCGTTGGTGTCAGTCTCCGTTGACTGTCCCTCACAGGCCTGGCATCGGGTTCCATCTCGATTCTATGCATGCAAGTCACGGGGCTTATTCCTTTGATGCCGCTGATGCTCCATCCTATTGCATCCTTGTGGTTGCTTAACACCGCAACTAATTCCTTCTCCTCGTGCTCCGACAAGGCTGAGTATATGATGACTGGTTTCGTTTCGTTGGGCTCGAGGAAAATATACTTCAAGTGGCTCGGTAGCGGCTTTAACTCTATCTTTGGACCAAGTTCGGGTGCAGTGGCTATTTCACGTAATTCATCATCAAAATCGTCAATCTCTTCATGGTCTTCGTCGATCTCATTCAAATCTATCTCTAACATCTCGGCCACCCTGTTCAAAAATTTTGTGTCGTCCTCGACGCTTAACTCATCTAGCACAGTGATCCCCTTAAGCTCGTGAACACAAGAGGTAATTGGGTCCACAAACGAGAAATCTTAATTCATTTATGGTGAAGGAGTGTTGTGGATATCTTTTAGCGAAAATGTGATTGTCTCGCCCATCACGGATAAGGTCATCCTCCCTTTGTGTACGTCAATCAGTGTACGAGAAGTGGACATAAATGGTTGACCAAGCAAAATAGTATGTTCAGTGCCCTCCTTCGGAACCTCGCCGACATCTAGTATGACGAAATCGATTGGAATCACAAGCTCGCCAACTTGAACTAGAACATCCTCGACTATGCCAAGTGGTTGTCTAATTGATCGGTCCACCAATTGTAGTCGCATCGTCGTTGGTCTCATTGTCCCCAAATTGAATTCCTTATAAAGGGAATAAGGCATCAAATTGATTCCTGCTCCAAGGTCAAGCATGCCTCGTGCTGTCTGTCCGTTTCCCAAGGTGATGGTTATGCAGAAACTGTCGGGGTCTCTTTCCTTTTTGGGTAGAGGCCCTTTGTATATGGCGCTCTCCTCCTTTGTTAACTTAACTTGCTGAAGTGTCTCCATATGCCATTCCCTCACGACTAATTCCTTGAAAAATTTCACGTACGCGGGCATCGTCTTGATCACGTCTAACAGAGGAAGATTGATGTTGACGTTTTTGAGAAGATTATGAAGTTCCATGAACTTTTTATTCTCTTTTGCTGGGCGTAGGCGACTTGGGAAAGGAACCTTGTCTCGAATAGTGATTGGCGATGCCTTCGAAGGCTTGGTGGAATCGTCATTTGTTACTGGAGAGGGTACTTGATTCGGAGACTTCCCTTTTAACGACCCAGGAATGTACGGATTCGGTGACTTATGCATTTGGTCAACCGATCTAGGGTCATTGTTCGTGGGCAGCCCCTCATTTGCAATATTAGTGTCCCCTTCGTTCTTTTCTTATACCCCATTATCTATCGTCTTCCCACTTCGTAGAATATGAACCGCGGAAGCTTGCTCGGGTTGGCTCGGAAACTTCCCCTTTTCATTGTCGTGTTTGGTCATGAATGTCGCCATTTGCCCCATTATTTTCTCCAAGTTCTTCACGCTCTTAGATAGGTCATCCAAGACCTCTCCTTGCTTATTCACTTGCGTGGTCAGACTTGTCAATCCATCCCTGTTTCTCAGTGTCTCGGTGACTTGGTTCTGTTGCCAAATTAGCAGTTGATTGTTTGGCTGTATAGGAACAGGTGTAGGCCCAGCTGGTAGTGATTTGCTCGGTGGAGGTTGTGTTGATTTAGTTTGTGCTGGGGTGAAATGTGGATTTTCAGGGCCCCATCTCAAGTAAGGAGAGTTACGATTTGCATTAAATTTTGGATTTGTCTGAGGCCTGTGCTCATAGGTTGGGAGATCTATGTTGCGTAATTGGTCTTTGATGGCGTGCGCTTCAGCGTTGGTATCTTCGTGATACCCCATTGTACATGAATCCCCCGAATGCCCTTGCTCTCCACAACGGTTACATGCCTCGAAGGTCTCGTTGCTTGGCACTTCAGTTGCCTCGTTAACTCTTATATTATGTGGTAGAGAGCTCGTTTGCCTCGACTTTTCTCTCATTCTTTCAAATAGTTGTTTGGCCGCCGTCGCTGTCAAGTTCCCGAAATCTCCCCCAGCAGCTACCTCTACGTTATTCTTTAAAGAATCTATAAGTCCCTCGTAGAAGAGTTGATTTACCATTCCTGGAGAGTTGTGATGATGGGGGCAAGCTTGAAACAGAGATTTGAGACGTTCCCACGCCTCGTGAAATAACTCCCTGTCTTGCTGGACAAAGTTGGCTATTTGTCTCCTTATGTGGCCCGTCGTCTGAGCTGAGTAGTACTGATTAATGAARTTGTCGCTCACCATGGGCCAGTCGACCATAGATCTCGGTTCCAGTGATAGTATCCAAGACTTGGCTTTATCCTTCATGCAACTCGGAAAACACACCATTTGAAGGTCTTCGTGATGAAGTCCCGGGGACGGAATCCTACAAACTTCGGCATAGAACTCCTTAAGGAATGTCAGTGGGTCTTCGTTGGCGAGATCGTGAAATGTCGTGAGGTTGTTGATGATATGGGGTTTCAACTCGAAGTCTCTCGCAGTTCTACCCAACACAATTGCCGAACTATAGGGACCCACTTGAGGGGTCGTGAACTCTCTTTGTCTCGGCTCGCGCGCCTCCCGTTGATATCTTTCTTGGTTATTTGGCCTCGCGTATTCGTTTCTCTCATGGTACCCGTCATTTGCGAGCCAATCATTGACCCGCTCGTTGCCATGGTACGATCTCTCGGAATAGTCGTCCGGAACGTGGCGGTAGCGATTATCTCCTCTTCTTTGGCCGCCATTCTGGTCTATTACGTTTCGTTGAATATTCTCCCAGTACGCTTGAGGCTGTACTGGTCCGTCGGGACGAATTGGCTCACTCCCGTAACCATTTCTTTGTTGCACGGGTGGATGCCTTGGTGGATGATCGTCCTCGTTGTTGTGGGTTTGGTTGTCTAGTCGCAACATCATTTCCGGAATAGGATCACAAATAAAATCAGTCGTGGCAGACGATTCACTTGTGGGTGAGTGAGGTGGTCTCACTTGATTCGAACGATGAACGTTGTCGATGAATGGTGCAAGTTCAAGCCTAAGCGACCTACGACCTTGCATGAACTCAACAACAAATCAAACGTATCGACTAGAGAGAATAATTATACAAATAAACGACTAAAAAAAATGAACAAACATATTTTTGAAAACCTTTGTAAATTCCCCGGCAACGGCGCCAAAATTTTGATTCAAGCTTTTGTGTTGCCTACTTATGAAAATTTGTCAAAAGATCAATAGCTTGCCCGCAAGAGAACGGGGTCGCGCATAGTTTGGCAACTTGACTCGAGTCGTCTCTCGAGGAACATACAATCGGAAATCTCAAATAGTTTGTTTCAAACGCAATTACTTATACTAAAAGGAGGGGGGGGGGGGTATTTGATTGTTTTTGATTATCTAAGAATTTAAAACACATGAACAATAATTAAAACTAGGTGATTTAATTCAGCAATTGGAACTTATAAACTAGAGAAATTATTCTAAGAACTTTAAACAAGATCAACTAGCATAAAATCAAGCAATTATCAAGAACGCAATGCAAACGAAACAAATTAACTAACAAGAATAAATAACCAAGCATTAATTAAACTAAAGATTACGAATTCAATACCCAAAGTATCTAGGGTTCTAAGCATAAATAAATTCAAAAGACAATTATTGAAAAACAACTACTTAATTGCATAAATTAAACTACGAAAACGAATAAAGGGTTTAGAGTACTTATTAAACTAGAAAGCGTAGTAAATTCTCCAGCTAATCCGGAGAGGCGGTTGATCTCGGTCGAAGAACGGATCACGAACGGACGGTTGGAGCTTGGCGATCCTCGAATCTTCGATCTTGATCAATTGTTCTTATAGGGATGTGGACGGTGTTGTTCTCGAACCAAAAGATCAAATATTCAGGGTATGGGTTAGAGGTATATCTTTTGGGACGGACTTAGAAGGGTTTATATAGATTTCCCTTGACTTGGAGCATAAGAAACCCTAAAATCCTAATTCTGGGTCGTCGCGTCGACGATGCGTCGACTGACGCGTGCTGGTGCTCGGCGTCGGTGCGGCCAGGGCATGCGCGTCAGCTGGGCGGGTGCGTCGACTGGGTGGGTCGACATCGATGCTTCAGCAAGTTGCATCGACGGTGCGTCGACATCGGTGCATCGACATCGACGCTTCAGCAAGTTGCGTCGACGCTGCGACGACTGACGTGGATCATGGCTCGCGTCGACGGAGCGTTGACGATCGCGTCAGTCGACGCGGCTGCGCATCTTCCTGCGTCTCTCTCTATCTTTTGCTACTCGTTTTGACGGAAAGCTCGTTCTCCTATTCTTAAACATCGAACTTCATCTATTACATGCTGAACTCTTCCAATTACTTAGTTGTAAGGTGAAAAACAAAGAAATATCACCTAATTGCATCAATTACGATCAAAACACGGTAAAATAAGCTGGAACAATGAAAATACGAAATTAAGCTTAAATCATCCAACTTATACCAAAAACAAATAGAAAAATGTACTAAAATACTAATAAAAATAAGGACAAATCTACTCTAATCAGTTACCCCTCTCGAGTTTTGTGAAGGTGTTGTAGAGGAATGTGAGGGGGAGTCGCCTTTGGGGATTCCAATGACACTTGGAATGTTGAATTCACTCGCTCTTGGTGAGAACGATGAAGTTGTGCCATTTTTGGAGGATGTGGAGTTAATCGAGCCTTTTTTGCCACCACCCGAGGCATTATTGCTACTTGACCAAGTGGAGGTGGAAGAGGTAGTGGGGGATGTGTTGGATCCTACTCTCTCGTGCTCGAGTACGACTACTTCTAAAGTCGAGAGAGAGGAGATGACGGTCGTGGAGATGAAGGAGTACGTCGACCCATTTTGGGATGATCACGTTTGGGTGGTCGACTACTCACTTTTCCGACCACCGAAGCAAGCCCGTTCTTTTGTTGTATTGACCTTCCGGCTTGCCTGATGTGCCCGCCTTGGTGATTTTTGTCACCCGAGGTGTCTTCTAGAGAACACCAAGGCATGGCACGATCTCCACCTCTTCTTGGATCCCGGAAAGCGTTAATTATATAAATTGTCGAGCTATAGACATTAAAGTAGCACTATTTGGGAGGAAAGAGAGAGAGAGAGAGAGAGAGAGAGAGAGAGAGAGAAATCAATCAAAAAAAAGGAAAACAAAAGGAAAAAAAATCACTTTTTGTAAATATCTTGTTTTTGCAACCCCCGTTTGTTCATTTCATGTAGATCGCTCGCCTCGACTCCCGGAGAGGACTTATGCACAATGCATTAACACAAGCTTGGAAATAGGGGCGTTCTCTTTTCCTTAAACTTTTTACCGCTGTACTTAACTTAATATGCAATGAGGACATTGCTAGATTTTAAGTGTGGGGTGTTTAGGGTTTGTCTTAGGATTTTAAGTTGTTGCATGCCTGCTTGTGTTAATTTGGGTAGCGTGTGTGTTATTATTGCTTGGAACCTTGGCGAAGTGACTCGGTTTTGATGATTTGGTTAGTGAGTTTAGATTGTTGATCAGATGTAGTGGACTTAGGTGGCTTAAGTTTGTTTGGATTTAGCTTCGTGCTATCCTTGAGATCAATTAGAACTAGTGCCTCAACTAGCCTCGTCATCGAACACTCTCTATAGGATTTTGTTTTGTATATTGAAGTCTTCAATTGCTCCATGTGCTCTATCGAAAACATTGTAAGTTGCTAGTAGCAACGTACGATCGGAGTTGTTGATTTCTCTTTGTATATATCTTGTACTTAAGTGACTCATCTCCTTGGGTACCAAAAAAATAAAGAAAATAAAAAAAATCCGAAAAAAAAGAAAAGAAAAAGAAGAAGAAAAAAAAAGAAAAGATGATAAATAAACAAGGATAAGTTATAAATCCTTGTAGTTATTAAGTAATAAACTCTTTGTTTCCTTTTTTAGATTTTGTTTGTTAAAGAGAGTTGTGGATGATCGGGGCTAGTAGGGAGCCGATTAACGGTTCGACCGTGGATAGACCTTAGCCGGGGCAAGGACGAGGGGACAGACTTGGAGGTTACCTAGTACTTTTTGGTTTCGGGAGTCGATCTAAACTTTATTTGTCAACGCATCATTGTTGTCCTTTTAGCCAAGTTAACAAGCATTGTAGCACACGACATCTCGAATAAGGTTTGTGCATTAGTTTAGGATCATCCGGGGGTAGTTTCGTAATGCAAGATTAGTATTGCTTGAGGACAAGCAATCATTCTAAGTGTGGGGTGGTTGATTTGTACTTTTTTGTACGCATTTTTGTTACCTTTTTGTGCTGCGTTTGCATGTATTTTGCTTGCATTTATGGGTATTAGGAGTCGTTTTGGCCTATTTTCTTAGTTTTAGGTTTTGTTGTGTTTTCTTTGTTTTTAGTAGTTTTTCTTATATTTTCTTAGTTTTTGTTTTGAAGGTCAACTTTGGTAAGTGGGCCCATGATGAGGTCGGAAGATGATTCAAACCCGAGAAACTCATTGCCAATCCACAACATATCTTTGGTGCGAGGATCGACCGAAAATGACGAGAAATGTGGCCATATTCATTATCACCTCACGCATTCGCTCGGTGGATATATCAGTTGTCGTAATACAAGCATAAATCCAAAGCCACTAGTGTCATTTGCCTCCACCTTATATCATTGTAAATCTCATAAAAATTTCTACAAATATTTTGTTTACAATAATCCCGAATTCTAAGTCTAAAAATGGTAAAAAATAGCTTTAAGTGGAGACAGTGCGCCATGGCCTCACTTGTGACAGGTTTTGGTGCGGAGCCCATAACTCTCAGAAGAAAATTCTAATTGATACAAACCAAACTCTAAATGAAAGCCAAGACGAAGGTCTAGATTTCATATGAAGACATTGATGGCTGATTCCGTATATTTTTCAGTCGATCGACTAGGTTTCAGTCGATTAACTGCTCGGCAGACGCTGGGGCATTTGAACAAGGCAGTCGATCGACTGCACTTCCAGTCGATCGACCGAAACACTGAGGATGTTTGATTTTGGCGAAAAAAAAGACTATTTTGCCTCTTATCTACCCATATATAATTCCCACCCATTATCCACAAAAAATAATCTCTTCTTGGTGGTTTTGGACTTTTTCCATCTCCTCCAAGCCTCTACCATTCCTTGCAATAATAAACCCTAGTTGATAATCCTTAGTTTAGTGTATTTTAGCTAGCTTAGTAGTTAGTTTAGTTAGGTTAGTTTTAGTTAGCATGTGTTGGAGAGGGTGACAACTCCTTCATTTGTGGCTTTAATTGTGTTGAAGATTTGGATATGCTTTTGAATGTTGTAATCTACATTTAAAGTTATTGTTTGGTGCATAATGCAGTTGGTAGTTCTCTTTCCCTTCATTGTTATGCTTTGTTCTTGAATGATTGTTCTTGTTGTTTTGTTGGTTATTAAGCTTTGGATTGTTTTGTTTTCTTTTCATTGTTCTTCAATTTCTCATTTCTAGATTTTAGTTTGTTCTTGTTCTTGCAAAACTTCATGAATGCTTTCATTTTCAGGCTTCTTACCCCTTTTAGTTAAACAAACACTTTGTTGTCAAAAGCCAAATGGGACTTTCCTCTTTGGTAATTTATCTTGTTCTATTTAAAAGCTTTTGACTTTTCTCAATTTCAAATGCTTTGATTTTCCCTCCATGTCTTCTCTTTTAATTGCAAGCTTTTCTTGATCTACTAGTTTTAATTTATTTAAGGCTTTTAATTAGTGTTTAATTAATGTCATTAGAATTAGTAATTTCAAGCAAACTTCTAATTCTCTTTAACCTTTGCATTAGTTAGTTTTTAAGTTTTCATGTCAATTCAAGCTTTAGCATAAAACTCAAACCAAACCAATGACTTAATACTTTCTTAGGAGTAGATTAGCTTAATTAAGATTAACAAGAGAGTGACAAAAAACACCGCCCGCCAATAATATCTATCCTCGAGAGACACGACCCGGGAGAACTTATCGCTATACAATCGACTCCGTACTATTACGGAGACGATTTCTTAGAGTGGTAAGAAATCCTCAATCATATAGCAAAAGTTTTACGTAGATCCTCCACATGCGAGTCTGATTTGCTTTTCACCAACATATCATCCACATATACCTCCATGGCGGACCCCAAGAGATCTCTAAACATCTTGTCCACCAACCTTTGATAGGTCACCCCTTCATTCTTCAACCAAAACGTTATAGAAACAAAATAATATGTATTTGTCGAGGTGATAAAGATAACCTTGGGTTGGTCTTGATTTGCCAATGATATTTGATGGTATCTCTATGACGCGTCCATCGTTCTTAATAACTCACAACCTGAAGTTGAATAAACCAGTTGGTCGATACGCGGTAAAGGGTAGTAATCTTTTGGGCACGACTTATTCAATTCGCGAAAATCCACACACATCCTCCACTTCTGTCTGGGCTTTGGCACCATTACCACATTGGATAAATATTCGGGGAATTGGATCACCTGGATGTGTCCTGATTTCAGTAGTTTCTGCACCTCCTCCTCGATCACCTTGTCTAGCTCTGCCCCAAAGTGTCGCCTCTTCTGTTGCACAGGTCACACCTCTAGGTCGGCATTTGAATGATGTTGTGCGACCTCAGGAGACACTCCTGGCATCTTTCCATCTCCAAAAGCGAAGATATCCCAGAATCCCCTTAGTAAAGCTATTATCTCCTCCTTCACAGTCTTTGTCATTTGAGTCCCTATCCTGGTAGTGTACTCTGGCCTGCCTTCTTCTAATGAAATCTCCATGAGTTCTTCATGAGGGCGGATGAAATTCTCCTCCTCCCTCATCTTTTTGGTGCTAAGTACTCCCTCCTGCACGTCACTTGTTCGTTCCCTCTTTCCCTCGCTCATCACTTTCTGCACGTTCATCTGATAACATGACCGGGCGACCTGTTGTTCAGATATTATCTCACCCACCTTATCTCGTGCTGGGTATTTTATGCTCATGTGGTAAGTAGAAGTGACTTCATGGAATGCATTAAGAGCATGTCACCCCAGTATCACGTTGTATGCCGAGCTTCCTTTGATGATTAAAAACTTCAAATCCTTTTTCACTCTTAGCTCGCCTTTTTCCCATGGCACGGGGAGTGCCAACTCGCCTTCAATGATAACCCACGCGCCATTAAAAGCATAAATTAGGGTTTTTACAGGACACACCTTTGTCTTCAAGTTCATCTAGTACATGCACTCTCGGTATATGATATTAACCGAGCTCCCATTGTCTATAAACACCCGTCCGACATCGTACACTACCAATTCAGCCTCAATTACATGTGCATCGTTATGCTACATGATTTGTACATATTTGTGTGATTTCTGTGTGTTTTTGTGTCTTGTCGTGTGTGCTTTAGTCGGGTTTTAGTCGTATTTTATCACATTTTTCTTTATTTTGCATTTTCGTAGCGTTTGTAGTCTTTTTAGTGTTTTTTGTATTTCTCTTTTGCTTTTTATAGATTTTTATGTTATTTTGCGTATCCTTATTTTAGGGTATTCGGTCAAGCTTAGAAGCATTCCCCAGGATCAAAACCATCTCGATTTTACAAAACATGACTCGGACCCGCGTAGCACAACCATCGATCGACACATGCATCGATGCCCCATCGACGCCGAATCACCACGTCATCGACGCGCAATCGATGGGGTCATTTTCCCACATCGGTGGTCAAGCCATTTTGGGAAAAATGACAATTTTTTCCTCATTTCACCTCTATAAATATAACAAAATGTCTTTAGAAATAAAGCTCTTGAACCACCTAGTGTTTTACAAGCCCTGATGTTGTTCATTTTTTCCTTCACTTCTTCTTCAACTTTTTAATTTTTCTTCATCAATTTCTATATTTTTAGCTTTTAGTTGAATTTAGACTTTCAAGCATTGCTCGGATGTTAGACGCGGCTTAATTTCAATTCGTGCATTTCCTCGTTTCAACGATTAAACTATCCATTTTTAATTAGTACCTTTCAATTTCTTTTCTTCAATTATTCAGATTTGTGTTTCCTTTGATTATGTGTTCTTGTTGGGATCGTGATGTTCTAGACTTGTGATTATTATTCTTTCATTTTTCATGATTTCATGTTATATAATTATTAGAAATCCATATGATTATAATTGTTGTTCATCAAAGTTCATTCTGCATTGTTGCGTTCTTCCGAGCTTTTTGTTGAATCATGTTTATGTTTGCGTTGAATTTGAATTGCTGCGTTTCTTGATGAGTTGTATTTAGAATTCACGGGTCTAGTGCCTAGAATTTTTTAGAACCATCAATTGGGATTGTTGGGTGTTTAATCTACAAGTTGGGATTGAGAACCCCAGCTCGTAGGTTAAGTGTTCGATTAAATGCCAATTGATCATGGAGACGATTCTAGAGCCATAGACCCCATTTTATTAATCTTTGTCGATTCTGTTCCTCGTCTAAGTCAAAGTCTTAGGTATTACAACTTTTCAAACCAAAACTTGATCAAGTGTTTAGAATAGCTTTTTTGTTATTTTCTTATTCGTGAATCAAACTCGAAAATTACCTCCGATTAGTCTTCCTCGAGAGATTCGACTCGAGTCAAACTTACCACTTACAATTGCGCCGTTCTCTTGCGGATGGTCTTTTATTTTAATAAAAAAATTAAGTGTAACAAGTTCGATTTACTACATGTGCAAGATGCGTTGTTCGTCGGGACCGAATGAAATCACTGGTCCAGATGTCGGAGGTTGCCTATTAATTACTGCGACCTCACGCGGTCCAGGTCATGCCTCCTTTGCATGTCTCTTGCGCATATTATTTGTGTCTCCATCTGTTGGCCCTCCTGAAATCATATTTAATCTCCCCTTGTTATTTTTGTGGCTCTTCCTCGATCATTCCGCTTTTTTCCCTCCTATTTTGGTTCTCTCAGCCTGAGTTGGAGTAGGACCTCCTGGAGGTGGCGAGGGAAGTTGTTATATTGGTTTCCGAGGTTCCTTATCCTTATATATGACTTCCTTTAGGTGCCCAGCCTTAATTAATCGTTCAATTTCTTCTCGTAAGTGTCTGCATCGCTCGGCCGAATAACCATAGTTGTTGTGAAACCTGCAAAAGAACTCGAACTTTAGGTTAGTAAGAATCCGCATGTAACTCTCTGGACATCTGATATCATCAGGTATTTTGCGTTCCATGATCGTGAACATCCTCTCTTGTGGGTAGCCAAAGGTGTGAAATCAACTTCTATCTATACTCTTTTCCTATCCCTCGTCGCTCCTCCATCGTCTGCTCTGGTGGTTAAGAGCGCGTGAGAAAATCGCCTTAACCCCCTAGGCTCCAGCCTTTTGGAAGTAATACTTTCTGGTTCCGTAATCTCCGGCCCGAATCGTAATCTGTGTTCTTCTTCAGTTTCGTCAACCTGTATGTATTTTTCGCACCTGTCCAAAACCTCTTCATACGTGTACGCATCGCTTAGATAATGACTTGAGTAAATCCTCCCTTCTTAGTCCTTGATGCAACGCTCCAGCCTTCGTCTCATCTGTGGCCGTAGGCACTTCCAAGGTAGCTCGGGTAAATCGATTTATATAATTCTTCAAACTTTCTCCCGGCCACAGCACCATTGTGAAGAGAGACTGTGTGGTTTTCGTGTGTAACTTGGCGCTATAAAAATGCTTCAAAAAGGTCGCTTTCATGACTTGGAAGCTGGTGATCCTTCCCTCAATGTAGACAAAAAGACTCGGCACGCGACAACATTCGTATACTATCTTAGCACCGCTTTGTTTTTGAAACCCTACACATGTCACGTGGGGTCGGACAACCTATCCTATTGGAAATCTAATCCTTTGTACACATGCGGCAGTAATGCTCGCAATTCTTCACATCCCGCTCTAGCGATCTGTCTTTGTAAAGCTCGCAATGTCTCCTGCATAGCCGGTCCTACTTCATCTTCATCTCCCTCCTTATCTTGTTGGGCCCGACATTTATAAGGCTTCTTCTGCGACCGGTTACCCATGAATCGCCAATTGTTATCGTCGTCTTCGTCCTCATCCTACTGAGCCCTACGTTTATAAGACTTTCTACGCGACCCCCCTTCCATGAGTAGTTGATCGTCCATGTCGTCTTCTTCAGACGATGATATGTATTAATTTGAGTATTTCCCCCTTCGTGAGCTTTTAAGTAGGTCTGGACTTGGCCTCCATGGTTCCCTTTCTTTGCTCTTTTTCTGAGCAGCAGTCAATTCTTCTGGCTTATATTCGTCATCCCTTCCATCATCCTCATCCTTCCCACTGCCATCTTCACCTGCCAAAATCTTATCCAACTTCTCTAATTTTCCTGGAGGCACCAATCCCATCAACTGCTCAAGGAGTCCCTTATCAACATGACAAGTCTTCTCCTTTGATAACTCCCTCCACTCTTTTGTCTCTACGTGGATGGCTCTTTGTTTGATTATTTTTGGAGTCTTTTCTTATTCTCCCCCACCGGTTTCTTCACATTTTGTTTTACTGGTGAGGGTGTTGGTGTGGTTGTTGTTGTTTGGTTAGTTGTTTCCCCTTGTGATGGTGTTTTTTCTTTCCATGTGTGTTTTTCTTCGTTTACCCCTTTTGTCTTACTTGCGTCCGCATCAAAGTTCAAATTTCGAGGTGTGATACCTATTCCCTTCATGTTGCGCTTGTTAAGATTCTGACGTCTTTTGCTCAATGACTCGATGTCCCTCTTTCCCACAGACGGCGCCACTTGATGCGACAAAAATGATTGGTACTTCAAGCATAGAATTTACAGACCTCAGATATGCAATCAGCGACGTGATAGACCTCCAGAAGGCTCCTAGCGACCTGTTCGATCCTTCCTGCAAACTAAAACCCGAGCTAGGCAGTGGACAGCCCCGCGTAGGCCCTCCGATACTTAAGTCATAAAGTGTTTGAGAGAGTTATGCGAGATCTTAAACGTAAGATAAAATCAACTTAAAGAGAGAAGAATGAGGCCTGAATCCTCTTTATATAGATAAGAGAAGCATTCATAATATAGGGTTCCCCTCTCCTATGAAAACTATAGTACCATAAATAGCGATCGACTTAGAATTAGAATTCCTTATGTATGCTAAGTTTTCATAGATGTGAGAACTCTCTCTAAATTACCATAATAGCCTTGGGCCAATAACCATATCCATATTCTTAATCCGCCGGGACCCCATAAATAATCCGTATTAGCCCAACAGGGCCCAAAACCATATTAAATCGTGAAACCCAACTCTCAGTGCCGAGCTATCTTAATATCACTTATATCATAAGGGTCAGCCACCTCACATAAGAGCTCGTCACTCTCATACGAGAGGTCGCCGATCTCCAAAACAGCTTTTCTACCTCCCATAAGGATTGCACCTTCTAAAGAAAGAGATGACTTGTTAATCATATAATACATGGATATTTGTCGACGTGAACATTTGATTTCGCATCATTGGGAAAAAAAGGCGAGATGGTGTTGTCTCGAGAAAAACAATATTGCATGACGAATAATTTCATTTATTCTTTAATGATCAGAATCAGCTACTAGCATTACTAGAATGTTCATTGGATAAATCATAAACTCTTTGCTTGAGATAATAATTTGTAAATTAATGAGGAAAACAATAAAAAAATAAAAAAATTGAATGCACATTTAATAACACTTCTTTCGTCTGAAGACAATATATTAGATTATTATACAAAATGTTCAAAAAGATAGGTTTTTCTGTTACAATTAATATTTAGTTAATTTTTCATTTTTATGTATGTATCTCTATTTAATTACATTAAAATTATATTATTTCACTTATTTAGATTGTTTTTTTACAAAAATCGAATAGATAATAAATAAATACTTAATTAACTAGTAGAGTATAAATGAAATTTCAAAAGTTTTAACAAATAATTTGGTGTATACTATTAGATATTCAATTACTTTCTTGACATATTAAATTCAATATAGGTCTCATTATAAATTAATATCTTTTTAATAAATCCGTCTCATATATTTAGTTCATTTTGGATTTTTTAACATTTTAAGAAAAAATTTGGAAAAGATAATTATAACGACAAATTTCCCATAATACCTTGATTTAGTGTTTGATCCTTCACACTTAAACGAATTCAAATAAACTCCTACAATTAACTAACTCCTTTGAATTCACACCATTTTCAAAATAAATTAGAGTAGCTTTATTTCCAACCTTGCATTTTGCTTTAGGATACTCCGTGGGGTTGGAGTCCTTTTCAAATTTCATTATTTCGAGCAATTGTTTATAGAGATGTTAATTCAGTTATAATTGGTCGGTTTTAAAATCGGCGGTTACAATTAAAAAAGTTGGCCAAAGTAAATTGTAACTGAACTAGCGATGAACATGTTATAGTTACGATTTAGGTTTGTTTCCTATTCGATTTTTAACTACCAATTTTTCGGTTAGTCGACGGTTTTATTCCTTTTTTTATTTTTTTTAACAATGAAAAACATAAATAAAATTTGAATAATTGAGATAAATGAGATAAATAAATGAGAAACTTAAACAAATGTGAAATTAATAAAATTTGAATAATTGAACTTTTAAAGTAAAAAGTTTTAAAATATATATATATTTTTTAAATGACTTGATTTTAATTCTAATATTTTAAAATTAAAAATTTTAACTTTTAATATTGGAATTAACTTGCCTACATATCCTCACAGAGAAATCAAATTCCACGTACTTCGATTTTTTAATTTTGAAAAAAAGACGAGTTAAGAAAAATGACTTGATTTTAATTCTAATATTAGAAATTAATATTAAAAACTTCACTTTTATTGGAATTAACTTGCGTACATATCCTCATAGAGGAATCGAAGTCCACTGAGTTTGATTTTTTTATATTTTGAATTAGAAATTAAAACTAAAAATTTAACATTTAATATTGGGATTAACTTGCCTTCGTATCCTCGTAAAGGAACCAAACTCCACATTTAAAGGACTTAATTTTAATTCTACTATTAGAAATTAAAATTAAAAATTTTAACTTTTAATGTTGGAAATAACTTGCCTATGTATACTCGTAGAGTAATTAAAGTCCACGTAATTCGATTTTTTTTTTTATTTTGAGAGAAAATGAGTTTAAAAAAAGTACTTATTTTAATTCTAATATTAGAAATTAAATTAAAAATTTTAAATTTTAATATTGCATACGTATCCACATAGAGGAATCAAATTCCACGTGATTTGATTTCTTTTTTTTTTTTAATTTTAGAAAAAATCAAATTTAAAAAAGGAGGATTTGATTTAATACTAATATTAGAAATTTGAATTAAAATTTCTAACTTTTAATATTTGAATTAACTTGCCTACGTATACTCGTAAAAGAATCAAAGTACATGTAGTTCGATTTTTTTATTTTGAAAAAAAAAGAGTTAAAAAAGGACTTCATTTTAATTCTAATATTAGAAATTAAAATTAAAAATTTTAACTTCTAATATTGGAATTAACTTGACAACGTATTTTCGTATACGAATCAAAGTTCACGTAGTTTGATTTAATAAAAAAAATAGTTGAGTTTATGAAAAAAGGACTTGATTTTAATTCTAACATTAGAAATTAAAATAAAAAATTAACTTTTAATATTAGAATTAACTTGCATACGTATCCTCGTAAAGCAATCAAAGTCCACGTAGTTTGAATTTTTTAATTTTAAAAAAATGAGTTTAAAAAAAAAGACTTGATTTTAATTATAATATTAAAAATCTAAATTAAAAATTTTAACTTCCAATATTGGAATTAACTTTTCTATGATCCTCGTATAGAAATCAAAGTCCACGTAATTCGATTTTTTTTATTTGAAAAAAAGATGAGTTTAAAAAAAGGACTTGATTTTGATACTATATTAGAAATTAGAATTAAAATTTGAACTTTTAATATTGGAATTAACTTTCCTGCATATTCTCGTACAATCAAATTTCACAAAGTTCAATTTGTTTTTTTATCTTGAAAATGAGGTTAAAAAAAAAAGGACATGATTTTAATTCTAATATTATAAGTTAAAATTAAAAATTTTAACTTTAATATTGAAATTATTTTGAAAAAAAAAACAAGTTAAAAAAAAGGACTTGATTTTAATTCTCTTATTAGAAATTAAATTAAAAATTTTAAATTTTAATATTGAAATAACTTGCCTATGAATCCTCATGGAGAAATCAAAGTCCACGTATTTCGATTTTTTTTTATTTAAAAAAATGTGTTTCAAAAAAAGGACTTGATTTTAATTCTATTATTAGAAATCAAAACTAAAAATTTTAACTTTTAATATTGAAATTAACTTGCCCATGAATACTAGTAGAGGAATTGAAGTCCACGTTGTTCTTTTTTCTTTTTTTWTTTTTTTTGAGAAAAAAATGAGTTTTAGAAAAAAGGACTCGATTTTAACTCTAATATTGTAAATTAGAATTAAAGATTTTAACTTTTAATATTTGAATTAACTTGCCTACGTATCCTCGTAGAGCAATCAAAGTCCACGTAGTTTGATATTTTTTCTTATTTAAAAAAAATGAGTTAAAAAAAGGACTTGATATTAATTCTAATATTAGAAATTAAATTAAAAAATTTAACTCTTAATATTGGAATTAAATTGCCTACGTATCCTCGTAGAGGAATCAATGTCCACATAGTTCGATTTTTTTATTTAAACAAAATTGAGTTTAAAAAAACAAGGTTTTGATTTTAATTCTAATAATAGAAATTAAAATTAAAAATTTTAACTTTTAATATTGAAATAAACTTGTCTATGATTCCTCGTATAGGAATCAAAATCCACGTATTCCTTATACTTACCTACGTTATGTGGATAGCGGAGGAGGCTCGACTTCGTTCATTCGTCGTTGTCGTTGATTCCCGAATTGGTATCGTAATGGTCGCTCTCTTCACCTTCATCTAATTCCAGTTCTTGTTCTCATTTTCAACTTTGAGTCAATCATTCATTAACATATGATTTTCAAGATTTTTGGGAAATAAGTTAGACTACCACTCATCTAACACAAAGTTTCCCATGCTAAAGGCATGTTCAACAAAAACTGTTGAAATAGGAATGACGGGAACCTCATTAGAAATTCTAGAGAGAGTAGGAAAAATAGTGGCTACTTTCGACCAAGACTGCACAAGATCATTAGTACCATCAGACTTTTTTGGGATACTTCCTGATTCAAAATCCCCTAAATAACTTTTTTAATTCCATTGTTCGACTAGCACTAGCTGTTTGTTGTGTTCGCTTAGTATCCTCAATCAACCTCGTATATGGGGTTAGTGCTTGTCGTGGGTCTTTCAACAATGGTCTTACATTAGAAGTTGGGGTGGGAGTGGGTGTGTAACACCCACGCATCAAATCCACATTTTCATATTTTTATTTATCATTGTGCATTAAAAATATAATTTTAGTCTCAAGCTCATCACCGTAAATAATTTTCTATTATTGGTTTCAAATAATTTACGAATTCTATTTAATCGAATTAATAGCTCGATTATCAAATAAATTATAATTATCGACTTATAGAAATTATTATAATTATTTAGTATTTTAGTTATTCGATTATTTATTTAAATTACCATTGAGCCGTTTACAAAATTAATGTCAAATTACTGTTGGGTCGACTATGAAATTATTCGGTTAATTTATTGGGTCGTTATTAATTATTTTCGATTTTTGGACTTCAAGCAAGCCCTTTAACTAAGTCCAATGTCAAGCCCAAGCCCACCAACTCTATCATTTCAAAATAAATTTTGTCTTGGTGTATAAAGAAATATCCAACCTTATCTACTACACTTCACCTTTTTTTCTACACCACATACAGCTCAACCCACATACCAACATACACTCATCTGCAAACAATAAGRAACAAACAGGTAAACAAAACAATTCATGGTTTTTCTCCAAATTCTTGATWAACCAAAACAYCCCAATCTCCATTTTTCTTATCTTCCATACCACTGRCGTTTGTAACCGCCGGCAAACCCAAGCACACCCTCAACCACCAACGCATTCACAGCCAATTTTTCGGCTGAACCACCACCCACCTTAGCCCATCACCGAATCCATCATCATCCAACTACGGCCGCTTCAAACCCCAACCCAGGCCCCTGCCGAAAAACCACGAACAAGCCACCGTTTTAGCCGTACGGCCCTACAACGTCGGCGAGTCAGGCCAAAGGCCGACGCCTTTCTCAAACCCAAAGCCCGACTCAGCCGCTACAGTCGCCGGAAAACCCTACGAGAACCAACCCGCTTGAACAACCACCGGTAGCCGCCACTTTCCAGTCTCCTCTGTCGAAACCATTCCCGTCGCAGCCGAGTCCCCAATCCACCGTCGCCAGCCTGTCCGAACAGCCACAGGCCACCAACCTTTCTCCGGCCCGTACAAGACCTGAGAGCCACTACTACCGTCGCCGGGCCACCGTCGACGAGACGAAGGAGGAGGCCGTTATGCGTTGAATCGCCGCTTGCCATTGGGCCGGTGCCATGGAGAGGAGGCCGCCGTCCAGGTGACTCTTCGCC
Organism: Phtheirospermum japonicum; assembly: GCA_014905375.1. NCBI lineage: Eukaryota > Viridiplantae > Streptophyta > Magnoliopsida > Lamiales > Orobanchaceae > Phtheirospermum > Phtheirospermum japonicum. The sequence goes on along the minus strand of BMAC01000598.1, from coordinate 750,480 downwards.
AATTGCAGGAGCCGCCGTTCGCCGAGCCGCCGCTGTGGTGGTGGAAATCGATGGGGAGGGGGGGGTTGGGCGGGGGAAAAGAAGGGAAAAGAGAGAAAAGAGAGGAACGGGCGGATGAATTAGGATTTAGGGCTGAAATCCCATCTTATACCCTAGCCTTTTTCAAAAAATTACGAATTGACCCCCAGCTTTCTAACCCTTTTCAATTGAACCCCTAGCTCACTAGAAACTCCACATTGATCCCAGCAACTTTGTTCAATGTTCAATTGACCCCAAAACTTGTCCTAGTTCAATTGAACCCCCAACTTATCCAAAACCCAATTGAACCCCAATTGATCAAAAACCCTCAATTCCGACCCTCCGACTTTCGAAACTTCGATCCAACCAAATAAAACTTAATAAATTTCAATTGAGTTCATTATTATTTATTTTAATATTATATTGTGTATTTTAAATAAATAAATATATTATATATTAATATTTAAAAATTATTTAATTAAATATATACTAATTAAGTATATTTTTCAAATGATTAGGTGACGAGGAAATCGGGACATAGGAATCAACCACGTGCATTCAATCGATTTATTTCACGACTTCATTCGAGGTAGGGACCACCGACCTGTCTTATGTTAAATTCTATGTGCTCAAATCTATGTGCAATGTTTATCATGAAATTCTATGTTTATAAATTAATATAGCCGTGGACCGCAAAAGTTGTCCGTGACCGGGGAAAAGGGTCATTGGGTTTATCCCAGCGTGCTATATCCAATGATTAAAACCAGGGGCCTTAAGTGCCTATGACCGGGGAAAAGGGTCATCGGGGAAGCCTATGACCGGGGAAAAGGGTTATAGGGGAAACCCGCCGCGTTTTAGCTGCAGTCAACTGTCTTCCAAAGTAAAATTACGAATTCTATGGTTAATTGTGCTATTTCTGAGTTTGTATAATTTTGCATGAGGTATGTCGGTGTAACTATTGAGTACGTTGAACTCATCCCAAATCAACGATGTTTTTCTTTCAGGTACAAACGAGAATATCGAGTGAATGGGAAACGAGGAAGGAAAAGGGATACGTGTTATCCGTTTTGTTTTTGTATGTTTTAAAAGAATGTGGAACTAGAGTACTTTAGCTATCGTTTTCCACTGATAGCAATTTGATTGTTATTGTTTTAAATATTCCGCTGCGTAAACTTGATCATTTTGAAATCATGAATTTTATTATGTTATTGTTATGAAATTCGACATTTATTTGTGACGCCAAGATTTCTTGAATTATTTAAAATGTAAACCTAAATCGGGGCGTTACAAAAGGTGGTATCAGAGCCTAGGTTTTGTTTGGTTCTGTAGACTCGACCCGTTTTTGAAAAAAAAAATTTAAAAATTAAATAAATAAATAAATTATAAAATAAAGATTGTATTTACTTAATGGTTTCTATTCCTCCTCGTTGAACATTCGCCGATATTCTCAAGGTACAAAATTCATTATAAGTATTTAATTGCTCATTTACCTCCATGTTATTTCATGATTGTATTCTATTGGGTGTATTGGTTGATTTTGGGTATGATTGCTCTCCAAGGAATGTAGACTTTCATTAGTTGCGACTTTTAGAGGTAGATACGGTGGGGTCATTTTGTTGATCAAACATCGCTTGTGGCGCTTAACCAAGGAAAGAACACCCAAGGAAAACTGTGAAGAGGTTTCCAAAGGGAAGGAGAAAGGGGGATACTGTGGTGGCGTGTCAACAATGTTACGACGTATATTAAGAGTTATACCTCGTAAATTAATCAAGTAAATATTTTGATGACATTAGGATATGGCGTCAAATCGAGGAAGAAGAATCGGGAATAGGGCTAATGAAGAAAGCCCAACCCAGTTTAACCAAACGACCGTTGAGGCCATGGACACGATCTTCGCCAACTTTTTCTAGTGTCTCCAAGATAACGGTTTGGGAAATAGAGGCAACAACTCAAGGGCAGTGGAACAATTCCGCCTCTACCGACCGCCCACCTTCAATGGAAGAGATGGACCTGATGCAGTGGAAGAGTGGTTCCGAGCGCTCGAAAGAATCTTTCGGATGATAGCTTGTGATGACATGCAGAAGGTCACATGCGCTACTTTCCAGCTAACCGAGGATGCTGATCACTGGTGTGAAGGCTATTGGAGGAACTGTTCAGAGGCAGAACGAGATGCTTTCACTTAGAACGAGTTCAAGACGGTGGTCATGGATAAGTTTTTCCCACGTTCCTATCGCGACCAAAAGGAGACCGAGTTCCTGAATCTCAAACAAGGGAGCTTGACGGTCACTGAGTGCGAGAGGAGGTTTAACCAGTTGAGCCGTTTCGCAACGTACCTGGTGGATACTGATTTGAAGAAATCGTTGAGGTTCAAGAGAGGTTTGAGAGCCCAACTAGCGGGTATCCTTTCAGCACAAGGTGATCTCCCGTACTCGGAAATGGTTAAAAGAGCTCAGGACGTAGAGGCAAGTCTTGGAGTGGATGAAGTGAAGCCTAAACCCACAACATTGGTGGAAAAGAGGAAGTGGGTAGGAGGAAGTTCCAACCAAAGCAAACAACAGAAAACTTGTGGTGGGAACAGACAGCAAGGAATGGACAACAAACCCACGTGCCGAAGTTGTGGCAAGAGACATTTTGGAGAATGCCTTCTGAGGCAAGGAAAGTGTTACCTTTGCCATCAGAGTGGACATACAGCGCCTTTCTGCACCGTGTTCCATCAACGGCAACAAGGCAGTGGAGTGCCAAGGATAGGACCGGCTACTAGAGGAAATGCTCGAATGTATGCCATGGCACGCAATGAGGCTGAAGAGAATCCTGGAGTTATAACATGTATGTTAACCGTCTCAGGAATTCCTGCTTTTGTGCTTTTTGATACGGGTGCTTCGCATTCTTTTGTGTCGAAGAAATTTCATAATTTAACTGAAGTTAAGAGCACTAGAGTAGAGGAACCCTTAGAAGTTGGTTTACCATCCGGGAATGTGTTGGTCACGAACTTGATGGATAAGGGAGTGAAGATCGATGTAGGAGGAAAGGATCTCGAGGCTGACTTGTATGTGATCGAAATGAGAGATTTTGACTTGATATTAGGAATGGACTGGCTCACTTAGTATCAGGCAAAGATACAATGTCAAGAAAGAGAAATAACTTTCAAACTCACTGAAGGTGAAGAGATCAAATTCTATGGAGCCAAAACCAAGACGGTGCCACAAGTAATAACAGCAATGAAGGCCATGAAGCTGTTGAAGAAAGAGAGATGTCAAGGTTTCCTGGTAAATTTGGTTAGCAATCCAGCGGTAGAGGTGACGCCGCTCGAAGTGCCCATTGTTCGAGTTTTTCAGGATGTCTTTCCGGAAGAGTTACCAGGATTACCGCCCAGTCGTCAAGTCGAGTTCACAATTGATTTGACACCAGGGGCAGCACCAATCTCAAAGGCATCTTACAGGATGGCACCGAAGGAACTACAAGAACTAAAGGCACAAATCCAAGAGTTATTGGATTTAGGTTTTGTTTGACCGAGTGTTTCATCGTGGGGAGCATCGGTCCTCTTTGTTAAGAAAAAAGATGGGTCAATGAGAATGTGTATCGATTATAGAGAACTTAATCGACTCACAATAAAGAACAAGTACCCGTTACCTCGAATCGAAGACTTATTCGATCAATTGAAAGGAGCAAGCATTTTCTCCAAGATCGACTTAAGGTCGGGGTATCATCAGTTGAAGATCAAAGAGAGTGACATTCCAAAGACTGCTTTCAGAACGAGATATGGACACTACGAGTTCGTGGTGATGCCTTTTGGGCTAAGTAATGCTCCAGCAGTGTTCATGGGTTTGATGAATAGGGTTTTCCACCCCTACTTGGATAAGTTCGTCATAGTTTTCATCGACGWCATCTTGATTTACTCGAAGAATCGAGAAGAGCATGAAGAACACTTACGAATAGTGTTGGGAACACTTTGTGAGGAGAAGTTGTATGCGAAGTTTAGTAAGTGTGAGTTRTMGATHGYCCGAGTAGTGTTCCTTGGTCATATCGTCACTGCTCAAGGGATAGAAGTGGATCCATCTAAGGTTGAAGCTATTAATAGATGGGCCACCCCCACGAATGCGAGTGAAGTTCGCAGTTTTCTGGGTCTAGCAGGCTACTATCGAAGGTTTATCGAAGGATTTTCTAAGATAGCTGTGCCGATGACTCGACTTACAAGAAAAGGGGAGAAGTTTGTTTGGAGCTTGAAGTGCGAGAAGAGTTTTCAAGAACTGAAGAAAAAGCTCACTACCGCACCCGTCTTGACAATTCCCGACCCAACGAAGGACTTCGTTATTTACAGCGATGCGTCGAAACAAGGTTTAGGTTGTGTCTTGATGCAACATGGGAAAGTAGTGGCTTATGCGTCACGACAACTAAAAACCCATGAGACGAACTACCCTACGCATGATTTAGAACTTGCAGCTGTAGTTCATGCTTTGAAGATCTGGAGACACTACTTGTATGGAGGCAAGTGTGAGATCTTTACCGACCATAAGAGCTTGAAGTATTTGTTCATTCAGAAGGAGCTGAATATGCGTCAAAGAATATGGTTGGAATTGGTTAAAGATTATGACTGCACCATTAACTACCATCCATGGAAGGCGAATGTGGTAGCCGACGCGTTGAGTCGTAAAGGAGGACCGATGAGTTTACCTTCTGAACAAGATAAGTTGGTTGAGGAGTTCGCCAAGATGAAAATCGAGATGGTGATACCTCCAAGGAACACAAAGGGGATCTTAGCTTCGTTAGTGGTGCAACCAACTTTGAGAGAAAGGATCAAGGAAATTCAAACCCAGGATGGTTTCATAAACAAAATGAAGGAGAAAGTGCGAAAAGGGACCATCAAAGGTTTTGTTTTAGCAGACGATGGAGTTTTGTTTTACGAAAGGAGGATTTGTGTTCCAAAGGACGAGGGTCTAAGGAAAGAAATTTTGGAAGAAGCCCATTGTACTCCTTACACTGCACATCCTGGTGGCACCAAGATGTATAAGGATTTAAAGACAGTGTTTTGGTGGAGGAAGCATGAGCCCAATTGGTCCAAACCCTCAATTTTGACCCTCCAACTTTCGAAAACTTCGATCCAACCAAATAAAACTTATTAAATTTCAATTGAGTCCATTATTATTTATTTTAATATTATATTTTGTATTTTAAATAAATAAATAAATATATTATATATTAATATTTTAAAAATTATTTAATTATATATATATACTAATTAAGTATATTTTTCAAATGATTAGGTGACGAGGAAATCGGGACATAGGAATCAACCACGTGCATTCAATCGATTTATTTCACGACTTCATTCGAGGTAGGGACCACTGACCTGTCTTATGTTAAATTTTATGTACTCAAATTTATGTGCTATGTGTATCATGCGATTCTATATTTCCAAAAACTAATATAGCCGTAGACCAAATGTGTCTGTGACCGGGGAAAAGGGTCATCGGGTATATCCCGGCGTGCTATAACCACGAATTAAAACCAGAGCCAAAGTGTCTAGCCAAATGGTCATCGGGGAATAGACCGGGGAAAAGGGTCATCGGGTATATCCCGGCGCGTTTTAGCTGCAGTCAACTTTTTTCTACAAAATTACGAATTCTATGATTAATTGTGCTATTTCTGAGTTTGTATGATTTTGCATTAGGTTAAGTCGGTGTAACTATTGAGTACGTTGAACTCATCCCAAATCAACGATGTTTTTCTTTCAGGTACAAACGAGAATATCGAGTGAATGGGAAACGAGGAAGGAAAAAGGATACGTCGTTATCCGTTTTGTTTAGTATGTTTTCAAAAGAATGTGGAATTAGATTTAAATCGTACTCTAGCTATCGTTTTCCACTGATAGCAATTTGATTGTTATTGTTTTAAATATTCCGCTGCGTAAACTTGATCATTTTGAAATCATGAATTTTATTATTTTATTGTTATGAAATTCGACATTTATTTGTGACG
>BMAC01000598.1:674583-735486 GCA_014905375.1 Phtheirospermum japonicum | reverse complement strand
CAAATTAAGTAAAAAAAAAATGCCAATATAGGTTACCCTTCCTTTGGTAGTAAAAACCTAAGTTTCACCTCGGAGTATTATGGTCATGAGCACTGACACCAGGATTTCCAATCTCGGCTGTCGAGCTTACTTGTTTTTATAACAATTTATTAATGCAAAGGAAATAAACAATACAAATAATATTCTATTTTAACTCCCAAAACAATAATATTTTGTGTATGTATATTACCTTCTAAGAAAAAAAGAGAACAAATGAGAAGCAATCTGAATTTATTAAATAAAAAATTACAAAAATTTGAAAACTTGAGTTGCAAATAAATTACATAGAAATTTTCCAGCAACTTTACTGTTAAAGTTTTCAACAAAATAAATAGCGGCCATTGTACTCTACTAATTAGGCATCTTATATTGTGTTTGACATGTTTTTACAAGCTTAAATTTGTGAAATAACAATCAATAATCTTGTTCTAGCACTATCTTTAAAATTCAGCTGTATGAAGAATCAACTTTCCTGTTTAATAAATCTGTATAAAAATATCATATTTAGTTCATGACTAACTTAAGGTTTGCCAACAAGAGCATTGAATCCCCAAATTTGATACGAAGAATTCAAATACCACTACACTAACTTTGCAAGTTATAACTTCAATAGGCATCCATTACACGAATTTGTTTTTGAACATGCTTTATAATTTCAACAATAATAGTTTTTACTGATATTCTTGTGAAATTCCAAATTAGCATTTCAAATTGTTGTATTCTATAACTCCAGATTTCAGCATCCTTATGTAGGGATAAACTAGGATGAGCCTCTCCTCAATCAAGTAATACCAATAGTCAACTAATCACATAAATAATTTTTACTATAGTAGAAAAATTAGTGAAGTTACCAGTAGTTATTGAAGATTCGAAATGTTGAAGAAAAAAAGAAACACAGGAACCCGACAACGAAATAAATAGAAATTAAAAGGGAAATAATGAAAAAAGTGAAAAATGGAAAAATAATGAAATCAAGGCAACAAGTTGAACAAAAATCCAATGTAATCAGCAAGAAAAAGGGATATAGTCCTAACATCACAATTATAATATATGGGTTCAAAAATTCTTGATTTTGACCATAATCTAAAACAAACATAATATAATAGTAGTAATTCTTTTGCTTACCAGATTCATAAGAGAACATTTTTTCCTCTTAAATGTTTGATTCAGGTAACAAAGGATGAATTCATCGAACTCGCCTGCCAATCGGGCAAATTCGACGGAGCCAGCTTGGAATTCCAGAGGTGCATCCTCCAAACCTCCGGCATCGACGACGAGACCTACGTCCCCAAATCCATCGGCTCGCCGGGAAACACCGCCACCATGGAAGAAGGACGCGCCGAAGCCTCCGGCCGTGATATTCGGCGCCCTGGACGAGCTCTTCGAGAAATCCCACGTCCGGCCAAAGGACGGCGGCGTCCTCATCCTCAAACTGCAGCCTCTTCAACCCGACGCCGTCCGCCATTTCTATTTTGGCATAGAACATAGCTATGCCTGATGAAGTGAAGCTTGATAAGTTTTACAGCAATATAAGAAAGGGAGCAGAAAAAGAATAAAGAAAGAAAGGAAACTATTTATAGTACACATTTCTCACTTCTTATATTTCATACTTTATACTGTATTTGGTTCTMAATTTTCTTTCATATCCTGGAGTCCATTCATGTTGATATTAGAACTAAAATKTCTTCTATTYTAGATTCTAAACATAGGTATCTTCATAAASATGTTTTACGGCCTTGGGTGATTATGTGCTAATGAACCTACATAAGTTGTTAGCTGTATTTATGAGCTAGAGTTGAACTATGGTGTTTAGTTGTGGAAGTAAGACCCAAAGAAAACATAAATTGGTGCCTGCCTGGCTGAAGGGCGTTTTGTCCGCATCTTATGTTGAAACAAAATATTATAATTGGATTACTAATGTTAGGGCCTCTGGAGGGCCCTGTGTAACCATCTAAATTCTCTGTYTCTTCAGAGATTTGATTTATATGCAGCTTCAGTCATCCCATGAATACAAACTACTGTATCATAGATTGTTTAATGCTAGCATTTTCTTTTTCAGTATGAGTACTTTATAATGAAAACAAGTTTGATTGATCTTATCATTGGTCTCATATATGTAATACAAATTAATGCAGATATATTTTTCACTTGCAGCTTTTGTTATTTGGAGGGGCTCACACGTGCCTTGACAGGCCGCCTCACAAGAAAGAGCTGATTGGAGCGGTCGTCGAACACGAGGTACTTCTGTAGCATGAAGTACGATGGATCCCTGTACCCGTATCGGTATTCGTGGTCGTTGTTAATATAGTCGACCGTCACCCCTTCAATAAAGCACGACGACACCATAATCGGTTCCCAAGGGTACTCGAGGTCCCAGGCCTGCAAATGGTTGTAGTTTGTGATGCAGAAGAAAAGCTTGTGTGTTGTGGAGTAGACAAGATTGTGGTAACATGTTCCTTGTTGGTCGTCCCTGAATTCATCATTATAGCTCTCGTCGAACTCCTCGTCTTCTTTCTTGTGCTTCAGTGCGTTAATAAGAGTCCAGCGGGGACCTTCTCCTTTGTTTTTGCTTTCGGTTATGTCAGTTGATAAGCAGAAAGCGAGTCTGTTGGGAAGACGGTCATCGGGGCCACGGAAAGACATCAAGGCAAGGCACTGTTTGTCAGAGGACGGAGAGCATGAGAGTATGAGCTTTGACACGGCAATACAGCCTTGAGCATCGGCGAGTAAGGTGTGAAGAGGGGGAAGGTTTATGTGCTGAAGAGTGAAGGGATTGGAGAGGAAAAGATTGTTGGTGTGGGGATTGAATAAGGCTAACCAGCCATGTGAGGAGCCTACGATTTTGATTTCGCCTGACTCTGACTCTGACTCTTGTTCGCTTTTGTTGAGGGTCTCCACACGGTGCTGTGACAGGTTGTACAAAGAAGCACCATCCATCCGGAGCCCTTTATTATATATAGATTATAGAGTAGGCCCTGTAAGTCGACCCATTTTCCTTTCCTTTCAAAGAGGACGGGCCCATTTAGCCTCATCAGATTATGCTTTTCCTTTTCCTTTTTTTTCTTTTTTTTCCTTATTTTTCAAGCATGCACACTATGATTTAATATATTTTCTTTTATTATATTTAATCTTCTGCTTTATTTTATCTAACCTAACTGAACTTTTTATTATTTTTAAAGTTTTTTTTTCCTTTTTATTTCCTCTCATATTTTGGTGCACCTGCTTTCTTTTCTTTTTTTTTAAATTTTTTACTACTTTCTAGAAGGTAGTTTTCAAAAACCGACGTAAAATGTTTGTTCTGGAAAGCAGACTTTCTAGAAGGTATTTTTAAAAACCGCCGTAAAAATGCTGCATTCTACGGCAGTTCCAAAACCGCCGTAAAAACGCTGCATTCTACGGTGGTTCAAAAACCGACGTTAAATGTCTTCCAGAACCGCCGTTAAATCCCACTTTTTGACGGCGGTTTTGAAAAACCGCCGTAAAATTTAACGGCGGTCGATACAAAGGCGGTTCAAAAACCGCCGTTAAAAAGGTAAAAAAACCGCCGTCGTTTAACTGTTTTGTAGTAGTGAAGGTCCACCGACCTTCTGCAACGCCTTGCTGGTGTGTAGCACGGCTGACCTTGCGCACCTGCTCCTCCTGCTTCTGGATGTGTTACTTGGATTCTTTGGCCGCTCTGTCGCCTCATATTTCACACTCTCCACCTGGCTTTTTAGGAGGTTTATCTCCTCTTCGCGAGCCTAGTTCTTGACGAGCTTTGTCCAGGTCACCCTGTGTCAGTGACAATTGTTGGATTTGTTGTCCTGAGTGGAGGTTTAGCTCGTCGCAAGTTTTTTGGAGGTCTCTCTCGGTGGATCGAGCCAACAACTGAGTGGACAGTATGGAGTACAGAGTGTCCATCTGTAAATAATAAAATAACTAAAGAGGGATTAGCGAGGGGATGGTGGGATATTTTTTTAAGGACAGCCAAGTTTGAGAAGGTTGAGTTACCTGAGTCAGCGTGCGTTCTTAGAGGAGTGCTTTTATCTTGGACGCATCCTCACAGCTTTCCACTTATTTTTCCAAGCTCGGAGAGGTGAATGTGGTACCACCATAGGTTTTGCGGAGGCGTAGGCATTTTGGTTCTTGTTTGGGAGAGGTTCGCGTGGTTCTCTTCCCTTTTGAAATAATCGCTGAGAGTGGTAAGCGTTCTTCAGCATCAACGATCTCATCGCGGTTATCAGGCGCGATCTCCACTGCCTCGTCTACATTAAGTATAGAAGGTCACAACGCCGACGTGGTTGTGAGGCTAGTGTCAGTAATCACGGTGGCACCTTCTAAGCTTGATAATACGCAGGTGCTGATAAATGCATCTGTAATAATGGGGTACCGTGTTACAATCAAGGTATGATTGTTATAAATGGTGAGAAGTGTTATAACTTAGAAGACCTACCGAGCTCTGATCTGGTCAAGTCCAAGTCCTGGGCAATAGTTCGTGAATCAAGACCTACAAAAGAAAATATCTTTTCCCACCTGGTGAGTTGGATTACGTCGAATGGACGCTTGCTCCATTCAACAAGCTGGTCATTATATTTCTGGTAGAGCATCGGTCGTGATTTGGAGGTAGGAGGGTTGTCTTATTTTGGGGTATGATACTGCAGGTCGGTGTCGAAAGGCCAGTCTTCGGTGTTGTGAATAAAAAAGAGATCTTTCCGCCAGTCGGGCACTTTTGATGAAGGATTCACTAAGAAGCGAGGTTTCCCGAGGCGAGATGAGAAATAGAAAGAATTTTCCTGGTGTTTCACTTGGAAGTAGAAATGGAAGAAGCTTGGGTCGGGCAGGATATGGTAGTACTCATATAAGATCACGCATCCTGCCATGAACCTTATGGAATTGGGGGTTAGATGGAGGATAGGGATTTTGAATTTATTGGCGGTGGACATGAAAAACCAATGAGCAGGAAACCTTAAACCTGCTTTTAGGTATACATCGAATTTACGGCGGTTTTTTAAAACCGCCATAAAAAAGTCAAAATTAACGGCGGTTCTGGAAGACATTTAACAGCGGTTTTGAAACCGTCGTAGAATCCAGGGTTTTTACAGCGGTTGTTGAGAAATACCTTCTAGAAAGTCTGTTTTCCAGAACAGACAATTTACGACGGTTATGGAAAATACCTTCTAGAAAGTAGTAAAAAAAAAGAAATGAAAATACAAATTAAATACAAATACAATTATAAAAAACTAATAAGATGATGAAAATGTAGATTTCCAGCTTACATTGAAACTTTTATTTTCCATTGATCCATAAGAATAAAATAAACACCTTTTAGTAATATAAGAAAAAGATAATCACACACATAAAAAAAGCACGTCCCAACATCAGTCAGCACCGCAACCCAAACGAGCGGATAACCAGCCACGGCCAATCCTAAAATAGCAACCTTGGTCAAAAAAGATGCTATTAAGTTCTCGATAAATTTGCGTTGAACGTTCTTTGCGATGCGAGGGAGTTTTCGTCAGATCCATCGACTAGCAAGCAAGTTACTCAAGAATCAAGCAAGGTAGAAAAGACCGACAAATTGAGAGAAATCAGCAACCCTTTTGAGTACTAGAAGGAATAATTTCCAGATATTCCACTCCAATCTCTCACCAACGTAATGTCAAGGGAAAAGGCACGCTCGCTCAAGGATTTGAAGCCCGCATAAAAATTATTATTTATTTTCGTTTTGTTTTGGATTAATCTGTTTGTTATAGTCCATCAAAGCTAAAATTACTAAACAGCTACGTCAACACGATCCCTCGCTGCTGGATTTGACATTGAATTATTCAGATGATTATTGATCCTAATTCTTGATTTCTTATTAAAACGACCCTTTCGAAGCCAAATTACTAAACATTGTTGATCTTGCAAAATAAATCGATATAGGTTTAGGAAAATTAAGTACTATACAAAATCAATAAAACTGGAAAAACCTACAGTTCAATAAATCAAGCAACTATAAAATCGGAATATTGTGCAATTCATATGGAAACTAATTAAATTATTGAATTGGGAATAAGAATCAAGTTTAAGAGATATAACATAAATTTCTCTCGATCTGAAACATGAAATGTTCACATATAATCAACCAAAATTACTAAAACCCATTGATCAACAAATCAAACGATCATAAAACTCAGCGAAAGAAAATTGTGCATTATGTATAGAGTTAACCAATTTAATCGATCTGGTAATAAGAGTTGCTGCTGAGAAGAAATTAATCTGCAGACAAGCTGCAAACGCTCCCAGACAAGCCGCAGACACTCAGAAATTCCTCATCCCACTCCACCACCAAAACGCCACCGTTTTGCCTATCATCACCATCACTAACCCTCTTCACAGTCTCCTCCCTAGTACAGTTCCTCTTCACAGTCCTCCTGAACGAGCCCAATGAAATCTTGGGTCCCTTCCACCTGATCTCCACCGCGAGTGCACCATTGTCCTTCTGTGCACCCTCAGGCACCCAATCGCCACATTCGAGCCTCTTCACGGCCAGTTTGACCTTGTATTTTCTCGAAATCAGAGGCGGCCATGGCCTCCACCTCATTATCTTCACCACCATCTCGTCGCTCTTTCAATAACCAGCAATAATTAATCATTTTTTCGAGAGGATTTGAAGAAATTACGTATTGTGAACTAGGGCGCGTGAGTGAAGAAAAGAGGGGAAAAATGACGAAGAGGGAAAGAAGAAGGAAGGGGGTCGGTCAATACATTTGTTTTGAATGGACGGTGGAGATAAGTAGATCAACGAGCACCAGGATCCATGACGTGGCTTTGGATATTGTGATTTCTATTTTCATTTAATATATACATTCTACGTCTGTTTTAAAAAAACCGCCGTAAAAACTCCAACATTCTACGGCGGTTATTCATAAACCGCCGTTAAATTCAGCTGCCTCTAGTTTTTTACGTCGGTTCTCAAAGAACTGCCGTAGAATGTTGAAGTGTTTACGGCGGTTTTTTTAAAACCGCCGTAGAATGTAGGATTCTACGGCGGTTTCCAGAAAATCGCCGTTAACAGATTGATTTAACATCGGTTTTTGGATAACCGCCGTTAAAACATACATTTAACGGCGATTTTCTGGAAAACCGCCGTAAAAACAAATTTAAAGGCGGTTTTTCCAGAACCGCCATTAATAAGGCGCCTTAGTTTCCCATTTCTGCAGTAGTGTTGGTTGGACAATGGTGGCAGTACTAGGGAGATGAAAGGTTATTTTGAATTCTTCAAACTTCTCTCGGTCTGGGAGCAACCATTTATTATCTTTAACTATCCTAGTGACCTGGGGTAGAGGGAGCAGGTCGGCAATGACAGACAAAGATACTATTGTTATCGAGTTCTCTAGGAAGTGGCTGGATTGAATTGGGGAGGGTACATTCGGTATGGAGAGCGGAAGGCCCTCTAGGATGTTTTCAGTTTCAGGTTGGGTTGGAGAAGGATCTTTAGTTATATTTTCTAATAAGGCTTGGGCTTCAGTATAAGCCCTAGTTTGGGCCTCGAGTTCGGGCCAACTGACGTCACCCTCGGGATCATCGTATAGGCTCAGCTCTGGTGAAGGATTTGTCTTCGTCTTCTTTTTAAAATGAAGGGGTTTCCGATGGGATCTGAATCGGGAAAAAGGTCTGGGTTTTGAGAATTAGGGTTGGAAGATGCTGAATTAGCCATTAATCAAGAATAAATGGAAGAGAGAAGCAGGAGATACAATAATATTCAGCAGATGCATTAAATATATAGTTAAATCAAAATTAACTGCAGATATGGAAAAATTTAGGGGACTTACCCATTTTCATTGTTATTGATTTCGGAGATGGACGATTAAGGTGTTGTTAATTTTTGGAATCTGGAGAGAGCACGAGCTTTTTTATAGAATAAAAATGGCGCTGTTTACTTGTGTTTTTGGCCAAAGTGACGAGTGGGTGGAAGTGAAAAGGTTTTGTATGTTTTGCGCGGCGTGAAAAGCTGAAATTACAGATTGGAGCGGGAAGTTGGTAAGGTTTTTTAGGAATATTTTGGGCCTTTTGTTATGGCCCCCCGATATTTAATATATTACAAAAATATGGCGAGGTGACACGTGTCCAACATGCTGTCATGATGCATTTAATGAATCTTTAAAGGGACGTGATGGGTGAAGGGAAGCGTGTCTTGACTTTATGAACATTCATGATCGTATTTCCTTGGATTGTTGTGCCTTATTACGAATATAGGTTGCAAATGGATGGTTTTATGGTTTCAGGCCGGTGGGTGTATTAGGACGACGAATATGGGATATGGGGACTCATAAAGCGAACTCTTCTTCTGGGAGGAGCATTCTTTCTAGGGCTGAGCGAGCTGACCTTTTGGAGGTCGCGATTTTATGTGGCAAGCTTTTATGGGATGACCTTTGCTATGGCCTAGTATGGCGAGCTGGGTTATCCTGAATTCTGGTATGGTAAGTTGGCAGGGCAATTTATTTATGGTTAATGTGTAAATTTTTATTGTGGTTTATGGTGGTGCGTTCTTTTAACCTTTTTTGCATATTCTACCTGATTTTGTACCTTAATCAGCCAGAATTTAGGGGATTAGCTGATACGATACTAAATATTCATGTAAGATATATGCCGGTATTTATGGAAAGCGACCTAATTTCTCCGAAGAAGCATTTCTTCTAAGAGGTGGGCGAGCTGGTTTATAGAGAAGCGACCTGAAGTATGAGGGTGAGCTCTCATATAGGGTCGCGACCTCTTATGATTTTATTGGTTTGGCATTATCTGGTAGCTCGGTAATGGGCTTTGTAAATATTAGGCCTGAATGGGCTAATATGGATGGTATTGTGGGGTCCTGGCGGACTGTATTGAAAGAATTACAGGCCCAAGCCTATTCTGGTAATTTAAGTGAGAGATTCATTATTTATGGGAACTTAGCATACAGGAGAAATCCTAAATCTAATTCGATCATGGTATTTATGAAATTATAGTGGGAGAAGGTGGCCCTAACTTTGGGAACACTTCTCTTGCCTATATAAAAGGGGTGCATGCCTCTCTTTATTTTAAGTTGTTTTATCACGATTTGGGCACTCGAAATATCTCTCGCACTATCTGACTTAAGCATTGGAGGACCTTCGTCGGGGCCGTCCACTGCCTTGGCTGAAGATTTTGTTTAGCAGGATCGATCAGGTCGACAGGAGGTTTTTTGGAGACCAATGTTATTCATCACTATTCAGGTTTCTGATCTCTGATTTGAGGTTAGTACCCCCTATTCTTGGTAACCAATCTTTTTGGTTTTATCACCCGCCACCGACGATCACCGTCTCCAGCCCTCACTTCCTCGTTGCAACATATTTGAAGATAATTGATTTATATTTTAAATTTTAAAATTTAATTAAATTAGGGTTTCAAAATCTTTGAATTAAGAAGGGCTTTAATGATGTGAGCTTTTTATTCACCCCCATTGCTGCTTTTCTTTTGGAACCTCTATATTCAGTATTAAAACAAGAAAATGATCCATGCACACCAAGGAAAAAATCAAAACAATAAATAAATTATATAATTTGTAAAAATGAAGTTAATCTAATCGTGTAAATGTAAAAATATGCGTAGTTTGTTGTCTCTGTTTTAATGATTAAATAAAAATTTACTTAGATATAATTTTGATTAGTGTTTCTTATATAGATTTTCGTAATTTAAGAGAAAACTTGTTTGATTGTGGTTTTTAAAGAGATTTGTTTGTTTGTATTTTCAAAATCCTAAATTGTGTATTAAAAATAAATGGAAACTAAACAAGATTGTTCTCATTAAAAACTTCACCAAACAAATATAAATTTATTTTACATTATAGTTGGCAAATGGAATTTGACATTTGTGGGTCTGGAGTAACTGAAATTCGTTTAAACTGGATTAGGATTAAATTGGGGTTAATTACTTAATTAGAATTAAATTATGGATGAAGTACCTAATCCGGATAAAATTACTAAAATATGAGTTTATTACATAATTATGATTAAGTATGTAATTATGATTCCATTAGCCATAACTACCTAACTAGGATTGAATTAGGGGATAAATACATAATTATTATTCAACTAGGGTTGGATTTAGCAATAATTGCATAATTAGGGTACAATTTAGGAATAATTCTATAATTAGGGTTTAATTTTAGAATAATTACATAATCAGGGTTAAATTTAAGAATAAATTTAGAATTAGGGTTCAATTCAGGAATAATTTAGAACAACTTGTTTAATTTAGGAATAATTGCATAATCAGGGTTCAAATTATCTTTTAAAGTGTATGCGATGGTGGTTTTTAAATGCTGTGGTGATCGTTTATGTTAATTTAACAGATGTTATGGTTTGGTTGTGATTGATTGATGTTGTGATTGGTGTGGGAAGACTTTGGTGATGACGTGGTGTACGGCGCCGGCCGGGAGGTTTCGTCCCTCCAATAACGGTTTTCAAAATTATTTATAAAAATGATGGTTTTCAAAATATTTTAAATTGTTCATGTTGGTGGGTTTGAAATACTGTGGTGATCGGTACATGCATGTTGTGTTTCACATTTATGTTATTTTGTAGATATTATTTACATTATGTGATTTACTGATTGATGTATACGTCTGTTACGACGTTATTTACGGCGCCGACCGAGGAGGTCTCGTCCCTCCAATAACGGGGTTTAAAATAGTTTCGATACAAAATACAATCTTTCTATCTAGACTCAAACAATATACCTTAGACTCGTTTGGGATTTAGTATCGAATAGAGAATTCGAACTAAATCCCGAATTGTCCACTTCTTTGGACAATTTGAGGGCGTGATTGTATATATATATATATATATATATATATATATATATATTATTGATTATTAAATTTTGGTTCAGTATTTCTCTTTTGTTCTCGGGTGCACTACAATATATGTGTACTTAGAGAACTAAAGGGAGATGCTGCCAAAAATTTTAGTTAACAAAAATTCATATACTAAGATGTTGTATTACTTTTATGTTTGGATTTATTAGGACGTTTGATATATAATATATACTGGTATTTGGTAAAATGCTCGTATTATCTGATAATCTTATCAGATGCCGAGAGGTCGTGGATCCAGCAGCCTAGGTCGATCGAATATGGGGTCGGGTAATCATTTACTTGATTTCGATGACGATTACGTCGGCATTGGTATTGATCATTCAACGTCGACCGCAGATACCAGCACACCGACACCAACACCGTCCGATGCGGGTACATCACGATGGCAGTTGGTCCCACCACGGAGGGGTGGAGTTCTTGTTTATATCGCCGGGAGAGGGAAGTAAGTAATTTAAAATTTTAATCATCGTTATTATTATTTGTAGACACAAGATCAATTACAGGCTAAATAGCAGACAGACCAAGCTGATCACCATACTTCGGCAAATTATGGAGAAGGACCTCCATCCCGCCGGTTGGTGCTATAAGGCAGTACCTGACAAGACTCATCAATTCTGGTGGGACATATTTCAGGTAATTATTATGTCCATATTTATTAATTTGTACTGTGGAACTTGAGAATCATGTATCAATTGAATTATATTTATTATTTTATTTTGTAGGATATTTGTTATTGGGACACGGAGGTGTATACTGTGAAGTAGATACAGGATACATTTTACGCAATGATAGCGGACAAGTATGGGAAGCGGCTGAATGAGAATAAGCAGTATCAATATTCGCATGGTGGTCAGCTATCGACATGCGTTACCGAGGAGGTCTGGAGGTAAATGATTTTATTATATATTTTCTTATTAAATTAGAATTTTTTATTTATTATAGATAATTTATATCACCTTAATTATATATCATGCATTTCAACTAGGGCTTGGAAGGTTGAGTGGGATAAGCCCGAGAACAAGAAGAAATTCAAGCAGTGTAACCGGAACAGGAGGAGCGAGCTTGCTGGTCCGGGTATTGAGATGTCAAAGCATAGGAGAGAGGGGGGGTCTAGATCTGCGATCGAATATGCTCTGGATATATTAAGTAATTTTAGAATATAACATATTATTATTATTATTTTTATTTATAATGTTAATTATTTGAAAATTTTATTTGAATACAAGAGCGGGAGACGGGTGAGCCGGCCGTCGCGTACGATGTTTTTGTACGTACGCACAGGAAGGATGATGTCACGTGGATCGATGCGAGATCCAGTACTACTAATATGAGTCTCTTTCTTATTTTTAACTTGTTCTTTGGTTTTATGTAGGATTTACTAACGATTTGTATTTCAGGAGGAGTACGACCGATATCTGGAGGAGGTACGTGTGTCTTCCAGGATCCGAATAATGAGGTTGACCCTGACCGTGTTTTTTTCGATGTCATCGGGTCGAGCAAGGGCCGAGTCTACGGCACCGACTCGTTCGGGAAGGTGGTGGCTGCAGCGAAGGGTTTATGAAGCTCTTCTTCTTCCTCCTCCTCCCAGCATGATAGGAACCATGTGAGACAGCTCGAGGCGCAGAAGGAGGAGTTAGAGGCCACGAGATGAGCTCAGGAAGCGCAGAGGGAGGAGCTCCAAGAGATCGAGCAGCGATACACCGAGTCTGAGAAACTACGTGAGGAACAGCATCGGCAACAGGAGGCATTTCAGGCGCAGATGAACGCCCAGATGGCCGACCTTTATGCTCGTTTCCAACAGTACTCCCCGCCACAACCTCCCCTGTCATAGGACAGTTTTGTATTTTTATAAACTTTGTTACTAAACACTTTTATCGAACAAATGTAATAATTGTGAATTTCCAAATATTTTTATAATAATTGATTTATTCATTTGTCTATTCATTAATATTCTTTTTTGAAAATTTTGGGGAATTTTAAAAAATAAACAGGAATTAAAATTAATATTTAAAAATAATTTTATTAAAAAAAGGGAAAAAACTGAAGGGACTGTAACCCTCAAAAAAATCGAGGGGATAATACCCCTCGGAAAAATCGAGGGCAATAATTCGCTCGATTTGTTTTATTTTTTTTATATTCGCCCTCGGAAAACCAAGGGGAGAAAACCCTTGGAAAACCGTGGGGAATATAACCCTCAGATTTTTTCGAGGGCATATATTTCCAGAGAAAGGGGATTTACCGAAGGAAAAAACCCTCGGTCTTCCCCTCGAAAAAAATCGCCGAGGTCCACTTTCCCCTCGGAAAAGTTTACCGAGGAGGGTCTTACCGAGGGGATATTTCCCTCGATAAACTATTTACCGAGGGCTTTTTGGCATTACCGAGGGCTTTTCCCCTCGGTAAACTGCTGTTTTTTTGTAGTCGCCTAGCTCACTGGGTGATGGACTCGTACTTTTTCGTACTTCTATCTTTATTTATCTTTATCATGGGCTTACGCTTCTTTAGGTCGGCGATGGACTCGTACTTTGTGCACTTTTCACAAACTATGGGCTGATACTTATTTAGATCAGCGATGAATAAAGGGTATTATTATGGCGTTCTATGAGTATTCTTTTGATTTTTATGGGTATGGATATGACTCGACGCTATTATTAGGTTGATAATGGATTTTATGGATATGGCAATGGATGGCTTTATGTGAGAATATTCTAGGATGTTTAGAAGGGGGCTTGTTTGATTTACATATTTTCGTTCAGTTTATGCGTATGTTTGACTTCCATACTATTTTATTGTTTGATTTTGTGTAAAGAACATGTTTGATTTACATGTTCTTGACACTTTTTTTTATGCGTATGTTGGATTTACAAACCTTTTACTGTGATGAGCATGCTCTTTGCGAACTATATGCTATTAATTCTGGCTGATTGACTTTGCGACTTATGCGGGAAATAAATTTAATTTACATCTTCTTCTTTAAATTATGCGAGGGCTAATGGTTATTCTGCTCGCAGCACAAAGACTTGGGGGACTTGACATTTTGATAGTAGTTGTTCTACTTGGTTGCATCAACCTGGGGAGACTAGATTTCGTGGTATCATGTAATGAGTTGTGCACAACGAAGTTCATCAATAAAGGTGATCATCCAACAAGGATAATTTATAAAATATAATAAATTCGTTCATACATGATAGTTCAAAATCTTGAAGGAGCAGGAATCTTATTACAAAACAGAAAGCTTGGGAATTACGAAGGGGTACAATCAAAAACTAACTCATCAAGGGGGGCATCAAGCTCGTCGGCGAGCCCAGCTCTCGGGATGTCCGGGCCTGTGCAAGTGGACCACCAATCAACATGGAGGGGCTGATTCTCATCACCACACCAAAATGTGAAGGCAGGTAGATCTTCTTGTAACTTGGCCACATCCAATTGCGAGCTGAGCCTTGACCCGCTCGACAGTGATGTGGAACCACGCCTGAGCCCCTCTCCCCACCTTCTTCAGAAAGGTCGTCGTGTGCTGATAAGTATCAATCATCTGGGTCCTATATGTTTTCAGATATTTCTTACCCACCTCATTGTTCAGAAACGTGCAACGACCCTCAGCTACCCCTTCAGTTCTTCCTTCCGCTTTTCCCTCAGCGATCCCTTGCTAATGGGCTGTGCGAGCTATCTCCTGTATCTGCCTATCTTTTTCTCGCAGGAGTCCTTCTAGCTCTAGTATCCACCCTCCCAGTCGAGTAGCTTCAACTCTTAATGTTTCCAGTTGGCTGTTGGCAACAATTAGCTCCTCTCCCCGGATCGCTAGTTGGCGACGAGCCTCGTCCAGTTCTCCTTGCGTCAAGGATAGTTGTTGTGTTTGTTTCTCGGCTTGCGCCGTCAACTCGTCGCACATCTTTTTAACTCATTCCCAGGGATCGCTGACAGCAAGTGGTTCGGCAAAGAGTCCATCCGATGTTGCAGCTATATTATGACAAACAAAGTGAATATGGCGTTTGTTAAAGTATGAAGGAATACAGTATTTCATGTGTGATAAGATTTTGAGTAGGTAAAAAACCTGGGTCCACATTTATTTTTGGAGAGAGATTCAATCTGGTCGGTATCCTGACATTGTGCAAGGCCCTTATCTAGATTCGGGGGACTCGAGGTGGACGCCTTTTAAGTGCGGCGACGTTTTAGGGCATGGGTGAGCGCTGCGTTGGAGTTTGCTCGTGAGATGGTCTCTTCTTTTTTCCTTTGTCCAGCACGGTTCGAAGTGGGATTTGATCCTCCGTATCCGCAGGCTCCTCTGGCTCATCCCTCGCAGCTAATGCGAGCTCCACCTCTACACAACATCAATAGTAGGAGTTGTGCCCTCGGAGTTCACAGCAGGACTCAAGTCAGGTTGAATTGTGGCCCCTCCTTTCGAGCTGGAGGACTTGCAATAAAAAATAATTCTCTCTGAAAAAAAATAAGGTGTGTTATTATCCATTTTGATACAGGGTCATAATTAAATGGATTTATGATATATTAGGACCTACCGAATTCTGATCTTGTTACTTCCAGACGTCATTGGCTAAGACCTACAAAGAATGATACTCTTTCCGAATCTGTGAGTCTCGTTACATTGTAGGGGCATTTGCTCCACTTGGAGAGCAAGTCAACATATTTTTGGTAGAGGGAAGGTTGTTTTTTGTGAGAGGGTGATTCCTCTTGGGTTAGGTTCGCCTCTTTCCATTCGGTAAGGAACAGCCATGATTCAGCATAATAAAGAAAAAAGAACCTCGATCGCCATTTATGGACTTTAGATGATGGTTTCACTAAGAAGCGCATCTCTTGACGCGAAGAAAGGTAGAAGGAGCCTTTCTGCTTTTTTATTTGGAAACAAAAATGGAAAAAATTTACATCTAGTTTTACATTTTAATATGTACACAAGATTATGTACCCAAATATGAACCTAAGGGAGTTGGGGGTCATTTTCCAAAGGGCGACCCTATACTTCTCAGATATAGCAATCAAGAACCAATTCATGGGAAATCTGAACCCCTCTCTTAGGTGTTCGTCAAAAAGGGTGATGTGGTTGGGAGGAGGATGATACGGGTCGATTTTTCTGGCTTCAGGGAAGACTGGTTTAGCAGTTTCTGGGAGGTTGAGATTCTTTATGAATTCCTCAAGATTACTCCGGTCAGGGAGTATCCAAAGGTTTTCCGCTGCTATTCTGCTAGCTCTCGGGAGAGAAGACAGGTCGGCATGAGGTGACGGTGGTACCATAGTTACCGGATTAAGAAGGAAGAAAATCGGGTTGAGAGGTTGAAGGCATTTCTGATGGGGTTAAGGGGATGCCTTCCGGAATATTTTCAGTCGAGGCTCTGTTTTGAGTGTCAAGCTCGGACCAGGAAGGGCTTCCCATCGATTCGTCAACCAAGCCAGGCTTGGGAGTGTCTCTTTACCTACTTCGGTATTTGAGAGGAATCTCTACTGACTCCGTCTCAGATGATATATCTTGCGGGGGTGAGTTAAGGTTTTGAGAATCAGAGGCAGATGAAGCTAAGTTTGTCATATGATTACAACATTTATATAATGGAAAGGGAAGAAAAAAGAAAAATATATACTCATCAAATAACAATTTACAAGAAAAGGGAATAATTAGTATTAGGACCATGAATTAAGGGGACTTAATTATCATGATGGATTTTGGTGCGCTGGATTTCTCGCGCTTGGTGATGCTTGTAATTTTTGCTGCGAGCTTTGGAGGTATCTTTGCAGAAAAAATGGCGGAGATTTGTTTTGTTCTCTTGAAATGAGGAAAGATGAAGGTGAAAGATGTTTTTATGTATAGAACGGCGTAAAAGTTGAAAGGACGGAAGCGTTTTTCGATCGGCGGAAAAAGTTGATAGGGTTTATTGTGGTCCTTTCATTTTTGGACCACAGAATTAAATATATTACGAGGTAATGGGCTAGCGACGCGTGTCCGACACTTTACAGAGCGCATTTAATGTTCTTAAATTGGAGGTGATGGCTGATGGTTTCGCGCTTTTACCAATAGGAATGACGATTCGACTTCTGGGGTTAACTCATGATTACATTCAACTTGGTTTCCTACCTCAACCAAGTAGAATGTGGGGGACTAGTTGATACGACATCAAATGTTCACGTCGATAAACATGCAGGTATTATACGAATTTAGTAGGCGACCTTTTCTCTAGAAGGTGCAATCCTACTGGGAGGTAAGCGAGCTGTTTTGGAGATCGGCGACCTCTCGTATGAGAATGGCGAGGTCTTATGTGAGGTGGCAGGCCCTTATGATATAAGCGATATTAAGACAGCTCGGCACTGAGTGATAGCTCGGTGCTGGGAGCTGTATTTCACGATTTAACATGGTTTTGCGCCCTGTTGGGCTAATATGGATCATTTTATGGGGTCCCGACGGATTAAGAATATGGACATGGTTATTGTCCCATGGCTATTATGGTAATTTAGCGAGAGTTCTCACATCTATAGAAACTTAGCATACAGGAGATATTCGAATTTTAAGTCGGTTGCTATTTATGATATTATATATTTAATAGGAGAAGGGAAACCTATATTGGGAACGCTTCTCTTATTTATATAAAGAAGACTCAAACCTCATTCTTCTCTCTCTAAGTTATTTTATTCTACGTTCAAACTTTCGCATAACTCTCCCAAACACTTTCTGACTTAAGTATCGGAGGGCCTACGTCAGGGCTGTCCACCGACTGGCTCGGGTTTTGTTTGGCAGGAAGGATCGAATAGTTCGTCAGGAGCCTTCTGGAGGTCTATCAGGTCGCTGATTACATATTTGAGATAAGTAACTTCTATTCTTATAACACCAATCTTTTTGGTCGCATCAATCAAATATCAAAAACTTTATCTTGCATTATAATTGAATAAATAAACAAATAAGAAATGTATATCTGCAAACAATACTATCAATTCGGCAAAAATGTTCAATTAATTGGTCCTATATTTATAAATGTGCTGCGATATTAATCTTGCAACTTTGAAATTGGTAGTTTTAATTATGACAATTTTGTAAGACAGCAACAAGAACAAATTTTATCATGTAATCACCTACTAAACACGGTTCGATAGTAAATGAATACTGAAATAACTCCTAGGACCAAATTTGACAACTTTTTTCATACTAGATCCTATATTAATCTCCTGCTCGATTCATATTTGAATAAATGTTTTATTTATAAAATGATATCACAATAGTAAATATGGTATTTATGTAAATTAATGAAACATGGTATGAAATAGAAAAATTTATACCCACGGTAAAACACCCCCTCTCAATTAATTCGTGAAATTCATTTTGCATTACTAATTGCTCCCTACCTATTCATTTTAAATATTATACAAAAAAATAAAAGTCGTCCTTTTTTTTTTTCTGTGTTCACACTGGCACATTATTCTACAACCCACTATCTTAACAAAGTCTATATAAATTGACCCCATTACTAAAACTCATCTCCATCTCTCAATCCCAATTACTACTAGCCACCAAACAGTGAGTTATGAGAAAATGTCTAAAGCGAAGATTATTTTCGTCGTAGCACTCCTATTCTTCTCTTTATGCTCTGCCGCTCGTCCCGGCCCGACCGTTGGAGATAAGGTGGAAGCAAAAAATGAGGTTTGTCATCCTCGAATCTGCTGAGTTTTTTTTTGTTTTTTTAATCCTCCATTATTCTTTGGTGTAATAGTACCTTGTTTGGATTTGGATTAATTTTTTAGAAAATTTTGTTTGTATAATTTAACAGGTTAAGGTTGACAAAGCCCAATTAATTAATGAAAGCTGCCAAGGAATTGGAGAAGATGAGTGTTTGATGAGAAGGACCTTGACTGCTCATCTTGATTACATTTATACACAAAAGCAAAAGCCATAGAAAGTATCAGCAAGTATAATCTTTTCACCTAAATATTATGAACCGTAAGCTTGTACTAGTAACTAGCATATATATTATTATTTAAGACTTGGAAGCTAAACTAGAAAGACATGAACAGAACATATTGAGTGTGGTCATTGGAATCATATATAATATGGCCTATGTGAGTGTAAAAACCTTTGGTGCTGTAATGATATTTTTAGCCGATAGTACTAGTTATAAATTAGTTCATGTTTTGGTGCTTGTAATTCCTTGTATATTTCGAGGAAGTGGAGGTATAAGTACATGGCATTTTCATTTGAAGAACCACAACGACGAGGAGAAAATCAGAAACTCTACAATAATACTCTTGCTCCTTTTTCAGATTTGTTCTTTGAGTTCATACTATATTGAACGAGGAGATTTTAGGAACAATTTCTTTTTTTATATTTTTGTAATATTACTAGAACCTTTTTACCATGATTTGTAATCATTTCTAGTAATATAACTTTTGGCGTACGGTCGCGATCTGTGAGTTATTTTAACTCACAGGCAAACATTCTTGTTGATTTATCTTTCTGCACATATGTTAGTAAAAGTGTTCCAACATAATTGCTAAAATTAACGTTCATACAAGTTATTGAAACCCTTCAAAACTTTCAGTTGGTAACAGAGAGCGATCACTTGACTCTACTAAGTGAGATTCCTGCGGACTTTGAAGGATAACAATGGATAATGTAATGAACTCTGCCATCCAACCTCCTGAGTTGGATGGAACAAACTAAGTAATCTGGAAATTCAGGATGCGGGCCTACATAAAAACAATGGACGAAAGATTCTGGCGTGCAATTCTAACTGGATGGGAGGCTCCCAAGAGAGATGATCCAGACGGTGACATCATTTTGAATAATGAAGTTGAGTGGACTGCAGAAGAACTTACTACTTCAAATGCCAACACCAAAGCCTTGAATGCCATCTACAGCTTTGTGGATGTGTCATTGTTCAGAATCATCTCCAACATACAAATGGACAAAGAAACATGGGAGGCACTTCAACTCTTTTGTGAAGGATCCAGAGGAGTCCAAAGAACCAAATTAAGAATGTTGGCGATACAATTTGAAGTAATAAGAATGGAGGAAAGTGAAACAATTGTCAGCTATAGTGTGAAACTTCTTGTGAGCGAATTCCTGCGATCAGTGACGAAAAAACTCAACATGAAGATCACGGCTATTGAAGAAGCCAAAGACACCTCTGTCATGAGTTTTGATGAACTTGATGGCTCCCTAAAGGCCTATGAGATGGAATTAAAAATCAAGCAACCAAAAGGGAGGAGCATTGCCCTCATTTCTGCCCCGGATTCTGAAGATGAAGACCTTGACCTTGCTGCCATAGCATACGAGGCTGAGTATGCAAACTTAGATGCGGATAGCATTGCCCTAATCACCAGAAAATTTTATGATTTCTTGAAGAAAAAGAACATCTCAAGGAAACCCTTGAGTAGGCACCTCAAGTCCGCATCTGAGCCCAGTACTCCTCAACTCGTGGGACAGTCTTCCAACAGGTTCTAAAGAAGAGATTCAACTCCTATGAGTGCGAAATCTGAACCTAGGAATCAAAACAGCACCAAGGACTTGGACAATGTTCAGTGTCATGAGTGTAGAGGATTTGGACATTATAAGTATGAGTGTGCTAATAACCTAAGGAAGAAGAATTTTATCGCCATGAGTGATGGAGAAGACGACAAGGATTCAAAAGAAACCGAGGTGGTTGCCGCCATGAACATCTGTGTTGTCTGGGATGACACTGACAGTATGAGTACCATTGTGTGTCTCAACTCAGTCACCACAACTGAAAGCGATGAGAATGAAGATTTTGCTTCGGCGTACGAAGAGCTGTATGAAAATTGGTGCAAACTTCTCCAGAAGGTCAAATTTCTCTCTAAAGAAAATGAGAGACTAACACGAGCTGACAAGGAAAAACAATCTGTAGTGTTATGTCTGGAAGCTCTTTTGACCAAACGAGAAGAAGAACTGGATAGAACCAGGGGGAACTCTCAGCAACTATGATGACACTCAAGAAACTCGACACTGGATCAACCAAACTTGATGAAATTCTGTCTATTGGAACCATGGTCAGACATGGGATAGGGTTTGGGCTCCAATTTTTGTCAAAGAATGTGACAAATCCTCTGAAGGATCTATCTCTGTGGACAAAATCAAGCTAAGGAAGCATACCTACATCTGTCATCACTGCTCAAAACCGGGTCATATCAGACCATTCTGTAAGAAACTCAAGTCAGAAAGAGCCTCATCCCCTGGTAAACCAATTCCAGTGAAGAAATGTCCCAACATCAGAACTAACACCACTCGCAAAAATAGAATTGTGTGGGTAAATAAGGAGGTCACCCAGTGCAACATGATTTACATCTCCCTGAAGTACGGAGTTGAAGACTCATGGTACTTTGACAGCGGGTTCTCCAGACACATGACAGGATCGACTGAATACTTGACCAATGTTGTTCAGCACAAAGGAGGCATAGTCAATATGGTGGTGGAGCTCATGATTATATTATAGGAAAAGGAACTCTGAATGTTGAAGGGTTACCTAAACTTCAGAATGTGTTGCTGGTCAAAGGTCTAGCTGCCAACCTCATAAGCATCAGTCAACTTTGCGATGATGATCTTCATGTAAAGTTCAGCCGAGACACCTGTGAAGTCTTTGACAACTCTGAACGATGCATTCTCACCGGAACTCGAACCACAAACAAATTCTACAAAGTAAACAGCAGGATCTGGTGTCAAAGTGCACAATCATCTGAGTCCGAATTATGGCATCAAAAGATGGGACACGTCAATTACAAAATGATGAGCAAACTTGTCAAGTCAGAAGCTGTGAGAGGAATTCCCAAGCTGGTCATCAACAAACCATCCGTATGTGGTGATTTTCAAAAGAGGAAACGAACCAGGGTGTCTCATCCAGTGACCCAACACTTCAACACCACCCGGTGCCTGGAAATGCTTCACATGGATCTTATGGGTCCTATCGAGGTAGAAAGTATGGGTGTAAGAAATGCTCGTTTGTTATTGTTGATGATTACTCTTGGTTCACCTGGATTGAGTTTCTCCGTGAAAAATCTGAAACCTTTGAAAGTTTTCGAAAACTGTCCAAACGTGTCAGTAACAAATTTTCCTTGCAAATTCGCAGAATTCAGACCGATCATGGTAAAGAGTTTGAGAACTCATTTTTCAAGAATTTTGTGACAAATACAGAATTTATCATGATTTATCCTCACCAATTACGCCTCAACAAAATGAAATAGCTGACCGTAAAAATTGGTCCTTACAAGAAATGGCTCGAACCATGTTAATTTCAAAAAATCTGGCAAAATAGTTTTGGTCAGAAGCTCTTAACACAGCGTGTCACGTCTCTAACCAAGTATATTTTAGGGTAGGGACCTACAAAACACCTTACGAGCTTCTTGTTGGAAATAAACCTAACTTAAACTATTTTCATTTTTTCGGTTGCGTGTGCCATATATTGAATGACAGATCCCACTTAACCAAGTTTGATTCTAAAAGTGACAAGTGTGTCTTTCTGGGATATTCAGTAAATAGCCATGCTTATAGGGTGTTTAATCTAAGAACTTTTACTATGCTTGAGTCTGTGAATGTCAGGTTCGATCAATTAGCATCCATATCTGGTAATTCTGCCGAGGATGATGTGGTTGATCTGATTCAAATTCCACAGTCGTCTTCCCTGCTTACTCCAAGGGCAATAACTGAAACTGCACCAAGTGTTACTGAAAGTACTGCAACACTTGAACCAACATCGCAGGTGCCTATAGACGTTGATGGTAAAACCTCTGAATCTGAAAAAGACCAGTCAGATGAAGTAATCTCTGCACCTCTGGACAGAGATATACTCTATGGTAGATACAAAACAAGAGTAATTGGTTAGGGAATAGCATGATGCCATACATACCAGTTTTACCATTTCCTTGAAGTAATCTCTGCACCTCTAGACAGAGATATACCTTCCCGGATACAGAAAAATCATCCTACATCCCAATTCATTGGATCATTGAACGAGAGAAGCACACGAAAGAAACAGATTAACTTCAAGAAAATGGTAAAACTGGTATGTATGGCATCATGCTATTCCCTAACCAATTACTATTTTTTTGTATCTACCATAGAGCCTAAGAAAGTAGAGGAAGCTCTCAGAGATGAATACTAGATAAATGCCATGCAAGAAGATTTGAACCAGTTTGCCAAAAATGACGTATGGGACTTGGTACCACGACCAAATGGTGGAAACATCATTGGAACAAAGTGGATCTTCAGAAACAAGACTGATGAATTGGGAAATATAGTGAGAAACAAAGCCAGACTTTTTGCTCAATGTTACACTCAGGTTGAAGGTATAGACTTTGATGAAACATTTGCTCATGTAGCTAGAATTGAGTCAATTAGACTACTGCTGGCAATTGCTTGTCACTTGAACATTATTTTTCGTCAAATGGATATAAAAAGTGCTTTCTTAAAGGGTATTTTAAACGAAGAAGCATATGTTGAGCAACCCAAGGATTTTTAAGATCCTCATAAATCGCACTATGTTTTCAAACTAAAAAGGGCCCTTTATAGACTGAAACAAGCTCATAAAGCTTGGTATAGAGGCTCACTCAATATCTTCTTCAAAGGAATCTTAAACGTGGTGAAGTAGATAAAACTCTATTCATTTTGAAAAACAATCGCAAGATACTAATTGCTCAAATCTATGTTGATGATATTGTGTTTGGTTCAAAGTGTGATGAGCTAATCAAAAACTTTGTGACAAGCATGTCTACCACCTTCGAGATGAGCATGGAGTGTGAGTTATCGTTCTTTTTGGGTTTACAAATTAAACAGTTTAAAAATGGAATTTTTTTTCCCAGGATAAGTATGCTAAGAATCTGGTGAAATGCTTTGGACTCGATAGAGCCAAACACATGAAGACCCCCATGGGATCTAGTCAAAAACGTTCAAGGGACGATGTTAGTGAAAGTGTTGATCACACTGTGTACAGGAGCACGATTGGCAGTCTTCTGTATTTAACTACCATTCGTCCAGATATCATGTATAGTGTCTGTTTGTGTGCTCGATATCAGTCTAATCCTAAAGAAACTCACCTAAAGGCACTTAAACGCATAATTAGATATGTAGTTGGAACTTGCGATCTAGGAATCTGGTATACAAAGGACACTAACTCTAATCTTGTTGGATATACTGATTCTGATTGGGCAGGTGACGCTGATAATAGGGAGAGTACGACAGGTGGGTGTTTGTTTTTAGTGAACAATCTGGTCTCTTGGTACATCAAGAAGCAAAATTGCGTGTCATTATCAACTGCCGAAGCTGAATATGTGGCTGCAGGTAGTGCTTGTTCCCAACTGCTCTGGATGAAACAAATGATAGAGGAGTATGGGTTACAAAGTCATGTCCTTATGTTTTTGTGTGATAATTCAAGAGCAATTGACATCTCAGGGAATCCTGTACAACACTCTCGAACAAAACACATAGACATCAGGCATCATTTCATTCGAGATTTGGTTGAGAGAAAAATTGTGAGTATTGAGCATATTGGAACTGAACATCAACTTGCTGACATATTCACCAAAGCATTAGACTACGAGGGATTTTCCAGATTAAGGAAGTCCCTCGGCTTATGTGCTATTTGATTTTTGTTACCGGAAATGCTTCAGCACTTCTAGTAACATCAAGTGCATCATACTGTTTTCAACATGCATTTTTTATTTTTTTTCATAACACATAATAGGTCTTGCACAACTCACAAATGCAGGAACATTGAGGATTCAAGTGCGATGTCGAAAGGGGCTGAAAGTTTCGAAATAAACAATTGTGGGCTGACTTTTGCAGAAACAAGTTTTCTCTCGGTGTGCACAAGATTTTGAACTAAAAGTTTGAAGGATGTCCCAGCCATTCATTCATGAATGACTATTTTTCTTGCCAATGTGCTGAAATCAAAGAATCTTATCCATAGATTGTTAGTATGCTGATTAAGTGGAAATTCTCTTTACTCCCGGATACAAATATCCTCAAACGCAAATGACCTTGTCATTCGCCGAGTTAAGAATTGTCAGTTCATTGACTTTGTTGATTGGATGTCAGTGCCAATGCCATCACACATAGAACTAACACTCTATTGCATTAGTGAACCGTATCTTTTTTTTTTGTTTTAGTTCGTTCCTTTTAGGCATACCTTCAGGACATGCATGTTTGGTTAATTTTGTTCTTAAAGTTCTTTTGTGAAACTATGCTCATAACAAAATTCTGTTTTTCTCTTGCTCAAATCTTACTTTCAATTTGATGTCTCAAATGCCAAGTGGGTTATAATCAGAGTCTTGTGGGCCTAAGTCGTTGCTGCATTTATTTTTATTGTGAGTAATTGTGTTTAAAAGGGGAGTGGGCTTGAAGAGTGGGCCTGTCACTTCCGATCTTTCCAGGCCTAAAGGTAATTACTACTACCCACTAATACTCATAATCTGTTTAAGTTTTTTTTGGGTCAGGTTCTTCTCTCGATCTTGTCAAAAATGCTCTCAACACGAAACCCTTTCACATTCAGCCAAACCAAACCCTATTTTTTCTTTCTTATTCAAAGATGAGTCCAAGAAAAACCAAAGTGGTAAAGAAGCCTGTTCCCTCAGCATCCGAGATGGTAATGAAGTCAAAAGTCAGATCTTCATCCGACACTCTTCCGAGATACATTCCCCTCGATATTCGAGGCGAACACGGAGAGTCTTCGATTGTGGATACGAATGTTGGTGAGTCTGCTACAACACAGGGACCTAATACTGAGGTCTCTTCTGCTCAGTCATCACAACCAAGTCCGTCTTCTGACCTGGTTCGGATGCCCGCTGGTGTTACAGTGGAACCCTATGCCGCCATTCTCCCAGGTGACCCCGGCAATGAAATCGATGTGAATGATCTGACGAATCTAAAGTTAATTGCAGAAACTTGAGGGAGGATTGAAAATCCCTTACTAAAGCACTCACCCGGGTCACCTACCGGTGGCCGTTCCCAAAAGTCAGTCCAGTGGGCCCATACATATTCCGCTGGAAAGAATGTCATTTGTAGAAGACGGTGACTACGTGACTGATAGTGATGACTCTGACTTTGCTCCGCTGGAGGGACTGGTTGCTGATAAGGAGGAGATACCTGTCACTTCATTTTTACCTGATTCCAAGTTGAGATGGTGCGCAAGTTTCGAGCTAAGAGGAAGCGTCTCACTCCTCAAAACATGGTGGCACCGGATTCAGAATCAATGGAGGTTGATGAGGAGGATATTCTGGCCGATGAAGAGGCACCTTTGGCATATTTACTGTTGAAATTGGGTAAGTCAATCCCTGTGCAGGGTACTTCAAGTTATGTGCCTCCAGCTGCTGTTAATTCAAGCCACTCACCTGACCAACCGTCATCAGACTCAAGTTAGTCCTTCGAAAGGACTGTTTCTATTGATGTGCCTGATGTGAGTAAGGATGCTGGCACACCCCTGCCTGACATTTCTCCTGAAGCTGCGTATACATCACCTAAAATTCAGACTGCTACAAAAGATGCCTCCTCTTTGAGCTCAACTACATCTGACAATTCAGATGACACCGATTTTGAGGTTAGACAGGTGAGTCCAACTGACAATGCCACAGAAGAGGATGAATCAAAAAGTTCTGACTTAGGAGATAACTCTAACGATGAAGAGTTGGAGGTGGGCAAGGCGTATGCCCCTCATTTTTATACAAGCGAGGCCAAGGAGAAGTATAGTTCTTTGCACAACAGAGTGCTGATTGAGAAGAGGAGAGTTGATTACGGTCTGTTTGAGAAGAAGAATTTGAACAAACTTCTGAGTAGGAAGGGGTTAACATCCACAGTGACAACTGCAATACCGTATCTAAGGGAGACAGTACTTGAATTCTATGACATCATGCTTCCCTCGATCTCCAATCAGTTGTCTGAGAAGTATGGTAAGGTTTTTATGTGTGAGAAATCTATTCCTTCACTCCTTCAGTAATTAATAGTTTCTTCAGGACTGAGGACGGTGAGGAGGGGGCCTCTGTTGATGATTTTGATGAAGTCGCCAAATTTCTAACTGGTGGCCAAATGACGAAGTGGCCGAAGAGATTTCTCATCTCACACCTCACATCTCTCTATTCTGTTCTCCACAAATTCTTTCTGTGCAAATGGGTACCTACGATCAACACGACCACAATTAAGCGCTCACAAGGTAAAGCACTATTCCAGATTGGCAAAGGGAAGCAGTTTAATTTTGTTCAAACTGTTTTTGATTGTGTGACGAAGTTTGCCGATACCATAACTACTAAGGTTTGTCTGCCCTTTCCCTTGCTCATCTATTCGATCCTTGCTGATCAAGGTCTCCAAAAGTACAATGGTGAACACTTCAGTAGTGAGCCTGGTTTCTTTGGACTGAGCCACAAGTACTTTGAAGGGACTCGTCGAATTGTTGACCTACCACTGGTGTTTTCTGATGACGAGGATGTGGACACCACCATTGTTACTTCAGACGTTGGTCCCATTGTTACTAACACAGGGACTGACACTTGTCCCTCTGTCCTTATTCCTGTGTCTGATTTACAGGTTCTGTTGCGCATGATCGATCAGCAGATTGCTAGAGCTCGGGCTCATCTAGCTGGGCTGGAAAGAATGCGAGATTTCTTCTTCAAAACACTCCTTTGATGTCTGGACAAAAAGGGGGAGAGATGGTTACTGGAGAGGTTGGAGAGGCTACTGCTGATGGTGATGGTGCTACTGCTGCTGCTACTGTGGACAAAGGAAAGCAGAAGGTGGATGCTGCTCAGGAAGATGTGAATGATACCATGCTGATCCCTCGCCGGTCTCGGAGGACTCGAACGGCGCACAGTTCCTAATGACATTTTGATATTGACATTTTGATTCTGAACATTTGTTTTCTGATCTGTTGAGACATTTTTGTGTTATTTTTATGTTTGGTTGGGTTTAGCTCAAACTTTACCAGTACTAGTGTTACTGTTATTTTCACTAACATTCCCTCAACTCAGTGATTCAGGGGGAGTCTTCCCTGGTGCTTGTTTAGGGGGAGAGGTTCTCTAGCTTTTGTCCAGATAGGCAAAAGGGGGAGATTGATAGAATTATCGTCCACGGGGGATTTTTAATCCTATTAATTATGTTATTTGTTTTAGAAATATTTGCATATCTGGACTCTAGTGTTAGTTAGGATGTTAATAGGTAAAATATTCCTTATCTCTTAATATATCTTAAGAGATAATTATCAAGACCTTGTTATGTGGAACAAGGACTCTTTCAAGGAAGTGGATCTATAAGTACTTGGCATTTTCATTTGAAGAACCACAACAACATGGAGGAGAAAAACAGAAACTCTACAATAGTACTCTTGCTCCTTTTTCAGATTTGTTCTTTGAGTTCATACTATATTGAATGAGAAGATTTTAGGAGCAATTTCTTTTTTTTATATTTTTGTAATATTACTAGAACCTTTTTCCCATGATTTGTAATTATTTTTAGTAATATATCTTTTGGCCTACGGTCGCCATCTGTGAATTATTTTAACTCACATGCAAACATTCTCTTTGATTTATCTTTCTGCACATATGTTAGTAAAAGTGTTCCAACATAATTAATAATATTAACGTTCATACAAGTTATTGAAGCCCTTAAAAACTTTCACTATTATTCTCATATTTATTCTTCAACTATTACGAAGCACGACCTCAACATGTTAGGAAATATGGCGATTTTTTTTATTGCAATTGTCATACATATATGGTAAGACGGGTTTGGTCAAAATCGAGTATTTTAGTTGATTATAACAAATTTCATCCGTGTGATGTCACATTTGATCAACGTTCAAACAACCAAATTAAAACTGCAAAAGCATATTCATTACATTGTCGAAAGTATAAATGTCCTAAAAACATTTAGATTAGATTTAAAGACATTTTACTTTATCACAATATATATCATTATATATAAGTCATTTCACTTATTGAATTAATATTTTGATTGTTTACAATTATTCATATACATGTTCTCGTGAGTTAATGTTGTCATTGATATTGTGAGATGTCAGTGATAAAACATTACTCTTAAAATATCCCTAACTAATGATTATCAAGATTGGAATATTAATAATATAATATATGTCAACATGTAGTATTCATCATATTCTTAGAGAATGCAGTTAGTCTCACGACTGTGAATAATTGTTATTCATGATGGACACATGGATACTTTAGAGAGTATTGGTAAACCCTGTTAATAAGTTATTTATTGTATGCCTATAGACTTATCAGTGTATAAAGTGTGTGATAATCATTTGACTTGAAGTCAGTACGCACCTTATTTACCTAGTGGTAGACCTTTGACCACGATAAATGCTTGCACTCCTTTTGGGGTAGATATGGCTTGTGTCGGGTACTGACACCGAAATAGAAAATCAATTTTTTGGATCAAATTTGATGAATAAACCGCTTCCATGGGGACCTAATTACATTTCAACTGGTATATCATTGGAAATTCCCACGAGTTTTAGTTTCTTATAAAAAAGCGGATCTCAAGAATAATAATGCAAGAGTGAGTTATGACCATTTGACTGAAGTGTGGCAGTGTAGTGGTTTCATATGGAGATTTGGAAGGTTGAGCAGCTCTTGGTGTGTTTTCATAAACCTACATATTCAAGAATATTGGGAGTTGATATGTACTTAATCTTTAGTCAAGATTCACCTTATTTATATTTATTAGAGTAACTTTTCATTATTCTGGACCTTAGAGAATGTAATATCTTATTTATTGTCATTAACTCATTTTGGAGGGTTGTTGCGAGTCCTTACCTATAAAGACACTCCAATATAATGTTTCCAGCAGAAAACTTTGAATTATAATTATATTTTGAGTTTTTACACTTGTTTAGAAGATTCATTTTCTTGTATATTACTCCAAACTCTTTTGGTGGATTTCTAGAGTTCTCAGTTATGGGGGGTGCCTTGTGATACTTCCTACAACTATTGAACTTTCTGATATCAAGTGGTTATCAGAGCTTTGGTTTTCTATGGCTGGTCGCAGACAAACCGACCAAATGTTGAGGATCGCTCAACTCGTCAAAGAGACCTTCGTGATATCGAGTTGGAAGATTTAAGGAGAAAAGTACGACAACCCGAGCAACGCCTTACGCGTGACGAACCTTTGAATCGTGATGTTGAGGGTAATGATTTAGGGGCTGGTTCTTCAATTAATGAGGCGGGAAATCTCACCGTTAAAGACTTCAAAGGAACAATGTTCGTGAGAAATCTTTTGATTTCAAAGTTGATATTCCAGATTTTGATGGAAGAAATGATCCTAATGAACTCATTGATTGGATCAAATCTGTAGAGTATCTTTGAATTTAAAGAGATTCCAGAAGATGGAAAAGTGAAGCTTGTTGCTATCAATTTGAAGAAATATGAATCCATTTGGTGGGAACACCTAAAAAAGTAATGTGATCGTGATGGCAAGCAAAAAATCCAAACATAAGACAAGATGAAGAAGGAACTAAGAAGAAAGCTTTTGCCGAATAATTATCAACAAGAGTCATTTCTCAAATACCATAGCTTCAAGTAAAGAGATCTATCCGTAGAAGATTATATTACTGAATTTGAGAATCTCATGATGAGATGTGATGTTTTGGAGCTGGGTGAGCAAATTATGACACGTTTTCTTGAAGGACTTAGATATGAGATTGGAAATGTTGTCCAATCTCAGCTATATTGGACTTATAATGATGTTTTTAAGTTGGCTCGAAGTTGAGAAATAATAAAAAGAATCAAAAAAATCTGGAGGGTCGCTTTTCTCCAAGTGGTGGTGCTTCCGACCGAGGGAGTCCAACTACTTCCAGGATAAAGACAACAAAAAATATTGAATAACAAAAGATGGGAGTATCTAAGAAAAATAATGTGGATTTTATGAAACCAAGTGGCCCAAACAATCAAAAAATCGTGTTTCAAATGAAAGGGTTTTGGACACTTTGTTACAGAATGTCCAAATCGCAAGATTATCACTCTCATCGAAGATGTAAAGGAGGAACCTTTTGAGGCAGCACCTACCTATGACCAATCCAATGATGATGAGGATATTACTTATGAAGATTATGGAGAATCTCTAGTGGTACGGCGCACTCTCAATGCCAATTATATGGAGGATGACACATAGCTTCATAATAATAAATTCCACAGAAGGTGCAATTCGCATATCAAGGTGTGTAATGTAATTATTGATGGAGGAAGATGTGAAAATGTAGTTGCTACTACAATGGTGGAGAAGTTGAAACTAAAGACTAAAGATCATCCTCAAACTTACATGCTAGCATAGATTCGTAAAGGTAATGAATTGAAATTAACAAAAGGGTGTCATGTATAGTTTTCTACAGGCAATACGTATAAAGATGAAGTGTGGTGTGATGTTATTCCTATAGACGCTTGTCATTTTCTTCTTGGATGGCCTTGGCAACTTGATAGGAAAACTCATCACGATGGCTTAAAGAATACATATACTTTTGTTAAAGATGGCGGAAAAATCATTTTGGGACTATCCAAGATGAGGGAAATCCCCAAACTTTAAAAAGGGGAGGGAAATAGTTTACTCTCCAAGTCTCAAGTTGAAAAAGCAATTTGTGAGTCCATGGAAGCATTTGATTTGATAGTTTGGAGGAAATGAAGAAGGTCATACCTTCCAATTTCAAGTTCAACATCTTCTTCAAGAATTTCATGATGTGGTGCCTGAAGAAATTCCCCTGGGACTCCCTCCGATGCAAAATATTCAACATTGCATTGATTTAATACCTGGTGCGGTAATCCCAAATAAGGCAGCTTATAGAATGAGCCCTAACGAGCATGAATAATTGCAAAAGCAGGTTAAGGACCTTTTAACTAAAGGTCTTGTCCAATAAAGTAAGAGTCCTTGTCTCCATTAAAGTTTTTTTTAATCGTAATAACAATAAAAAAATTAAAAATCCTAACACATAATCAATCATCGTCCAATATTCAAATCATCGATGTGAACTCAACAGGCCAAACCCCAGCACTCGGATCATACGTCAAGTGATTCATTGCCCGCACCACAGTAAGCATCATAGGACGCAAGGCGGTATTTGCATCAATGCACGCTGATGCCACTGTCATAACTTTCCTCAGCATATGAAGTTGAGGAAATGGTCCTCCTAGCTTTGCATCTACCAGTTTAGAAAACTCCTTGTTTCTCATTAACTCATCAACACAATTATTGTTATACGGTACAACATCCCCAGCGATTATCTCAAGAAAGATCATTCCGAAATTGTTAACATCTACTTTTAATGTCAATCTTCCAGAGAAGGTACGTTCAGGTGCCCAGTAATGAGGGATACTCATAACATGGGGCTTGCGACCATTGAAGTTGGCAGATTTAGCCAAAATCATAGATCTCAGACTAAATTTAAATTGGAATAGTGTTGTCCCGACGCTACTTGTGCCAAATAAAGATGGGTCATGGCTAATGTGTATTGATAGTAGAGCGGTGAATAAAATTACTATCAAATACCACTTTCCTATTCCTTGCCTTGATGATCTTCTTGATCATATAGTTTCAAGACTTGTTCTAAAATTGACTTGCGAAGTGGTTATCATCAAATCCACATGAGACCGGGAGATGAATGGAAGGCGGCTTTCAAAACAATTGATGGACTCTGTGAATGTTTGGTGCCATTTGGACTTTATAATGCGCCTTTAACTTTTATGTGGCTTATGAATCATATCTTTAAGCCTTCCATTGAAAAACTCGTGGTTGTCTATTTTGATGACATTCTCGTATATAGCTCTATCTCGGAAGAGCACTTAGACCATTTTCGACAAGTATTTGAAGTTCTAAGGGAGCAAAGGTTATATGCAGATTTGAAGAAATGTCACTTTTTCACAAATAGACTAGTTTTCTTAGGCTATGTTATCTTCAGAAGGTATGAAAATGGACGGGCCTCACTTGGCCGATTCCTAAATCTATTCACGATATTCAAAGTTTCCATGGCTCAGCTTCATTTTACCGCAGGTTCATTATAAGTTTTACCACCATTATTGCTCCTATTATGGAATATCTGAAAGGTGGCAACTTCAAAAGAAGTACAAAATGCTTTGAACTTCTTAAAAAGAAAGTCATGAAAGCTCAAATTTTGCAGCTACCTGGTTTTGATAAAGTTATTGAAGTAGATTGTGATGCTTTTAATGGGAATTGGAGGTGTTCTTAGCCAAGAAGGCAAACCCATCGCTCTCTTTAGTGAAATGATGAACCAATCTCGACATAATTATTCTACGTGCGACAAGGAGTTCTTTGATATTGTCCGAATGTTGGATCATTGGCAACATTATCTCCTACACAAAGAGTTTGTTCTTTTTTCAGATCATGAAACTTTGAAGTACTTGAACACTCAACAAAGTTGAATCCTCTACATGTTAGATGGGTTGAATTTTACAAGGCTTCAACTTTGTGATCAAGCACAAATCTAGAGTCCTCAATCATGTGGCGGATGCTCTTAGTCGATGACATTCTTTGTTGTCTACTTTATAATTAAAAGTAATTAGTTTCAAGGTAATCAAATATCTCTACAAGGATAATCCATATTTTGGAAAAATTTGGGATGGATGTTTAAAAGCTCCGTTTAAAATTTTCTTGATTCAAGATGGATTTCTCTTCAAGGATAAACTCTTATGTATTCTTGAATGTTCTGTACGGCAAGCGATTATTAATGAAGCTTATACAGGAGATCTTGTTGGACATATTGGTAGAGAGAAGACTCTTGTTCTGGTTCAAGAAAAATTTTACTAACCAAGAATGGAACGAGATGTCAAGAGATGCATTGAAAGGTGCATAGCTTGTTGGATTGCTGCGCACTCAAAGGAACAAAGATTTGGCTATGGTGTTGTTGATTGATTTTAAGAAATGATGCATTTTGTTCCTTGTATTAAGACGTTGGATGATACAAATGTGGCTGATCATTATTTTAAATAAATAGTGAGGCTCCATAGAATTCCAAAGAACATCACTTATGATCGAGATTCGAAGTTTATGAGTCATTTTTGGCGAACGCTTTGGAAGAATCTTGGAACTAAACTTCAGTTTAGTTCGTCTCATCATCTGTAAACCGATGGACAGATGGAAGTTGTTAATAAAAGTTTGGAAGTTCTTTTAAGGATCTTGGTTGGCAAGAATCCGCGCCAATGGGATGTGGCTTTGGCTAAAGCGGAGTTTTCTTGTAATCGCTCTTCTATCCAAATAATTGGTAAAAGTCCATTTGAGGTCGTGTATGGCAGAAACCTGATTAATTTGTTGGAAAGTACCAAAAAATTGCAACAAGCATCGAAAAAAAAATTTAAAGGATGGAGATTTGGTTTGGGTTCACTTGAGGAAAGAACGTTTTCCTCATGGTCGACATGGAAAATTGCAACCTATAGTTGATGGTCCTTTTAAAGTCTTAAAAAAGATTAGTGATAATGCTTACAAGATTGAGTTTCTTGGAGAATATGGTATTTCAGCAGCTTTTAATGCTTCTGATCTTTCTCCTTATATTGACGATGAACTTGATTCGGATTCGAGGGTGAATCTTTTCCAAGCGGGGAAGAATGACACCAAAATAGAAAACTAGCTTTTTGAATCAATTTTGATGAATAAACCGATTTTATAGGAACCTAGTTACATTTAAATCTCTATACCATTGGAAAGCACTACGAGTCTAATGTTTAATTAAAAAATAGATCTCACAAATAATAATCCAAGGCTGAGTTATGACCATTTGATTGAACTATGGCAGTGTAGTAGTTTCATACGAGAATTTGAAAGGTTGAGCAACTCTTGGTATGTTTTCATAAACCTACTCATTCAAGAACCTTATTAGTTGATAAGAACTTCATATTTAGTCAAGATTCACCTTATTTATATTTATTAGAGTAACTCTTCCTTATTCATGACCTTAGAAAATGTAATATCTTATTTATCGCCTTTGACTCATATATCTTGGAGGGTTTTTCTAAATCCTTACCTATATAAGGTGGTTTGTACATATTTGTGTGTGATTCTCGTATATTTTTGTATCTTTTCGTGTGCGCTTTAGTCGGGTTTTAGCCGTATTTTGCATTTTTGTAGCTTTTGTCATCTTTTTAATACTTTTCATATTTCTCTCTTACTTTTTGTAGATTTTTATGTTATTTTATTTTTCTTTATTTAGGGTAGTCGATCAAGTGTAGGAGCATTCCCGATGATCACAACTGGCTCGATTTGATAAAAATACGACTCAGACCCACGGAACATAGCAATTGATCGACGCATGCATCGATGCCCAATCGACGCGCCGTCAACGCCTAGTCAATACGATATCGATGAGTCATCGATGCGCTATCGACGGGGCCATTTTCCAATATCGGTGGTCAAGCCATTTTCGACCATTTTTGGGCAAAAGGACTATCTTGCTTATGTTTCCAACCCTTTAAATAAAACCTCTTTTCTTATAATTCAGAGCTTTTGAACCCCTTAGGGTTTGACATCCCAATCATGTTCTTCATTTCTTCTTCAACTTTTCTATTTTCTTCATGAATTTCCAGCTTTTTAGCTTTTAGTAGAATATAGATCTTTATGCATTGCTCGGATGTTGGGTGTAAGTTTAATCTCAATTCGTGTCCTTCTCGTTTGAACGATGAAACTCTCCATTTTTAATTAGTAAGCTTTCATTTTCTTCCTTTAATTATTCGAAATTTGTGTTCGCTTTGATTATATACTTTAGTTGGGATTGTGATGTTTGTATTTTGGTAGCTAATTATACGGTAATAATTATTGTTTTCAAAAC
Source organism: Phtheirospermum japonicum (assembly GCA_014905375.1). Classification (NCBI taxonomy): domain Eukaryota; kingdom Viridiplantae; phylum Streptophyta; class Magnoliopsida; order Lamiales; family Orobanchaceae; genus Phtheirospermum; species Phtheirospermum japonicum. The sequence continues at coordinate 699,831 of BMAC01000598.1, read as the reverse complement.
GTATTCTCCATTGTTGCTTTCTTTCAATCTTTTTATTTAATCATGTTCATGGTAGTTTTGAGTTTGAATTGCTGCGTTTCTTGATGATTTGTATTTAGAATTCTTGGGTCTAGTGCCTAAATAAGTTTAGAACCATCAATTGGCGTTGTTAGATTTCTAATCTACAAGTTGGGATTGACAACCCCAACCTGGTAGATTAAGTGTTCGATAAAATGTCAATTGATCGTGGAGACGATTCTAGAGCCCTAGACCCCCGTTTTATTAATTTTTTTTTAAAAGTTATAAATTTTATTTCTCGTTATTTAAATCATCGTCTTAGATATTACAACTTTTAAAACCAAAATTTGACTGCGTGTTTAGAATAGCTTTTCGTTGTTTTCTCATTCTTGAATCAAACACGAGAATTGCTTCCGATTGGTCTTCCTCGAGAAATTAGACTCGAGTCAAACTTATCACTTACAATTGCTCTGTTCTCTTGCTGACGAACTTTATTATAATAAAAAAATAAGTGCAAAAAGTTCGATACAAAAGGCATTCTATTGTAATGTTTCCAGCATAAAATTCGGAATTAATAATATATTTTTGAGCTTTTAAGCTTGTTTAGATGATTCATCTTCTTGTATATTGCTCCAGACTCTTATGGTCGATTCCTAGAGTTGTGAGTTTTGAGGGGTTGCTTGTGATACCTCCTACTTCTCTTGAACTTTCCAGCGTCAGGTACATCGTGATGTAAATAGAGGTGGTAGTTGAGCCAAGATAGAATTCATTTCTCGGTCGGAATTTTGAGAGATCACTCATAATCTCTATATTAGCTTGACTAATGTCATTGGCCAATGCAAGATATATATTTAATATTGAGTTGAGTATGATCTAATTGTTGACTAAAAAAGATGAGATAATTTGATTAATCTATTGAGATAGACACTTGGATAAATCTTAAGTTTAATTGAGTGATTCGTGATGACAATGAGTTTCACCAAAACTTTGTATAAATGTTATAATTCACTGAGTTCGAGTAAATGTTCTTTATACATTGAGTTCTTCCAACTAAGTCGTTTAAAAGTTTTTTAAGGATCATTATTGGATTGATGTCATATATAAAAATTTATAGGTCACACTATATGCGATTACTTTTCCGACATAAGATTGTATCAAGAAAGTATTAATATTCAATTTGAAATTGTAATATTTAATTATTAATAATTATGAGTTTAATTTATATTTGATTGAAATTATTTAATTAAATTAAATTGGATATGAATTTAATTATCTATGTTATCAAAACTGTTTTGGGCTAATGATTTGGATAGTCCAACCCTTTTTAGGATTATGATTCTCTTATGTGCCTATAATAAATATAACATAAAATCATAACTTGTCTTAAAGATTTTTGAGAAAAAAACATATAAAATGCAAACTACATTCATTTCATATTTTTCTCTTCGATAGCAGTACTTGCTGTCGGAGAATCGCGTAAATACCTTTGTATTGAACTCATATCTAGATTTAGTGTAAGGTTTTCATACTTTCTCTATTTATTTATGGGTAACACTCTTGTTAGGCCGGACTAACCTATTATCTGTTAGGCCAAAATTTCATATCAATACATTATAATGCAAAAATCAATACATTATAATAAAAAAACAATACATCATAGTACGAAAATATTACAGTAAAAATACAAATACATCATAACACGGGTTAGAGATTTATGAAAAACGAATACTTTACAGTACAAAAACCAATACATCACAGTACAAAAACTAACAATATAATATCGGATCAGATAGCCTAACGGGTCATGATCCGTTAATCTGGCCTAAATACAAATACATCCTAACATGGGTTAAAGATTTATGAAAAACTAATACTTTAAGTACAAAAACCAATACATCACAGTACAAAAACTAATACAATATATTATGGGATCAGATAACTTAACGGGTCATGATCCGTTAATATGGCCTAACACAAATGTTTGCTTTTATTTATTGTATAAATATATGTGTTCACACTATGATTATTACGTTAAATCTAAATTTTTTTTTTTTAAACTTCCGTTGCAGGAGCACGTTGTTTTTCTATAAGAATTCCAACATTGCCAAAGTAATTGTATTTATGGATCGATGTATTAATTTCATATTGGGGAAGTTGAGTAAAGATAAAGAACAATTCAGAGGCTGATTTTGACGAGGGTGGTTGACGGTTGAGGATCCATTATTATTAATATTTGTTGTTGTAAATTATACAGATGTATTAGTAAAGAGGTTACCTTGTTTGCCTTGAGCATTCAACACTTATATCCATTTCCATTCATGCATTTTCGGCCACATCAAAAGTCTCGTGGTTTTTAGAATGGGCCAAACGGTTAGGCAGGCAGGGAAGCCAATTAGACCACGTCGTTAGGGTGGACCGAATTCTAATCAAGTCTGTTGAATACATTCGAAAAAGTACCCATATGTTTTGGTTGTTTCATTTTTATTTAAATATGTTCTTATATTTATGTATATTTGTTTGTTTATGCTTTGTTTATGTGCTCTTTCACAAAACTATGAAGCAAGAATGTAATTTTGTGGAATAAAATATAAATTTTGGAGAGGAAAAAGTAACGCCGGCATATTTTTGAATGTATCAAGTAAAAAGGCCTTTTTGGTATGAAAAGTAGGTATTGTCATTTCCACAAGTTCTTCTAGAATTAAGAATTCTTAACCCTAACTTTAAAGCTACGATTTTTGAAATGAGTGGGGAAATTCTATAAGAGGGCCCGATTTAATGAAATGGTGTCATAATAAGGCCTGAATTTTAAGTTTTCTCAATTGAAAGCTCTAATTTTCAAAAAATTTCAATTGAGGGCTTATATTTACATTTTTATTCTCACTTGAAGGCCTAATTTTAAAAAAACTTCAATTGAGGGCTTATATTTACATTTTGATTTCCACTTGAATGCCTCTGTTAACCTTGGTTAAGTAAAATGATGATGGCACAACTAATACCAAAAGTTTACAATTTTTATCTTTTTTTTATCATGAACTTTATATTTGCCAAATACCATCAATAAATAAATAAATAAAATTAATTTAACCTTGATTCGGGATTAATTGACACGTCAACACACTTACATAACTATGGTTTACCTCGTATTTATAACAACTAGTTTAGTGGAATTCTTTTTTAGATTTTTTAAAAATGTAAATATGAGTTTTCAATTGAATTTTTTTTAAATCAGGCCTTCAAGTGAGAAAACTTAAAATTCAGGCCTTCAAGTGGGAGTCAAAATGTAACTATGAGCCCTCAATTGAAACTTTTTGAAAATTAGAGCCTTTAATTGAGTAAACTTAAAATTTGGGTCTTATTATGACACGATTTCATTAAATCAGGTTCTCATATGAAATTTTCCCAATGAGTAGAGACAGAAAAGATTTCTTTCCACATTCCACAACCAACTTTAATTAATGTGCATAGGGAATGATTATCTATTAATTAGAAGAAGTAGTTAAAAGCCAATAAATAATTTTAGGAAAAATAGAAATTTTCATGTAACAAAAATAATATTATCCCATATAAGTAATTAACTATCAATATCAATACACGAAAAATTAATTCCGCCCATTAATTCTACTTTTCTTTTTATAACTTTAAGATTTAAATTGGTCATTTTTTGGATGAGTATTCTAATTCAAATAATCATAATATGTTATCATGTAACTTATGTTTTTTGTAATATTATTATTATGAATTATATTTTCTGTATTTTGCATAATATAATTAATTTTCACATATTATTATGAATTGCTAATTTAATACTTCCAGTTAATAAATATTAGGGATATTTTTTTTTTGCCCCCCAATGTATGCGGGTTTTTTTCACTTTACCCCCAAAGTATTTTTTGTTCCACTTTGCCCCCTGATATACAATAATTTTCGACGTTACCCTCCAAACTTTATTTCCGGCAGAATATTCCTTCTAGATTCCATCGACGGGCAGTTGGGGGGTAAAGTGACAGAATCATATAGTTTGGGGGGTAAAGTGCAACAAATCTTATAGTTTAGGGGGTAAATTAAAATAATATAAATATTAAATCTTTGTTTTAAAATTTTATATTTGAAAAAGATATATAATTTTTATCTTATACTCACACACATACAAAGTTGTCAATACAATTCCAATTTAAAAAAAATCCATAAATTTCATTGGAAAATTTGTAATTTTCTAAATATAAATATTGTCAATACTTCTTTTATATTATTAATTATTAAACACATGACTAAGTATTATGTAAATTATTATGATACAAAAAATAAAATTATCATTCAATATTATTATTTGTATAAAAGTGTGATTAGATACTATATTAATCATGAGTACATTAATTATTATATAAGATTATAACTATCGAATGATTAATATAATTAAAGTCTTATAATATCAAGATTTTAATTATATTAATCATTCGATAATTATAATCTTATATAATAATGTACTCATGATTAATATAGTATTTAATCACACTTTTTATACAAATAATAATATTGAAAGATAATTTTATTTCTCGTATCATAATATTATAATGCATATACGAAATACACCTTTATTTTATTTTGTTCAATCATAATACATAATAATATATTATTATGTTACTTAGCCTAATAATTTACATAATACTTAGTCATGTATTTTATATTTAATAATATAAAAGATGTATTGACAATATTTATATTTAGAAAATTATAAATATTTATTGGAAATTTATGGGGGTTTTTTTTTAATTGGAATTGTATTGACAACATTGTATGTGTGTGAGTATAAGATAAAAATAATATATCTTTTCAAATATAAAATTTAAAATAAAAATTTAATATTTATATTATTTTAATTTGTCCCACAAACTATAAGATTTTTTGCACTTTACCCTCCAAACTATAAGATTCTTTTACTTTGCCCCCAGCTGCCCATCGATGGAATCTAGAAGGAATATTCCACCGAAAATAAAGTTTGGGGAGCAACGTCGAAAATTATTGTACATCAGGGGGCAAAATGGAACAAAAAATTACTTTGGGGGGCAAAGTGAAAAAAACTGCATACATTGAGGGGCAAAAAATATTATCCCTAAATATTATATTATATAAATTTATGTATGTTTAACAAATATAAATAATAATAATAATAAAATGGGATTAAATAACTAAAATAAAATATAAATTGAAATCATTTTGTGCAAAATTTAGTTCATACTGCTGGAGATGGAGTACGAATACTAAGCTATTTTAGTACAGAATTTTCACTATAATAGTATCGACTAACGGAGATGCTCGTATAACTTATAAAGAATTATGTTCTTGCAGATAGAGTTTTTGAGAACCATCAATTTATTAAATATGGTGTGTTTGAATTTTGAGAAGAGAGAGATTAAAGAGTTGGTTAAAATGACATTTTGTCCTGTTTAAAAATAATCATTTAAAAATTCATTGTGAAGTTTTATATTTATATTATTAAAAGAATTGATCGAGTTTTGTTGACACCCATTAATTTGTTTTTTTTTTTTTATATTTGCAAGTATATTTTGATTTGCACTAATTCTAGATAATACATGTGTTTTTATATTTTAAACTAATTAAGGTTGACATCTTACTTAACTAAACATGTGATTGGAGCAATTTGGTCATTTATGTGTGCAAGTAATTTTTTTTTTAAATAAATAAATAAGAGTTGAGATCAAGTTGGTAGTTAAATATGAAATAATTACAATCATGTACTAATATCACATGATATAAGATATGTATTTTCTATGATTTCAAATTATGTGTAAAAATGAATGTGTTTATAAATTATTCATACACGTTGGTTAAAGTTTTATGTGTGTGTACAATATATATATATATATATATATATATATATATATATATATATAGTAAACTCTCGATTATTATCATTATCCCAACATGCTATTATCATTCACAATCGTCTCAAATTTTTGATTGGATAAGGTTGTGTTTCCTAATCTTGTATGAGCACTAAAGACAATCTAATATAATATTATATATACTTTTATTTATCAGTAAAATTGTACACTAATAAGAATATATAAATAACATTGTATGTGACTAAAAATAACGTTACATATACATTGCATGTGATGCTCATAATGCAAAATGCTATTTATATTTTCACATTATTATTTTTATGTTCCCTTGATTTGACTATTATCTTAATTAGCATATGCATGATTCATAAATAGTATAACTATCCTATGTAATATAGCAGATTTTTAGGTTCCCACACAGAGATTAGTTCCCATGTGAACCCACCCTATATATATATATTATATATTATATATATATATATATATATATATATATATAATATATATATTTGTTTTAATACCCGTGGTGTTACACGAGATTTATCAAAAGATAAATATAAAGAATATTTATAACCATTATAGAGTTTCTTAATATAAAAATAAGAAAAATTCAAAAAATATTGTGTTATCATCTCGTGTCTTCTACAAATGGCTAGTTACAATTTATTAACTATTATCTTTAATCATTAAATATTTATTTTTTTTAATATTTAGATTATATTCTTTAATAATTTAATATTTACATACCTAAATAAATTCCAAACTTGTTACATTCTCAACCCGTTTCTAATATTTATGAATTAACTATTATTAAATATTATAATACTTTAATATTTAAATTAAATTTTTAATAATTCTTAGTTACATACTTAGAGAAATTAAAAAGATGTTATATTCTCAACCTGTGTTGTATTGTACTGGTGTCTAATTAATATTTATTAATTATTATTACATAAATTTATATTAATATAATTGATAATTCTTTAATAATGTTTAGTTGCATACTTAGATTATTGAAGTAACTCGTAATTTAATTATATAATATATTTTAACTTTTATTCTCAACACAATATATTTAGATTATTAATAATAAATAATTTTTTTTGTAATTAACATTATCTTATAAGTGGTTTTTTTTAATTAAGATAAGTATTTATTTTTTTTATTTTTTTTCTAATTATATGTGACTTCTTATATATTTATATTAGAAGAATAAAAAAATATTGAATTAGATAAAATATAAACAAAGAAAAATATTAAATTCGAAAAATATAAAAAAAAATAAAAAGATTAAGTTAGGCAAAATATAGTAAAGGAAATATAATAAATTAGGTAGATATTAGAATTCTTATATTTAGTAAGTTTTCAAACCTCCAAAATTCTCCAAGTAAGCATCCGAACCACTGAAAAATCACACGTCTGCTCGAAACTTCTTAAGCAGACACTTAGGATAAAATTATTTTCCTTTAGTATATATACCCTATATACCAATACATAATTTCCCTATCTTATTTAGCTGTTTCTCACGATTTGTCTATTAAATAAGAAATTATGGTGCTTCTATTATTTATGTGTCATACGAGCCTAATATATATCTTTAATATTTTTATTTTATTATATTTTGTCTAATTTAGTATTTTTTTTTATTTTATTCGACATAAAATTATAAATAAGTCGTATATAATTACAAAACTAAAATCTTAAATAAGTTATATTAATTATAAAGACAATAATATAATTTTAATTTCTAAAACAAATATGAACCTAAATAAGTTGTACTTATACTTATAGTTAGTAAAAAAATTTTTAAGAATTTAAATAATATAAATATGTAAAGTATGGGTTATTTTTAAGATAATATAAGTATGAAATTCATAACTATTAAGAATCTAATTTAATATGAAAATACAAAATTATTTATAATAATTAATAAATAATGATTATATACTGGTACAATACAACAAAAGTTGAGAGTATGATATTTTTTGAAATCTGTAACAACATAAATTATAACGAAGTTAATATAAATAAGAAAATAAAAAATCATTTACTCGGCTTGTCTTTTAATAAATCACGTGTAATTCACGGATATTGGCATACACACACTTTCAGTTTTGGCAAATACATTTTAACGAAAATAATCTTATTATGTTTTTTATTTGACTAGTCTAATTATAAAATAATATTTAAAAATATTCATTAAATATATATTAGAATTAGTTTTCGTTTACCATTTTAAAATATAGAAATTTGAAATCTCTTTATACTGAATATATTCTCAAAATATAAAACTTGTATTTTATTTGTTAAAATTATAATCTCGATCATGTCTACAAAATATCCTATGGCCATGGTCCTTTTTCAAGGTATAATCATGGTATTTATTTGTTAAATAAGTTAAAATGTATAGAAAAATAAAACAATTTTGTTCAACTTTATTTGTCGTATGACAGTTTGCTTTTATTTTATGAATAGAAGTTTAAATTTTTTATTTTTTACTTGAAGTATTCAGATTTAATTTATTACTTAGACTGATAGTATTAATTAGGCAGGCATTTATGTTATTAGAAGTTGTAACGATAAAGTACTTTCATGGAGAGAGAGATAGTAATTCAAAATATTAATCACAAATATTTAGTAGGATAATTTTTTCAAAACATATATTTTTATGATTTGATATTACAAAATTATCCTTCTTGATCCGGATCAATTTGATCCATATAGATTTATTGTTTTGAAATAGGCTAATGGCCAACAAGTTTACAAGAAAACTTGGGTTCAAGAATTTTTTTGAATAATGATGGTTATGAGAATTTTTTTTGGAAAATGTGAGCATTATTAGAAAGGAGTTGTATCAAGGGATGTGAAAAGTGATTGAGTAAGTTTTTAGGGGAAGAAATTCTCCTCAAATGCTAATCAAACAAAGCTGTCAAGTTTTGCTTTTCAAATATTCTAATTTAATACCCGTGTATTACACGGGATTCATAAAAAATATTTGTGAAAACTACAAAATTTTAAATTTAAAATAAGAAATTGAAAGGATGTGTTTTCAACCCGTGACCTATTCAATTTATTAATTATTATAATTATTAATTTATATTATATTTTAATACATAAATTCGTTAATAGTATTTACATTTTTGGTATGAACTTCTTCGACAAATTCACCGATAGATCAGATGGATCTAAGAACAAAGTAGTCTCTGATATCTTGTGTCATTTTTTCCAAAAAATGGTTTCATTTCTTTAAACTGAATTTGTAGATCTGCGTACTTTTTGGTAAAATAATATTTTTTTGGAGATCTGCGTAATTTGTATTCACACTGTTTTTTGTTTTTGTTTTTTTTTTGGGGAAAAAGTTTATGAAAATAAATCCGTTGTTGATTTTTCATAATTATTGGAGTAAAAGTTCTCCATAGTTTAATCCAAACTTATTGAAGTAGTTTTTTTTTGAGAAAGTAATATTTGGTAAAGTGTATTAGTAATATATAATAATGCGCATATTGTACATAAGAAGGGAATTTCAGCTCCCACCAGTTCTTCGTCATTCTGCTTACGAAATTGGTCTTTCCTTATATCTTCACTTTGACCAATCGTAGGAGTGCTAACATATTGCATTTATCCATATTTAATCGCCTGATCATATTTTGGATATATGCAAACTGTAGAATTTAATATTCCACAAACTCGGTTATAGTTTAAAGCCTTAACATGACCGAGTTCTTACATGGTTTATTATCTCAAATTAAAATCTCAAATAACTAGCGATATCTCCTATTTCATTAAGAGTGGATATTATGTTCATATCATCGACATATACAATTATAATCACAAATTTGAAACTTATTTTATTTATAAATACTCAAGGGCATAAATTATCTTTTCTCAATAAAGTAGTCACTTAGATGGTTATACCACATCCTTCTGGATTGTTCAATCCATAAAGTGAGTATTTTAGTTTAATTGCAAATGCACTCCGTGGCTTAAAGTCACTTGCATTGGCAATGAAAGGCCAGCAAATACTTACGTATATATATATATATATATATATATATATATATATATATATATATATATATATATATATATATATATATATATATATATATATATATATATGAGCATATAAATCACGATCCCCATAGAGATATGATGTAACCACAGGTATAAGACGCATTCTTAGTTCTTTGAAATTATAACATCTATTATGGGAGAGTACATAATCCCCATAGTCAATTGCAGGGAGTATTGAGAAACTTTGTGCTTCAAGTTTAGACTTACATCTCATGGCTTTATTTTTCTCATTACGTTTTCTGAAAAAACTTTGTTTATGTCCTACAGGCTTTACACTTGGTGAGGTTAGCACTACCAGACCAAATACCTGTCTTATTGTCAGTGAATTTAGTTGTACCTGGATTGATTCTTTAGAATTAGGTCAATTTGCTCTCTGTTGACATTTCAATAGACCGTGGTTTGATATCATCTTGCTTTATGATTCCTTGAGCAAAAATGTATATATATAATAAATGTGTGTGGAAAATCTTTCCATCAACTCATATAAACTCTCATATTACATTGAGACTTCTTTATTCTCTATAATCATATTAAACATCGAAGCGTCCTCCAGTAATAATTTGTGGATATAAGTATAACCAGAGATAATCTCATGAGAGGAATTATCTTCATTAATGATCAATTTAAGTTGTACCATACATGCCCTCTTATTCCTTGGGCGAGTATTGATCTAACCAAGTGACCTCCCCCTGTTCCTTTTGGGATTCACGACCTCATACATACCTCCAATAAGTATGGTTGCGATGTCTTAATCTATTATATTGTGCCATTTATGAGGACTTTTAACCTTACAGACACATTTGAAACTGGTATATATATATATATATATGATTTCGTCACTTTAGGAATTGAGTCTTCTACATTTCGAAGATCGATTGTTCACTTTACTTTACTTTCACGTTATATTGTGAAATACAGAGATCATAATGAGACATAGTATGAAACTTTTTCTGTCGTTCCATTAAAAAACACTTTTTCTTATATCCCCCAACGACGGAAAGACTGTCTCATTAGAGTAACAAATCTAAAGATTTAGCGGTAAAGAGATTGTCTGTCAAAGGTTTCAAACAACAGATGACTGTTGGACATTCATATCCAACATAAATACTTAATCATCTTTAGAAACCCATATACTGCGTAATCAAATATGCGTAGATACGAATTATTAGGCTTATATTCATTTAACAACTAGTACGTAAAATATTTGGTTAGCAGAGGTTCATAAATGAATAAGTAAGATTTACGTGCAACATTGCATAACCCCGTGCAGAGACAAATATATGAGTGCGCATAAATATTATCTTAGTCACCACCAATATTCTTTTCGATGGTGTCTTCTTTGAAACCTTATTGTATATGCCACATTAGGGTACAAGATACATTACATCGATCTTGATTGAAATGCAATAGACATTGAATACTTTTGATGTAAACTCTCTAGCATTATGAATTTGGGTGCTTTATATGGGTGGTGAGTCCTCAATCATACTAAATGTGCTAAAGGTTTTGTAAATGCAACATTTTTATGGATAATACGTGCCGAAGCATCGACCAGAACTATAGAATACTCGAATGATCCGCATTTTGAATGGTTATGTCCACATGCATCACCAATTATCAATTATAAGAATGAAATATTATACTTTGTATCTTTAGCATATGCAGGTCTCAATCAAACAATTTTACTAATGAATAAGTTTTGAAAAAAATCGAGTGATGTATCTTTGAGATATGAATGTATGTAGTGCTCCTAATACTTTAGAATGCACTAGTTGTAATTGAACATCATACTGTGCATCAAATTTCTATCTCATTTTGTGTTTCACTCAAAATAAAAGATGTCCATGTTAATTTCTTATAATATGGACCATCATATCACAACGACCAAAGAATCCATACCAGTCGTGTCAAAACCTGAATGAGTCAGTGTCCAAAAGTTCTTTGTTGGTCATATCTTATGATTCAACATGAATAATCATCAAATTTAACAAGGTTCATTTCCCACTTGGTCCATACTGAGCTTTTATGACTTTAATCAATGTGCCACTAGGTATCAACACTTTGTCACATATAAATATCAATTCAGTGAATAATTGTCTACTCCTCGACAAATTCTCACATTCTTCAAAGATATTTGAACGAAATACTTTTCATTCTAATATTATACATTATTCATTAGATATGTTACATTATATCTTAATAGTTTACTCTTGAACCTTGTATGAGAATATTTGAATCAGACCACATCACATAAATCTAACCCAAAATAAACTTGAAAAACAAATACAATAGTTTAATATGAATGATTGATTATACTTTTACGAGTTCTTTGTAAAGTAAGAAACAAACAAATTTCATCGATCAAAATAAAAGATATCCATTGACTAAGCAAGGTTATTGGGAGAACCTCCATTATTTCTACCACGACCAATAAATATCACGAACTCTTACATATCTTACCTTGTGGTTCATTATTCCCACATAGGTAGGGATCAATATGTCTCTTCCCCTTTGCTTTGAGGTTATTTTCATTATTCATATCGATCCTGGTTAGCCTCAAGAATTTTCTTTATCCGAAAGTCTAATATTGGAATTATGAAGAATAATGTTATGTCTCTCACTGACTTACTATCATAATTCATATTATACAAGTACATTAGTATGTTTGTTCAGGTGAAAAAAAAAAGAGTGAGATCATATCTCTCAATTACTTATTGTCATTTAAAGTGACTTTCTTTTTCACATATGGTAAGACATGATTTTAGTCGTAACATATCAAAGTCATTGACCCTTTTTAGCAAGCAAACAAATTAAATTCTTAAGTTTAGAAGATGTGTTTCATAAAATTCCCAAAATACTCATTTTTAGAGCACAACCCATAGTTTATTGAAAGTTTGTAACTAAATATACTTCCAACATAAGACTGGGGTCAATATGAATTCTCAAATTCATTAGAGAATTGACTTTGGTTTAGTTTGACAATTCTTTCTCAGTTAGGGGTTGGTGGATGATATTATTATGGAATTGTAGTTCTTCTAGTTCCCACATCAAACCAATGATGGTAGTACTCAATTTCTTTTGAGTATATTAAATTGTATTTAGATTGAGTTAGTTCAATCAATTTCTTTAGATAATGAAAAGAATATATGTCATAATATTTATTTGTTATTATGTGAATATACTTTATCACAAGACTTATTTATACAATTCTCTATCGTTCATGAACTTCCATTATCATGATAATATGCAACATCTATGAACTCTGTGAAGCATAAGTGATAATATATTATGTACTCTATGAATATTATTAAAGTATTGCAAAATCTCATGTTTGTCAATATTGTATATAACATCACATGCATATAATCATAGGTAACATATATACATATACATGCTTTGTATAAAAATGCACAATAATACATACCATGCCATATATCCATATAAAAACATATTTATTAGTTGCATTTAATAAATAATAGGGTAATTCCAAAATGCACAATAATGCATACCATGCCATATATCCAAATAAAAAAAATATTTATTAGTTGCATTTAATAAATAATAGGGTAATTCGAATTACCTTGGAGGAAAGACACGATTCTTTCGGATATTCCTCGAATTTTGTTTTTGCAATAAGTTTGTGCGCAATATGTTTTAATGATAGGAGGAGTCAAACCCAATATCCACTGTAAAATTTTAACCACGATGTCTTTTGAACATTATATCTAAAATTCAGCTTCATCAAACGGTTTGATTGTGCGTAATTTAATTTTAAAAAAACTGTACGGACAGTTTCGGGAAACAGAATCAGCTCTATTCAAAATTCATTATCGGACTTTACGGACCTCAAATACAGATCTGGACTGTTTAGAATAAACATTCATATGTATGAAATAATATATCTAATTTTTGGCTTGATCCAACAGTTCGATCTTGCAAAATCTTGTTTTTAAAAATGCTGCACAAAAAATTTTAAAAACAAGTTTTGCTTTGTTCGAAAATTTATATATATTATCTCGTATCTCAGAATCCAATCTCCACCATTCAAAACGTAATTTAACAGGTTCGGAAGGGTGCTGTGAAAATTTGGAACGTGGCCCAATGATTGAAACGTAAAAAATGATTTTTTAAACTTATGGTGCAGTTAGGTTTTCGACCCACGGAAATTATTAATTATTTATTTTGGTTATGGAAGCTTATTTGTCGATCACTTTCAATAGGTTGGAGTTTCATGCTGATAACGTGTAAAATGAAAAGCATAAGAAGAAAACATAAAGAAGACAAATGAGACTGTAGAAATTAAGGTTCTCTTATTCATCGAAGACTCTATTTATATAGGTATCAAATACATATTTTCATAATACATAAAGATAGCAAACACCTAAATTATCCTCCATCAGTTACTTGTTGACGAAGGCACTCTAATTTTGTTTTTTCTTCAATAATTATTGGAGTAAAGATTCTCCAATTCTGCAAATGCGAGTGCACATTGTTTAAAGTGTGCTTGTTTAAAGTGTTTAAAGATTATTGGTTTAAAATGTTTAGCTACGTCTTATGAATCTATTGATTCATAGATATACTTTCTTTCAGTGTTTAAACTGTTTAAACTAATCAAATCAATTAATCAAAAACATTATCATGTTAAAAAGTTAAACATAACAAATTTAGGATACCTTTAATTAGATTCAATTGAAAACGTCTATTTTTCTTTACCCGGAAAAATGTATTAAACACAATTAATTGTGTTACCAAACATATAATCAGTAAGAATATACCAAACATAGTATTAGTAAGAAATATTCAAATTTGGAGAAAAAGATCTGATACCAACATATTTGGCATATATACGAAACTGTGAATTGAACTAATTCAAGAGTGTATGGAAAAACATATTTCACATAGATTCTACAAGGATTTTATAAATATTATAGTATCTATATACATATAAACCGTCCATGTATATATCACGTATATATACGTGTGTGTGTATATATATATATATACACATATAGGGGTGGGTTCAAATGGAACCATGTCATTATATGCGAACCTGCGAACTAGTGCTTTTACTATATACTAGCAGTGCTTTTATTATACAATCAGAGTGCTTTATTAATATTTTCAGTTATATACACCAGAAGTGCTTTTATTATACAATCCTAATGCTTTTAAGTAAATAAGGAAATACAAACAAATCTGATCCATCCATTTAATTAGATCTAAGGCCCATAATTGACCTTAGGTTCACACATAGGAACATGGTTCTCATTTGAACCTAATCCTATATATATATATATATATATATATATATATATATATATATATATATATATATATATATATATATATATATTCCATTATTAAAATACTAAAAGTCCCTCTATATAAATCTACATTTCACACCACTTCAACTATCCTACCTATAAAATTATCAGAGAATTTTTTAAGAACAAGTAATCATCAAGTGCATTACATTACTAATTTATAAAATCCATTATTAAGTTTTTTCCTTATGTGGATTAGACATTATTATCTTTTAATATATTAATCAAGATCTGTTTAAATCATATAGATTATATGAATATCTAGATATCAATCAAAGTACTCATTTAATTAAAACACTATATTATTCCATTGATAAATAATAATAATAATAATAATAATAATAATAATAATAATAATAATAATAATAATAATAATAATAACATAGAGTAAATCATTCCATAGATATTGTGGAGTCTGATTCACAATTTTATGGTTTGGAAATTACTATGTAAACGTCTATATTACTTTAAAAAAGATTAATTCTAACAATAAATCCTAACATAATGTGTGTTTGAGTCCATAATTTAATGAAGCGTTTTCAAAATTCTCACACAAAATATAATTAATTTTTCCTTATATATTTTATGCAACTATTATTAGATAATCATTCGAACCAACGAGACATTTATTTTTTATGAATATATTAGTAAAACTAACATACCTATCGGAAGATAATAACTTCATAATCACTTTCAAAAATATTGCTCTCAATTAATATCAATTATTACGTTCTTTCCTTATGTGAATTAGACATTATTATCATTTAATTATTAATCAAAACTTGTTTAAATCATAAAGTTTCTATGAACATCTTGATATTAATCAAGATATTAATTTAATAAAAATACTATATAATTCCATTAATCAAGAATAATAATAATATAGAGTATATTGCAGCTCATTCAAATAGATTTTCAAACATTGAGAGGTGATAATTATATTATTATATTTTATTAGCTCAATAAAAATCATAAAAAAACCTAACTTTGGGAAATACATCAAGACTTCGGTCAGTTAAATGTTAGAAAACTATTTCCACAAGTACAAAGTCTCCAACATTGGATTAAAACTAAAATCAAATCCACTTTGAAAATATTTTTGTAATAACCAATTACTTCAATTAATAAAAAAAAACCATCATGTTTAAAGGTCTTACATATCAAATTTAACATAATTACACGTGTTTCGCCCTGAAAATAACCGAACCAAGAAACCTGCTTCTTCCTTGAATATCCTGGCCTGCTCCACCAAAAACACGTTAGAAAGGACCACTGGGGGATTTCCAGTAGAAACCTCTCCCATGCTAAAGTCAGTTAAGCAGTTTTTCTTATCGGAATAATTCAAGTGAGAAGGCTCAGAATGTCATACCTTTTCCAGCCTTGAGGCTGAGATATTTATAACCTTCGCTAAGTGGGGCCTTTCCGAGATCCCGGAAACAAACCCGCAAATCTTGGGTTGTTACCCGTGACGACCTGACCAACAAGTTTCCTCACACAGAGCGAGTCAGCTCTGCCACTAATTTCCCCAAATCCTCGACCTGACCTCCCAAAACCTTGTTCAAGGCTTCAGATCAAGTCAGAATAATTCTTATAAGTCTATAAACTCGTCATTTGTCTCCTTTTTCTTCTCCTAAGACATCAGTTCAGCTCGACCCAACTAGGTCTATTCGAGCTGTTTTGCGACTTGCCACTAGATTAGGTTGTACCAATCAGTTCCCACCCCCCCCCCCCCCCCTCCGAATGGTTTGAGGATGAGCTATAACGCCTTGTATTCCACCTTGGCAGTTGAGATTCATAGCACGTCTCTTCAGGCGTCTTGCTCTGACACGCATTAAATGCATAGGTCCCGCCATATCTTCTTCCTCAGAATTAATAATGCCTTTTGGGGATGGGCTGCCACGCCTCATATTCCACCTCATTGGTTAAAATTCGCAACGTGTCATTTTGATTACTATACTCTGACATGCCTTAAATGCACAGATCATGCCGAATCTCCTTTTTCCTAAAAATTCATTTCAAAACCTATCGCTTCTCTCTCTTTGTGGTTTATTCATCTCTCTCTCTCTCTCTCTGCACTTGTATTTTTCTCTCAAGAACTCCTTGCACTTTTCTTTCTCCGATCAAGACCTTTTTCCTCTTAGAACCAGATACTTTCTCATTTTCCTGCAAATTTTAATTATGCCTGCTTTAGCCTCTTTTACTTCTTCATCTTCCATTAATGTATCATCTTTTATTGATTTACCATCCTCTGCGGCGCCATCGGCGTCCGCTTCGGGTGGACAACACCACCCCCCTCCCAGTGATGACCGGGATAACATAGTCTCCACTATTAGCGACCAAACTCTACGGGAAATACGCACCAAATTTCCCATCTCCGATGACTTCACCTTCACAAACCCATATTCTGGCGAGAGGGCTTCCCAGCCTCCCCTGGGCCACTTACCCTTTTTTGTCGATCAATTCCAGGCTGGGTTGAGCCTCCTCGTCCATCCCTTCATTCTAGCGGTGTCTCGGATGTACCAGATTTCGGTGTATCAGTTCGTACCTAACGCCTTTGGGATAATGGCAGGGTTTCACTTGGCTAGGCTATTTTTTGGGCTCACTCCTGTGGCCTAGTTATTTTATTATTTATTCTAAGTCCATAGCTCAACCTATGGCTTCTTTTACTTATCTTCCCGAGCTTGTGTTCGGTTCTGATCGGGAACCCTTCCTCCAATAAGGATTGGAGGAAGAAGCTCTTTTTTGTTCACTGCTCAGGCGATTGGGGCTTCTCCCCCGTACCTGTTAATACCCTCCTAGCTCAGTCTAACCTAACCAGAGTAGACGGACCCCATTCTCTAGAGAAAACTATCCATACTCTAAACCAAAACATCTTCCACCTGTCCAAGCTCCTCACATCCCCTATCCTGAGCTTCTTCAACTCCAAGCGAGAGACAGCCCCTTGCCTCCCGAGATTGGCTATACCAGCAGAACTAAATAGCCTTACCTCTATTTCTCTCTTTCTTCTTTATTTCTTTCTCTTTTTTTATGTTATTATTATTATATTTCTTCTTTTTTTTTATTACTTATTATGGTAAATCTCTTCTCCAATCACCATGATGAAGAAGAAGATGACTGCGCTTCTCCAATGAGCTACTCCAACATCGGGAAGAACCCTCTCGGTGAGTCGGCGAGAGGCTTGCTACCTCCGAGGATCCCGAACCCTCTCCCAGTACTGAGGTGGCGGTCGAGCTAGATGCGGTAATAGATCAGAAAGAGCTACTCAAACTAGAAAAAGTGGTCAGCCATGTAGTTGACATGACCCCCCACTCTAATTCTGAGGAGGGAGCGGGTGTTGGTTGCTCAAAAGTGGGCTCGCTCTGGCAAGGGAGGGGTCCCTACGGTGTCCAAGATAGTTACCCCTAACTAGAGCTTCTTCAATGGCTCTTCTGTCCTGGACTGTCCAGGAGACGTGGCTATCCACTTTATCAAAGGGCAATCCCCTTTTGTTGATCGTCGAGCTCTGGAGAAGTCGAAAAATCATGAGATGATAGAGTCCTTTTTTCCAAGACGAGGCTAGGTTAGGATTTCTCCTCTCTGTTCACCCTTCCCCACCCCCTTTTTTTTTTCCTTTTTTTCTAACTATTATTTTACTCATCCCTTCTTTCTTCTCCTATTGTCTCCCTTCCCTTCTTTTCAGGCTGTTGTTAAGAGAGCCGCCCTAGTGGCACGAGCCCAAGGTTCCTTGATGAATGACAAACTAGATAAGGATCATGCAGCTTTGAAGGAGAAGAGAGCAAAGGGCTGGTAGCACTTCTGAAGGAGAGGGGTGCTGAGCTGAAAGCGGACCAAATTGAGCTAAAGGTGGCCTAGGTTTGAACTGCAGAAGTCTCGGGAGCTAGTGGGGAGAGCCCGAGCGGAAGCGATCATCCAAATAAAGCTGGGCAAGAGAAAGCCATCGAAGCCCGAGCTGAAGATCAAGCAGCGGGCAAGGCCAAAGGACGAACCGAGGGGCAGGCCACTTCCTCAACTCAGAGGAAGGGAAGAGGCTTATCCAGGTGACCAGGGAGGTGACTTGAAGAGCCTTCCTTGGTTCCATGGAGTTGTACGACATCCTCCTTCCTGAAGCCCAGGTCTACTACCACTTTGGCCTTGATGCTCAGGCTAAATGGTCTGCCGAAAACTCCTTCGCTCCCTTTAATTACCTCGTCCACTTGAAGTATCCTCTAGAGCCCACGAGCTTCACATATGTTGCAGAGGATGACCAACTCCATCAGCTCGAGGCCCCTGAGCTCGCTGCGCATGTCAGTTAAGCCTTCTTGAACTCCTCTCCCCCACTGGAAAGTCACTAACCTTGAGTTTACCAGTGACTGTGTCATCTTCCTACCTTCGCCAACTTGGACGAGCTTCCAAAGCAGCGCCCAGTTTGAGCTGGATATTGGAGAGGTCACCAGGTGAAGTGGTAGTTTTTTGTGGTTTTTAGAAATAAAGGTTCTATTGGCTTAGTATTATCGAATTCGATTCAATTGAAGGATTCAATGTGTTTCAAGCTTTGAAAAATAAAAGGAAAATGAAAATAAAGCAATTAACCTATCTAAACTAAACTAGAAATTGAAATAGCATGTTGATCGGATGCCTCGGTCGTATGCCTTCAATGAAAATGCAAGCAAAATCAGAAATTTAGCAAGAACAAGCAATGTTTCATCAAGTACAAGCATGCATGCTCAAGGTACAACCATGCTTGCATGAACATAAAAACTTGAATAATGCAAATTTTCGTAAATTGAAAGCACAAATAGATAAAGCAATGAAAATGGACGGGAAAGTTCAAAACTTTAAGGAAGACAACAAGGAACAAAGCATAGATCTAGGATTTAGCATGAAACAAAGCACAAAACTTTAATTCAAAATAAAGCATGTGAAAAACTCAAAATCAAGATGATCCAAGACCGATCTATGATCTAGACGTGTCACTCATCTAGATTCCATAGCCAATTCTTAAGATCTAACATGAATTCAAGTGCTAAGACAAAAGGCATAAAAATGAAGAAAATGCATGAAACATATGAAATTGCGTGAAATTAAATGATCTAGGCCTCGATCTATGATCTAGATGTGTCACTCAACTAGATTCCATAGATGATTCACAAGATCAAGCACAAATTCTAATACCTAAGGCAAAAGGAATAAAACAAATGAAGAACAAAACCATAGTTCTGAAAACCGGACCGGACCGGCCGGTTCGACCGGGAACCGGTCACCACACTGGTCCCGGTTTTCATGTGCAAACTGCTGGGCTAAAAAACCGGTCAAACCGGTTTTTTTTGATTTTTTTGGTTTTTGTTTTTTTTTTTTTTGCTTTCTAATTTTTATATTAAATAAATTTTGACGGGGTCTTATTTTTTTTATTTGGAGTACAAATAAATACAAATTATAATGGTTAATTTTATTTCATTTGGAAGTTATTGGACTTGGAGTGATGATATTAGAATTGAACTATTTGATTTGATTTTTCTTCATTATATTTAATTCAACTACATTTTTCTATGTTGTATTGTGGTTGATGAATTCATATTTATTCATATGGACTCTTTGAATTAAATTTTAAAATATTTTATAATCATATATTTTATTAATCTAATTTATTCTATTTATTTATAACATATTTAATAGTGATATATATATATATATATATATATATATATATATATATATATATATATATAATATATATATATATATATATATATATATAAAACCGGTCCGACTACGGTCCGACCACGGTTGGACCTGTGAACCACTGAACCTGTAGCTTTATCGGTTCGATGACCGGTCCGATTTTCAGAACAATGAACAAAACATGAAATTGAAAGAAAGCTTACTAGAATTAAAGAGAGAATCAAAAAGTTTGATTGGAATTGCAAGGAATTAAAAATCCATGGGAGTACTTGAATTATTCTTGAGCTTACAAACCCAAGGCAAAAAGCTTGAAAATTTAGTCTAAGAGCTAGAGAGAATAAATCTCAAACCCAAGCTTGGGTTGGGAGGAGGTGTTTTTACAAAATGAGAGTAAGGTTCTATTAGGGGTAAATGGGTCAAATAAGCCTTATAAGCTTGATTTCCCATGTTTGACCAAATTTGACCCTAAATGGTCAAAATAGACCATTTGGGTCAATATGGCTTGATATGACTCGGCATGGCTCGGCATGGCTCAGCATTTGGGCGAGATGGCTCGGACACTGGGTAACCCAGTGTTGGCGTTGTACCCAGTGTCGACAGATCTCGGTAGGAGTGTGCGAGCGGGCTCGACAAGGATAGGAGGGCGTTATCGGCCGCTGTCGGCAGGCGGACTTGTACACTGGGTAACCCAGAGTTGAGAATCGTACCTAGTGTCGGCGGTGCAGTCGACCTACTATCACGGCAGTCGATCGACTGCCTTCGGCTTGACGGTAACACACTGCCTAGCAGTCGATTGACTGCCCTCGGCAGGTGTGGCGCGTAGGGCTCGGCAGTCTGGGTGGAAGTGGCCGGTAGCTCTCGGCAGGCGTGGGCACTGGGTCTCGGACACTGTGTAACCCAGTGTCGGCAACGTACCCAGTGTCAGCCGTAATACTTCAAATCGAGGCCCGATTTCACTAAAACTCCACTCGTAAGCCCACACTCGACCATATCCAGACCAGAATATTTCAAAATACCAAAATTAAATAATATATTAATTAATTAAACCCATTAAACCATATTAAGTATAAAATTAAAAAGAAACACGAAAAACAACAAAATGAGAAAACAAACGAAAAACCTGATAAACCTCGACTCAAAACCACTAAAAATGACACTAAAACAGAATTAAAAATACGAGAAAAACACCATAATTACATGAAAAAAAACCACCCCCTACTTATTGATTTGTTCCTCCTCGAACAACGAAAAGAATCGAGAATGTACATGCAATGAACATTATGTAAAAAGAAAAAAATCCTTGTGCTTATCCTTATTAATATGATGGGATTATCAACATAGACTCGCTATCGTCAAGCATTTCTCGTATTACTCTTTCTCAAATGCAAGCCAAATCGATGGCTTTCTCTCAAAGGAAATTTTGAGGATGTTCGCTCAATTCGCTCAAGTGTTTAGTATATAGGACGTGTATACGCTCAAGTCGGTCAGTACATGCACCTTGTCAAGATTTCACAAATCGGACGCTCAGAATTGCTCATAGTTCATGACCAAATAAGAATCGAAAGAGGTCTTTATTATGGGTTGTAATGCTGGCTCTTTGGTAAAGTATTGAACATTTGGATATAGTGGCTAACACACGATCAAACGCGATAAATAACACACAAAATCCTAATTTCTAAAACCCGAAGCTTATGATCGCTTCACCCTTCCCAATTCACCAAACTCTCATTCGAAATCCTTTCGTTTACTCACACGCTTTTCCGAATTTATTTCACAAAAATTAGAAGCTTTTTGAATTTGCTTCTTTTTACTAAACTTAGCCCTTTTGAATTAGGCTTCTCATTTGAACGCACGCTTTATCACTTTTTGTGATTTGTGTTGGAGTATTATTCTTCTTCTCTTTTTTTTTTTGTATAAGCAACTCAAAACCCGAAACCCAAAATCGATTTCTGATTAGCGTAGATTTATCATTATTTTTATTAGTATTTTAGTTTGTTTTTGATATAAGTTGGATAATTTAAGCTTAATTCCGTATTTTTATATTTCCTGCTTATTTTACTGTATTTTGATCATAATTGATGAGAATAGGTGATTATTCATTGTTTTTCACCTTACAGCTAAGTAACTAGAAGTGTTCAGCACGTAAGTAGATGAAGTTCAATGTTCAAAAGTGGAGAACGAGCTTTCCAGTAAACGAGTAGCAGAAAGATCGAGAAAAATGAGACGTACTCTTAGTCGCATCGGTCGACGCGAGCATCGACGCTCTGTCGACGTGGATCCTGCCCGCAACGGTTGACACTAAGCCGACGTAACTCTCTGAAGCGTCGATCCAAGAGTGCGTCTGTCGATGCCAAGTCGACGCAACTTGTTGTTGCGTTGATCCAAGACCCCGTCAGTCGACGCCCCCACCCAGTCGACGCGAGCACACAGGAAGCGTCGACGCCAAGCTTCAGCACGCGTCGGTCGACGCGATGTCTACGTGGCTGCCCAAAATTGCGTTTTTAGGGTTTCTTGTGCGCCAAGACATGCTATATCTATAAATACCCTTCATATTTCGGTTTTTTGGAAGAGAGAGATGACTACCAAAGAGCAGAGATGACTTCTTAGGGTTATCCATCCCAGAAACAACGCATTTACACACTCTGTTACGAAGTTGGAGATCGAGATTGAAGATTCAAGTCCGTACGGTTCAAGATTCACTTCAATTCGAGATCTTCGCCTCAACTCCAGAATAGCTGGAGATTTTTACCGCTTCCAGTAGTTACAATAAGTTCTCTAAACTCTTAGTTAATTTCCTAGTTAAATTCGTAGTTAAATTCTTAGTTAATTCTAGAACTAGTTTAATTAGTTTAATTATTTCATTTTTAGATATTGGATATTGGATATTGGATTAATCTAGTTTATTTATGCGAATTAGTTCATGCTTTATATTCCCGTTTTAGATTCTTATGATACAATCGCTTCGTGATAGTTTATTATATTCATGTTCTTAGATTCGTTAATTAAGTGTAAATATTCATTGCATTTTATTGGTAGTTTAATTATTGCTCGTAGTTGATAATCTAGTTTTAAATAATTAGTTTAATTAGTCTTAGTTTTAATATTGCTTAGTTAATAATGATTAATTCAAAATATTCCAAAACCCCCCAATGTACATGTATTTTATGGTAATTCGTGAATTGAGAAAAACATCTAGAGACCGAACAGTTGTCCTCGAGAGAATCGACTTGAGTCAAACTCACCACCCTACAAGTTCCTCGTACTCTTGCGAGCAAACTTATGTGTTTTTAAATTAAATATCTTAAAAGGGGTGCACAAAAGTTTGGATCAATTTCCTCACATTTCTTGTCCACTAATCATACGCTCTTACCTCACAATTTATGAATATATAAGATCCAAAATCGAGCTCGGCTAACAAGAAATGGGATATAGGCTCAAGGGGGCTCATTTGGGATTTTTAAAGTAACTTAAGTGTATGGATATGGCCGGAACAAGGGTGATATATGTGCCTCGAGGTCATTTTCGAATTCAATCATGTACGAGCAAAATCAAACCTCCTTAATGCAATTTCCATAAGAATGCAAGCAAGCCGATAAATCACACAAGGCTACTCACTAGTTTGCACCGAATTTGGGAGCAAGATCAAAAGAGCTTTTAGAACTTTGCAATCTTTTCACGAGAAAATGTTGATTATATATATAGCGCCACACCTGCCGAGGGCAGTCGATCGACTGCACCACCGACACTGGGTATGATTTTCGACACTGGGTTACCCCAGTGTCCGAGTCCGCCTGTTGATAGCGGCCGACAGTGCCCTCCTATCCCTGTCGAGCCCGCCCACACACTCCTACCGCTACTAACACTTGGTACACCGCCGACACTGGGTTACCCAGTGTCCGAGCATCTCGCCCAAATGCCGAGACATGCCGAGTCATATCGACCCAAATGGTCTATTTTGGACCATTTTGGGTCAAATTTGGTCAAATATGGGATATTCAAGCTTATAAGGCTTATTTGACCCATTTACCCCTAATAAAACCTATTATAAATAAGACCTTACTCTCATTTTATAAAAACACCCTCCTCCCAACCCAAGCTTGGGTTTGGGATTTATTCTCTCTAGCTCTTAGACTAAACTTTCAAGCTTTCTACCTTGGGTTTGTAATCTCAAGAAGAATTCAAGTACTCCCTTGGATTTTTAATTCCTTGCAATTCCAATCAAGCTTTTGGATTCTCTCTTTAATTCTAGTAAGCTTTCTTTCAATTTCATGCTTTGTTCTTCATTTTTTTTATGCTTTTTGACTTAGGTATTAGAATTTGTGCTTGATCTT